>JAWRVZ010000075.1:1795000-2375000 GCA_037043235.1 Rhodeus uyekii | reverse complement strand
AGTGGTGTAAATAAAGCAGACTGACACAGATGAGCTCTTTTTACGGAGATAAGGCTGCGTTAGGGCTGGCCGAGGAGCTCAGTCAGGTCAACTGTCAGGATGAGCTGGAGTTTGACTATCTTTTTGAGTATGGGAACCCCACGGGACAAGGTTTGTTGCATTAAACTTCTGTATCAAATATGTGCTGAAGAATATATCTATCAGCGTTATGAGTTCTGGCTGTTTAAACGGCTTCAAAGCATGAAATATAGTATGTGTTTATCTGTCTATTATGTAATTTAATAGCCTAATATAATACAATTCCTTAATAAAAGACAAATGGGGATTATTTTTTATTATATATTGGATATATTAATATATTTTAATGAAATGCTATTCTAATTAATATCAATAGTAGGCCTATTTCATCTTTGAAAATTCTTATAGGATTTATATCTGAAAATAGTCTTTTAATAACAAACAATCATGTTCGCATTCATAGTAGTTCTGTCATTACCAATTGGATTTAGTTTATAACCATAACAATTGCATTTAAAATGTGGTTATGATGGAAATGACAGACGGCTGTCGGGACAGTTTGGAAATGTACGTAAATGTAAGAAATGTATTGCATAACACATTTGTGATTTTTATATTTACACACAAACAATTTCATAACTTCCATGGTGTGAAGTTTTTCTGTTGTGTGTGATGGTAATGACAATTGAACTTGCCAAAACTTCATCATAAGTTGCAGGACATGTGATGCATAGCAATGCAAATGTTTTAGTATGTGTAAAATTCAACAAAACGCACTGTAGAAAACTGTATCTCACAATGTAATGTGACTTGACCCAATATTTTCAGTGTGATGAAATGAACCAGAACAAGGTTGCTTATTGAAAAATCAGGTTTGGAAGTAAAAATCCTATTTCTTTTCTCCATATGAGAATTGATTTTTAATAATAACGTATAAGCCTTTAAAGACAGGCCTACTATGAGCTACAAAGTTGTTAATCGATGTTAAATGTTTCATCTCGCATTTTTTCAACTTAAAATAATTAAGTAATGGCAGAATTCTCTGTAAAAGTCTACATAAATCAGAGGAAATTGTAAATTCAAGTAAATTCTATTATCGCTTCCACTGAAACTGTGTGATTTATGTGTTTGCATGCATAGTGTAATGTGTATTTTAAAATGTGTATTTCATACATAATCAACATCCTTAAATCAATAGTTTAATATTTCTCTATTGTTTTTAATTTGATTGTCGTTTGCAGTACTTCATGGGTTTGTAGGTCTTTCCCACATTAAAGTGTCAATTGCACGTCTTTTTGTATAATTTTTAGATGCTTTTTGCTTCAAATCAAAATTTGTAATGTTGTGATTCACCTTGTAGCTGATTGGTTTGGTTGATCGCTTATTAATTTTAAATGAACTCTTAAAAAAATTATTCTGGAAGTTATCCTTTCACCAGAAAAGTATATTATTGAGCATATATTATCTTGTGACGGCAGTCTTTGTTATTTTAAAGGGGTCATATTACATTTACATTTATGCATTTGGCAGATGCTTTTATCCAAAGCGACCAATGACCTTGGCGTTGTAAACATTATTTTTCTTCAGTGTGTGATGTTGCTGTTTGAGCATGAAAAAGGTCTGTAAGGTTACAAAGCACAAAGTCACTTTCAGTGTCAGTGTTTCTGAACACCCTAAAACACCTCAAGTTATGATATGTCTACTAGAAACGAACATGTCACAATATTCCTCGTTTAAATAATTCCCGCCCAAGGCATTCAAGGCATTCAAGCTCAAACAGTAGAGAGTGGCGCTTGCAATGCCAAGGTCATGGGTTCGATTCCCAGGGAAAGCAAGAACTGGTTACTATGGCAATGTGTTTCTTGAATGCAGTATAAAAGCATCTTCCAAATGCATAAATGTAAATGTAAAAAGCTTGTGATTATGGTATGGTGGTGGAGAAACTGCAACAATGTCAGATATGTGATTCAAGCATGAAAACCTATTCTAGTAGAGCCCAAAAACAAAATCAAGACTTTGTGAAAGGGCATAATAGTAATAGTAGAAACAGACAGCATTGTTTGAGTTTTTGGGCACTCTTACCAACTTTGTGTCTTTTGCTGTTATAGATGAGCAAAGCAGCTCCTCCGACAAAGATCTCATCTCCTCTACCTATCCTCTGGTGGAAGCTTCACCATACGGCATCAAGCCGTGTGCGTCTTCCTACGCGGAGGTCAACATCGAAGATCTCTCCGGCTACGATCAACTGGGGGCAAAGAACTACCTGGAGTACGCCAGACCCAACAACCAGGCCCTGAGCCCCCGAATTGAGATTACGCCCTCCCGCGAGCACTATAGTCATGGTCGAGACTCCCTCCAGAACCATCTCGTGAACACCAGCCCCAGTCCCGGGCTCACCGTTCCCGGTCACGATCCTCTGGCATACCGGGAGTCGCAGTGCCTGAGTCCCGCCAGCAGCAATTCATCTACCTCCTGGCACTCGGAGAACTTCTCACCCTCACCCTGGCCTTCGCCCTGCGTCTCGCCCAGCAACAGCCAGGCGACTGCAGATCTCTGCCCTCGAATTCAGGGCGTCTACACAGGTTCCCCTCGAACCAGTCCAGGCACTTCTCCACAAACCAGCCTGGCCGAGGACGGCTGTGTAGGGCCGCGCTCTCCTTCCCCCCGGCCCGGCTCGCGCTCCACCTCCCCTCTATGCAAACGCACCTACGAGATGTACAGGAACCCAAACCTGGTGCCAGTGGCCCGATCACGCAGCCCGTCACCCCACGGTGGCCATGAAGAGCATCCCACCAGCCATTATGTCTCAAATAACCTCTCAGGGTCCATTAACGGGTTTGCCGTTGGCCAGGCTAGTTCCATTCCAACCAAGATCGTGAAGACTAACCAGCAGGCCTACCCGCTCTACCCAGACAACCACACTGAGAGTTACCTGGTGTCATGTGACCAGGATGGGAAGACCAAACCTTGCTCTGAACCGTTCTTCGTAATCCCTCAAATCTGGCCTAAACAGCTGGTGCCCGGCATATGCAGGTAAAAAGTGTCATATTTTTCTTTCTGTGCAGGGTTTGTTTGAAAAGTGACAACTTTGATAGGAATTAAGTAATTATAGTTACAGTAATACCTCGGTTTATGAGTGACTTTGTATACGAGCAAATCTGTGTACGAGCATTGTATCGGAGTGCGAGAATATTTTTTCACGCGTATTTTTGTGTGGAAAAGTCCTAATGCTCAGCATCTTCGCGTGCATTTTACTGGAAATATCCTAACGACAGCCTCTCACAAAGCCCATCACCCCTTCACTCGTTCATTCTCTCAGCGTCGCTCGGTTTGGTTCATCATTCACCACAGTGATACTTTTATAAGTGATTTACAGCGGTTTTACCTCCTGTTGTTAACATTAATTGTGATCGCTATTGTTCACGTAGTGAAATATACACGTACAGTACAGCATATAGACAATGACCTCAAGATGAGTAAGAAAGAAGGGATGAAATTCTGCCTGTAAGCAGTAAAACCCTATAAAGTAAAACCCTATAAATAAAGTGCGTTACAGTAAATTGTCAAGTATTTTTAGAGTTTAATTGTCAATTATTAATTAGTATTTATATGAGATCTTAATGGTTATAATTTTAACTAATTAATAGGGTAAAAACAAAAAAACAAAATTTAAAATGGGCATTTATGGTCGTGTGGAACGAATCCAGTGATTTTTAGTGCATTCTTATGGGGAAAATTGTTTTTGGTGTACGAGAATTTTGAGTTACGAGCTCTTGGAACGAATTAAACTCCTAAACCGAGGTATTACTGTACTTGCCTTTTGTCACCAGTACAGATTGGTGAATTATCTCTGTATTTACACTTTTTTTTATTTTATCGTACTCTTTGTATAACCTACAATTTAAAACATCTATTTTCTATTGGAATATATTATCAAATGTATTTTATTCCTGTAAAATTTCCAGTCTTCAGTCACATGATCCTTCACAAATCATTCTCATTATGTCTCTTATTGCCATTTCATTTCATTTATTGTGTTCTTGCTGAATAAAAAGGATTAATTTCTTTGAAAAGAAGAGAAAAGAAAATTACCCCATACTTGTTTTGAACTTAACAGTTTATGCATTAGTTGTGTGTAGTTGTATCTGGTATCAATCACTCAGTCTTATAACTTATAATAAGGTGAAACATTCTGCAAAACCCTCCATAACTCATGCACCTGCTGCGCTTTTCATGCTACGAATCGGATATGTGAAGCAAATGAGCATGACTATCATCTTTCATCTCTCCCAGCATCCCCGTGGCTTCCCTGCCCCCCCTGGAGTGGCCCCTACCGAGCCGCACCGATCAGTACGAGCTCCACATCGAGGTGCAGCCCAAACCCCACCACAGAGCCCACTATGAGACCGAGGGGAGCCGAGGGGCTGTCAAAGCCCCTACTGGAGGTCACCCTGTGGTTCAGGTGGGTGTTCGTTCTGTCTTCTAGATGTGCGTGTGAAGGTATTTCCTAGTCATTATGCAGCGTGAGGTGATTTTGCCCCAGGTCAGGGTTATGAAAATGGCCATCTGCTCTTCTGTGTGTTGTCCGGGATTTTTTCCAATCTCACACAAATGAATGAACTCATTTATTAGCATTGCATGCTTATTGTCATGCTTACAGTTAAAAAATGTTATCCTAATTATTTAAACATCGGCTCGTAAGTCGTCCAGCACCGTTTATGCCACATACATGAATGAGACCTCAAATAACGTGGATTTTTAAGCCATATGTGTAGAGCATAATACCATTAGAAACTTGGTGATTCAATTAGGAAAGTACCCAGAACACCCTGGCTTTTATTTTATTTTGTATTTATTGTTATTTTTTACATTTAATTATTTATTTTTATTTTTTATTAATATAATATAATAGTAAAATTTTATATATATATATCAATTAATTTATCAGTATTTTTATTTGTATTATTTTTTAATTTTTATTTGAATTATTGTACATTGATTTATTTTATATTAATATTATTTTTATTTTATTTTATTTTTTTTCATGCTGTTTATTTTTATTTTTAGATTTTTGTCTTAGAGACTTTGGGGTTTTAGAGTAGGAGGTGTTGCGATTTATTTTTATTCACTGCTTTTTGATTTGCTCTCATGTTGCTTCAGACTCTTCAGGAAGTTGTGTTTGTCCAGAGGTTTTACAGACGCAGGAATGGCAGCTGTATTCTGAAGACACACGATATTACTCAGTTTGTTTACCACTTAAAGTTTGATGTTGCTCTGGTAACGGTTTATGTGAAAGCCCTCTTGTTGCTTTTTGCTCTCTCAGTGTAAACCATCTTTAATGGTCTTGTTAGCGGAGCGTCCAGCATCCTTCCGATGTCAGTGCTCTGGTAAAGATTGCAGACTGCCTTGGCAAAGCCAAAATGTTTAATGCTTTCCATTCTCTGGCGCTCGCTGTGGTCAGTGCAGCCCGTCGCTGGCCAATCACGTGGCGGGGAGTTACTCAGGACTGCTCCTTCCTCTACTTTACTTTTCCGACCTCATGACTGACTCACCGCTCGCCAGCTGCCATGGCAACCAGGTTCTCAGATGGCCATGGAAACGGCCGTGTTTACCCACTTCATGAGGCCCAGGTCTCGTACCCGACTCACTCACCTGTGTCTTAAAGAGACACTTCATGCAGAATAACAGTATTTATACAGTTCAGCTGTCATAATCAATTAAACTTTGATTACTAAAAAGTTATTACTATTTGTTTTAATTTGTTTCAGTCATTAGTTTGTTTTATGTCTTTATTTTTGTTTTATTTGTTTACTTGTGTATATTTATTCATTTTATATTTGTTTTCTTTATTTCTGTTTTTGGTTTTATTTATGCATGTTTTATTACTTTTATTGTTTGTTTATTTTATTTGTGTGTTTTTTGTGTACAATCATGTCTTATTGATTTGTTTGTTTATTGATTTATTTATTTATATATTTATTTGGGAATAAATAATGTGATGTAGTAGGTGTTTTTTGTAATAGGCGGGACGACGAGGAACATTCAAAGCAGACTTTAACAAAAGAATGCACACCATAACCAAACGCAAATAAAACGTTAACGACAGCCGACACTTAAAACAAGGCAATCTAGGATAATTAACAATACACAGCTGGACAGAATTACAAATCATATCAGTTACCATGACAAATAAGGACAGGAGGGGATTAGAACAAAGGGGACCGAACAGAAACAAACTACCTCCATGAAAGTGAAACTAAGAAATAACTTGTTACATTACGCCCCCTTTCAGAAGGTGCGACCTCGTGCCGTAACAAAAGAGGGAAGTAGGGTGGGGGTTTTGGAGGTGGACGAGGAGATAGCGAAGGGGTGGTGAGAGGAGCAGTCGAAGGGCTGGAGAGAACGGGCAGATGAGACCAAGGTGGTGATGGTTCTGAGGAGATGATAAGTGGCCGTCAAGACGACAGCCCACGGTTGATGAAGGGAGGAGCCATGGCGGAATCCCAGCTGACACTCGCGGAATGACCGACAGCAATGGAGTCAGAGGTAGTGGAGCTCAGAGCGTAGACGAACGGAGGCTATGGGTCACCGATGACCTGGGCAGGCCCCCTACGGGCTGATCATGGAATAGGCTCCCAGCAGGTCTGTGGTGTAACCATGCCACTGAAAGGAGGTAGAGATGGCACAGAGGAACCGATGGGGGACGATGAAGACAGGGTGCCAGGCTTGGCTGAGGATGAGAGTAGATAGTAGCACAAAAACCAACAAAAAACAGAATACAGTAATCCCTCGCCACTTCGAGGTTCAAGTTTCGCGGCCTCAGTGCATCGTGGATTTTTCAAAAATATTAATCGAAAATAAAAATTCAAAAATACCGCCCTATCGGCAGCCGTATTGCGGAAAGCAGCGTTGCTTCATCGTGATGCGAGATTAACGGTTTCCGAGGATGCCAGACAAAGAGAGAAACTCTCTCAGAGGCTTTGTACACGCCCACGGCACTCAGACAAGACACGTGATTGGTTCCCGGCGCGAGCACGAGTGGATGTATCCGCGAGCTCGACCAATGAGAGCACGAGGGCGGATCCTACTTCGTGGATTTTCACCTATCGCAGGGGGTTCCGGTCCACATTAACCGCAATAAACGAGGGATTACTGTACTCTTATAGCAGTAAGCAGAGGAGGTTGGAGAGGGAGGCTAGGTGGGTTGAAGGACTGAAGAAGACAATGTACATTCGGGCAATATCAAGGGACACAAGGAATTCCTCTCTTCACACTTGCATAAACTGTCCAGAAAGTCCAGCCGATACTCAGTCTCAGTGGCAGGGTATCGAACTCAGTGTGAGGAAAGGTGTCGCCGGCTCAAACCCCTTGTCAGACTCTCCATGGTGCTTCGGCTCCAGGGGGACGGTGGGCTCTGGTTTCCCTTCCTCAGGCTCTGTCGATTGGGGTGGTGACAGGCTGGGCTCTGGATCAGGCTGTGGTTTGGGGGACACTCTCCAGACACCTCATGATGGCCTTCCTCCAGCTAAGTCCTTTGGTGTCTTGGTGGTCTACTGGGTGGTAGTAGTTGGCCCCAATGGAGAAGAAGGAGTCTTGTCCGTCTGTACCCCGAGCTGACTAAAATTAAGGGTATAGTCCAAAAATAAGAGTTGGCAAATTTTGCTGCATAATCCTTTTTTTTGTTTATTTTCATGGACTGTTGTTCTGTCACGCACCTAAGCGTGGTGTAGACGGGTGACAGGAGGATGAGGAAGACAGAATACGGAAATCATATCAGTTCCCATGACAACTAAAGCCAGGCGGGAACTAGAACAAAACTGAACAGACACAAACTAAAAGTCCATGAAAGTGAAACTAAGACAAAAATAAATAATAACCTGTTACAGTTATATTCAGTCTTAGAATAAATATCTTACATTTATTGAATGGCACATATTTTGATGTTAAATCCACCATTGTTTCATTGAAAATTGTTCTATAGGATATTGTTCTATATATATATATATATATATATATATATATATATATATATATATATATATATATATATATATATATATATATATTGTTTTATACCAATTACATCAGAAGGAACTGTAATTAAATTACAGAAAAATTGAGAGTAATCCATTACTATGTTCAAGGGAAAAATAATTAAGTTACAGTAATTCATTTCTTAGTAATGCATTACTCACAACAAAAGGAGACTAAAGCAAACATGTCAGTTTTCCCGCCGTTTAATCTCGTTATTAGCTAGAAGAAATTAAAGAGATTTATATTTATGCATTTGGCAGATGCTTTTATCCAAAGCGACTTACATTGCATTCAAGAAACGCATTAAATCAGTTCTTGCTTTCCCTGGGATTGAACCCATGACCTTGGCGTTGCAAACACCAATGCTCTACTGGTTGAGCTACAGGAAAGAGATCTATTTATTAATTAATAGATCTCTTATAAAGAGACAATTAGAGATCAGTTAATGTACTGTATTGTGTCTGTATTGCTCCAAATGCACACGTCAGCCCCCCATATCTGATGCAGCAGTGTTTTTTACCCACTTTTGTCCGTCAAAAATGAATTTGTAGTGTTGAAACATGCCATTCTCACTGTGCTTTTGAACTCTAGAGTAAATTTAGCTGCATGTTCATGCTCTGTGGTTTCTGCACACTTCCTTCCGATGTAGACAGTTTTTTTTAACAGTGCACATCAAATTTGTTACCTACATTTTTGTGTCATCTGCTTTCAGTCTTCACATGGCTCTGCTTGTGCAATCTTGGCGATTTGAATAATTTCAGTAAATCACAAAATGAGACCGTAGTGACGATGGGCGATCTTTCTCTACTTGTGCTTTCATTTATCATTCAATCTGTCATGTGTGGTTTTGATATAAATTGAAGGCTGTTAGTCATTTAACATAAGCAAGACATTCGATATACCATGCCCCAAACTGTCAATTTCAGAAGGAAGTCTATCAACACAGAAAAGAAAAGTAAGGTTGGGCTTTTCAAGGACATGAATTGCCATTTACAAGGGTTTCAGGTTTAATACCAAGTAAAGGTGGCTAGAAAACTGTAGTTTTTGCAGAGATCATCATTGCTTTGTCATCAAAGTGCCCTTGAGCAATGCATTTATCTCTAACTATAGGGATTGTCCCTACAATTAGTTAACCTCAGGCTGTTTCACTAGAAAAGTTAAGCTTGCTAAATGATCAAGTAGCTTTTTCTCCCTCATATTATATCAAAACTGGTCTTTTTCCCGCTCATTGTCCCCTTAAATTACGTTCTCTAAAAATCTTTGTGAAATGCATGCAGTTGAAAAGGCAGCAAGATAAAACCTGATATGCTGTGCGCCTTATCTTACTCATCTACAACAAAACGACAAGGCCGTAGTTGTTTTTCCTCATTGGACATGCCATGTTTTGCATATGAAAATGTGACCCATTTGCCTTTGCCGAACAGGATTTGAAAGCCCCTCTGAATTATTAACCTTCAGTGCAGGAATTCAGACACAAACTAAGATGCATTTGTGCAATTTCACGTCCGTCTGCATATGCATAAACCGTTTTTGTCACTGTGGGTGCCCTGAGGGTTTGATACTGTATGATTTGCAGAACGCCATACTAGACTCATTCAGGTTTTGATTTGAATTTAAGAATTTATCTTCCACGATCAGGCAAATGACATTGGAAGGACCCACGCCACAAGCTTTGCCACAGTTAGAGCTTGTGAGTGACTCATGGGTTTCCTGTAGCGTTTGAGGAGATTAATCGGTGGAGAGAAGATGTCTGCAGACTACACACACCCTTCTGGCTAGTGTTCAAGGTTTCCGGAGATGCTAATCTTTCTAGCAGTTCTGTGCTTCCCAACCAGGAGAGCAAACCATCCCTGAAATAGTTGCTCCTGCCGCTTTATTCACTTTCAACAGAAATGCATACAAACGCTGTGGGTTTCATTAAAAATTCCGGAAAGAAAATGCATCATGGTTTCCACAAAAACATGAAGCAGCACAGCTTTTTTTCAACATGGATAATAATCAGAAATGTTTCTGGAGCACCACATCACCATATTACACTTCTTTAAAAAACATAAAAAAATTTACTGACCCCAAACTTTTGATTTAACATTTAAAAATGATGTCTTTCTGCACTCTTCTGTGTGCAGTTACGTGGATACAGGGGCAAGGAGCCGCTCGGTTTGCAGATATTTATCGGCACAGCAGACGAACGAATCCTGAAGCCTCACGCTTTCTATCAGGTCCATCGCATCACCGGCAAAACCGTCACCACCACCAGCTACGAGAAGATCATCAGCAGCACCAAAGTCTTGGAAATTCCTCTTGAGCCAAAGAATAATATGAAAGCAATGTGAGTACACTTTACAGATTTTCAGATTTATACATTTACCATGATGGTTTCCTCTTTTTTTGTTTTAAATGTGCATAGTAACATGGTTGAAATTTCTTTTTAATACTTCTCAGAATTGATTGTGCCGGGATTCTCAAGCTTCGTAATGCAGACATCGAGCTGCGGAAAGGGGAGACGGACATCGGGCGTAAAAACACGCGTGTTCGACTGGTATTCCGTATTCATATTCCCCAGCCTGGAGGCCAACATGTGTCTCTACAAGTTGCTTCGCATCCCATTGAATGCTGTGAGTATATTTAAGGGGGACCTATTATGCCCTTTTACAAAAGTCTGATTTTTGGTGTCTGCTAGAATATATTTACATGCTTGAAAATTAAAGAAACATTATTTTCCCCCATATTTTATATTGTTGCAACACCTCTCTTCCCAGTCTGTCAGAAACGCTCTGTTTAGTTCCTGTCTCTCTAAAGCCCCTACCTCCAAAAAACACATTATTTTTCACATATTTGAACTATTTTCCTCTCTTCCTAGTCTGTCAGAAACGCTCTGTTTAGTTCCTGTCTCTATGAAGCCCCTCCCTCCAAAAAACACATTATTTTTCACATATTTGAACTATTTTCCTCTCTTCCCAGTCTGTCTGAAACGCTCTGTTTAGTTCCTGTCTCTATGAAGCCCCTCCTTCTGAAAAGCACTGTGATTGGTCAACTCGACCAGTGTGTTGTAATTGGTCAGCCGCTTTGAGTGTGTTTTGGAAGGGTCACTTCCCTTAGCATAACTATCTTACAGTCCTCTTTATTTTGCATGTGCCTATGGTGGGAATTACTTAATTGAGGAATATTGTGACTTGTTTGTTCTCAAACAAGAAAACTCAAGGTTACAATGGAGGTGTATCAGGGAATTCAGAAACTGTGTGCAATGATAGAGAGTAAATCTTTGTAACTTTGCAGACCTTTTTTATGCTGAAACAGCAACATTACACACCCACAAAAAAAGAAAATGTTAAAAAGCATAATAGGGCTCCTCTAACTGAATTGTAGGTGGTGGAGTGCTTAAAATCAACATGAAATAAAATGGACTTTACTTAATTACATCATTTCTTTCTCGATGGTTTAGCTACTGAGTTTTGTAATATCTGTCAAGTATATGTGAATATTTGTCATGCTCGTGTCAGATATCAGGTGGCTTTGTATTGCGTGTAATTCTGCCGCTCTGTCTGGTTGCTCTGCTTCCTCCTTGGTTAGGTTTTGCTTGATGCAACCCAAGTTAAACGGCGCAAAAGAGGAATGAATTTAAAATGATCCTGTTAAACTCCACAACCCCCTCTTGCTGTTGTAGGAAGTTAAATCTTTTCTCCCAGGCATTGAGATATCATTTTAGTATTTACAGATGTATTCACACCCTGTTCTCGCGTAGGAAGCTGTATTATTTAAGAGTAGATTGGTTAATTCAGATTACAGCACGCTGCACATCTGTCCAAAGGTCACTCGTATTTGTCTTAATCACAGTTGCTGTAGCGGATATTAAATCACAGATAAGTTTCATGAGTGCATGTCCTTAATATCGTAACAACAAACTTCATCATCCTGTAAAACAGGATTTAATACTCCTTCAGCCTAGAGTAAATAAAGAGGTCGTTTAATATGTTGGATCATTCTGCCTTTTTGTTTACATGGCTTAATGTCAATTTGGTTGAAGCAAATTCACCTAATTTTCCTATTTAAAAGCCTCTTAATGCCAATGCAAATAAAAATTCTTCAAAATGCAAATATCTTCAAATGTTTTACATATACTATAACAGCATATTTTAGGATTTTTATTATTATTATTTTGTTTTTTTATTGTTTTTGGTTGTGTCATTTAGTGGGCATCTTAAAATGTCGGGCATCCCAATCACAACATTTTAATGTTTTATCCTCCTAAAATAACCTGAGGTTAAGTGCCTTTATGGGAAACATTTTAGCTGGCAGTTTTTCATCCAAAGTGACTTATTGAGTGGAGAATCAATAAGTCGTGGATCAAGCAGGGGTTAAGTGGCTCAAAGGAACAATTGTAATTGTAGGTCTCAGTAACTCTCAGTTCATGGGCCGCTCTCACTAGGGTTCAAAAACCTGTGACATTTAATTCAATCCAAATATCTACATTTCCTTCTTTTGTCTCCCGGTTTGGCTCTACAGCCCAGAGATCTGCCCACGAGCTGCCCATGGTGGAAAAGCAGGACATGGAGGCTTGTTCTGTTCTCGGAGGCCAGCAGATGATTCTCACGGGCCAGAACTTCAGCGCAGATTCAAAGGTGATCTTCATGGAGAAGACTCATGGTAAGTGTTTAAAGATTTATATTCTGGCTAGTATATTTGCAGGTACATGTGACATTTGTAACTGTAACTTTATTGATTGAGAAATTCCTTCCTACCCAATTGTCCTCCTGTGTTAACAATTATCTTGTTTCTTATTGAAACAGGAAGTTAGGGCTGATCATACTGAATGCTTGTAGGTTGTTACTTGTGTAGGGGAATTACAGTTAAGACCCGAGGACCAGATATGTTGAATGAAGACCAGGAGTCAGAAGTCAATAGAAGAAATTTTGGTGAAGTTTAGTTTGCAGTTTCATCAGCAGAAGCTTCAGGTCTCACAAGGAGTTCGTAGGCCGCCCCACATACAATAACATTGTTACAGCAATTATACTCTAACAGAGGCTACTAACTACGTCAATGATGACGGTTAAATGATTCTGATTGGCAAAGAAAGAAAAGAAATGTCAATGCCAATTATGCTAATGCATATTATGCTACGGTATAATACTTTACAATTTACTTTACTACTTTAAAATTATGCTAATGCATTCAATTATGCTAATGCATAATACTTTTTTATGAATTTTTTTCCTACTTTTACAGTTAAGTATGTTTTACTGGACTATCATGCTTTTAATGCTACTAGGCAACAGTTTTATTTTATTTTTTCTACTAAATATTAAACTGAAGCTCTGAAGTCAGAAATGCATTACGTGAATTGTTTGATGATATTATGTGTACTACTGTCATAACTGAAAGTGTTATCAAATCAGACAATCATTTTCAGAATCAAGCAAGCTAAAATATATGGCTAATAGTCTTTAGTTTACGTCACAGCCCAGGGAAATGACGCTTAATGTGTCGTACTTTGGACTTCTATTTCCAGTCAATTTTGCTGCAAAGGAAATGCAGTAAGTTAGCAAAGAAACACATGCACCATTATTTGCTTTTGCTATCAGGTTATTTTTATGGGGAAGGAAAAAAAAAATTCCCTACAAAAACTTTGTAGAAGTTCATCTGTATTTACCTGGAAAAGAAAGACTAAAAATTAATTTAGTCAATGATGACCTCAAAGCTAACAAAAAGTTCAAAAGACAATGTTTTTAATATCTGGCCTCTACATTTTCTTTTCATGCTACGTACTTGTTGTTTTCATGTCTACTATCACTTTTATTTAGGACCTGTTTTTGTGCTTACTGTTTGTTTGAATTGCACTGAGAGACATACGACGCACAATTTACCATAAACAATTTGCATTATTTTGGAGATAAGAGGCAAAGCTTCACTGTCCTTTCTTTGTTATTGCTTCAGTGTGCGGGTGGCGCTTATGTTGAAGAGTGTGTCTCCTTTGTGTTCAGTGACACTTTTTGTCTGGCATATTTGATCAAACATTACGCATACAGGAAAAAAAGTGAAACGTGAAATGGCTGTTTTCTCATTCTGAATCATTGTTTTATCTGAAAATAGCAGAATAAAGTAGTTGAACTAGAATCGCAGACTATGGACTGCAAAACACCATTAGGCTTTCATTTGAATTGTGACCTTTTCTAATCTGTTTCTCTCACATTTGCATGAAGTTTTAGATTTCGGATCTGAATACATTGTCAGCTTTATGTACAAACAGTAGAGCGGCTCATCTATGTAGATTCTTACCTGGTTCCAATTTCACTGTCTTTATCAGATTGATTCATGCGTCTTTCACTATTTTTGTTATGTTTTACTTAACGTCTGAGTTAAAGTTCATGGTCACAACTTAACAACACTTTTGTTTGGCTTTTAGTGTAATCCTAAAACTTGACAAAACAAGTTTTTAGCAGATACAGTAATACCTCGGTTTACGAGCGACTTGGTATATGAGCAAATCGGCGTACGAGCATGGAGGGTCGAATCGGTGTACGAGCATTGTATCGGTGTACGAGAAAATATTTCCCTCACCCATGCGCAGTTTTGTGTGGAAAAAGTCCTAACGCTCAGCATCCTTGTGCGCATTTTTTACATGAAATATCCGAATGACAGCCTTTCATAACACAGTCAGGAGGTTCCAACCCCTTTATAACCCCTTAACTCATTCATTGGCTGCATCATTCACCACAGTAATACTTTTATAAGTGATTTACAGAAGTTTTTACCTCATTAGTTATCAAAATACACATGCATTAAGGTATTGCTGCAGGCAAATAAAGATAATTCAACAGGCAAAGATGCATATGAAATAAACAGTGCTTTTCAGGTAGATATAAAAATATAAATAAAACATAAATGTTTTACGATCAGTTAAGACATTTTGATTATTTTGTGTGAATTAAAAGAAATGAAAGAGAAATATCTTGCTCTTGAATATTTAAATTCACAAGGCTAAAAAAAACATGTGGAAAAGATCAAATTTAGTGAAGATGCAATTGTCCCGAGCCCTGCTGTATTTTGTACAGAAGTAAAATTTTTTGCAGGTATTTCATTATTTTTACTCAGACATTATCAGATTATCAGACATTTATACAGCTCAGTTTCTTCATGAATTAATAAGCCATTGGTTTGTTATATCTTTTCTGTCAATAACAGAATTTTTATTAAAAACATTTTTAAATAAATATTCCTGGTCTAATTGTGAACGTTTTATCTGTGAAATAAAAATGCATAATATCTTGTCCTTGTTCAGCTGTGTAATTTTCGGCCTGCATTTTTCTTTTCCTCAGTTTTTACAGCGTTTCTTCAATAATATCTTGTTGCGTTGGGAAATGCATCACATCATAAAAAGTAAAATGGCTTCCAAAAGCTATTCTATATTGATTTTAAAGACTAGAAAGTAGCTCATAAAGACTTACATTTAGTGAATCAAATGTGTCTTTAGAGGTTGTTGTGGGTCTTTTACCTGCAGGTGTCATTGTTATGGCCCTCCCACACATTGTGCTCTTTCATGCATGCTAAGCGGCAGATGGAGTGTGTGTGTGTGTGTGTGTGTGTGTGTGTGCGCGCTATGACTACTTGCTCTTATTGATACTCCTTTTTGCCTGGACAGGTGGCACTCGGCAGTTTTGCTTGCAAATAAAATCCGGTCACAGCTGTGTGATTAGAAAGTGCACAATCAACCTTCAAAGTTCCCGTTTTTTTTAACTTTGTTTTTTTTTCACCCTTTGTGTACACATTTGCTCCTCTACTGCTGTTTACATTCTGTTTTATTGATGTGCTCAATGTGTCTGTCTAGGTTTTGTTTGTTTTAGTAGAATGCAAAGTTCTGTTTATTGATCTATTAGGTGTGCTTGCCCGGTCGAGGCTAATGTGTTTAGTCTGTCAGAAAAGAGCTGGGACTCATCAAGTCTTCTTTTAGGCAACTTTTTTGATATTTTTTTCAAGGTGTCTCTTTCTGTCTTTGAACAATATGCATATTCACATAATTTTCAATATTCCCCTTCTGTATATTTTAATCTTTTTGGCTAACTGATGTAAGACAGAGGAGTGTTCAGTCAAGCCATTGGCATTGTTCAAAATAGTATATATGTTCTATTTTCATATTTTGTATTTATGTATTATTATTATTTTATAATCTCTGGTTATTAAGAATATTTTCTGGGCTGTCCTGATTTTAATGTTAAATACTATGATTTTGATCTAAACATTTATTTTTGATTGATTGATTTAATTTTAATTATTTAGCTATTAATTTTGTTTTTCTGTTATGCCACTGCTGCAGAAATTACACATTTCACCTTTGCATTTGATGTCATTACAATAGATAATGTCAAACCAAAAAGGAAGCACAAACACACTTTTTCAAACAAAACATTTAATAAAAAGAAATCTTTTAGGCTTTCCTTTATAACAGTATTCAAAATGGAAAAATATTCCATTTTCAGGTGCCACTTTCTTTGATATATACACTCCTGTGCAAAAGTCTTAGACGCGTTAGTAACCCCCCCAAAAAAATAGTTTTAAGCCAGTTATTTAGGAAGTTTTATTGGCATGTGAAGCCAGTTTTATCAGCCATCTTTATAATTTAAGGCAGTTATGTGTATCATTTGCTGTAGTGTGTCAGTAGGAAATATCAGTTTACATTTCCAAACATTCCTTTTGCCATTAATTGTAATAATCCAGTGTGATTTTTGTATGCACACGGAGTCTGACAACAGCTGGTGCTTCACACTGAGATCTGATCTCACCATCAAGTCTCTGAGATCACAAGAAGAAACAGAACAAACTAAGATTGACTAAATTCAGAAGAACTGAAGACCTTGGCAACATCTCCAAGATGCTTGAAGAAACCTTCCTGCAAAGCTACAGTACTGTGAAAAGTTTTATTTGCGTGTGTAAAAAATGCTGTAAAGTGAAGATGCTTTTGAAAATAATGTCATAAATAGATTTTATTTATCAGTTAACTTCTATGAACTTAAATCAATGTTTGGTGTGACCGCCTTCAGCATTTAAAACAGCTTTTGTCCTAGAAACACTTGCACGTAGTTTTAAGCGTCTTGAAGACGTTGCCGCAGTTCTTCTGAATTTAGTCTGTCTTTTCTAAACTGATTTTTCTTGCTGACACACAGCAAAAGACATAAATAACTTACTTAAAAGCATTTTCTTTTGGGAAAATGCTAACGTGCCTAAGTACTTTGTATATAATTTTTTTTTATCTAATGTAATGCATTTCATATGTTCATTTTTAATAGTAGTTTCAAAGTCCAAATACTTTTTGGGGCCACTGAATGTGATTGCCTGGTGCATTTTTACTCTAAAAGTAAGAAACAGAAGGCAAATAAATAAGCATTTATTTTGTTGTGGGGGTTTCTTATCCTGACAGAGAGTTCTGGAGCATTATGACTGCGAAATCCCTCTGTAATGGGAGACATCTGTCTTTGTGTGGAGTTTCGCTGGCTCTTGCTGATTCTGCTCTGTATGCGTAGCTGGGCTTCCACTCTCAAAGTTTCTGCGGGTAATTATAAGAACAAGTAAAAACAAACCCATGAGATCCTGAACAAGGAGCTTTGGAACAAACGGAGCGGCCAAGGAGGAAGCACTCATCACCTGTCGCTGGTTAAACGGAGAGGTCTGATCATAAAGCAGTCTTAAGACGTTATCCTGGCAGTGCATGTGGAATCCCCCTTGCTAGTATCTGACTCATTTGAGCCACACGTCTCTCGTTTGCGCCCCAACGAGGGGTTTCCCACATGCTGCTTTGATACAGAGCAAAATCGTTCCTGGTTTAATGACTAATTCAGGAGGAATGTTATTTTCTGTTCTGTTTTAAAGATATATTTTTTGCTATGTGTTGTTTACTTGTATTACTATGGTTTTTGGATTTGTGGATGAATTCAAACATGTAAGACGGATTGCGTTGTGAGCTGTTATGTAAAGATGCTTGGCATTAGGGATGCACAATTCAGATCATTTGGTATTAGATAAAGTTGATGAGAAAGAGGTTTGAGTTCATACCAATATCTCTGACTTTCGGTTGCAATTATTCAAAACACACTGCTCAGATTGGCGGTCATGAGGTCAGCAGTGACTGAGGAAGTGGGCGTGAGATAGAAAATAGAAAAAAATAGGTAGAAATGTGATTGACTTGTGCCACATGCAATCTCTACAGTATGGGAACCAGTCTGTAGGCGAGACATTATGTAAGTAACCTATGACCTATGGATAGACCTGACAGATGACAGATAAACCCACAACTCATCACCACTTTACCTATCAAAACAGAGTTGAGTCATTATGAACAAGGGGAGGAAGCAGTGTGTGCCAGTGAGAAAAGTTGGCCAATCCTGTATTTCCCCAGACAAGTGATGAAAGGACTTTGACTTTAATCATGAGTGTGATGCAAGATGATTTGTTTTAATATATATATGCAATCAATATGCAATCACTATACTGTAATCCTTGATTTTGTTTTTCGTTTTGCATATGCTGTGTATATATATATATATATTATGCTGTATATTATTTATTTGTAACATACTGTAAAAATTGCTGGTGGAACAGAGTGGGAGCATTGTGGAACGAATAAATGTTTATCTTATCTTATTTAACAAAGATAAAACTCTTCCAGTGGTCTTAAATTAACCATTGAGAAGCCTAAATCAGTTATTTACTGATATATGAGCGCTTTGGCGCAGGTGTTGCATAATGGTTATGCAGTTAAACTTAACGGATCTTAGGCAACACAAATTTAATTAAACTTTTTTCATCTTTCTATTTCCAGATGGACAGCAAATTTGGGAAATGGAAGCCACAGTTGATAAAGACAAAAGTCAACCGGTAAGTCCAGAGCCCGCAATGCATGAATTACTGTACCGTCCTCCTCTGGTAAACTGTCTATAGATACAGCAATAAAACTATTCTCTCATTCACAGAGCATGCTGTTCATTGAGGTGCCTTCATATAGAGACCCATCCATTTGCCATCCTGCCAAAGTCAACTTCTATGTAATAAACGGGAAAAGGAAGCGCAGTCAACCTCAGCATTTCACCTACACACCTCTACCAGGTGTGCAAAGTGTTTTTATTCTTGTGCCTAAATGACTATTATTTTATATTCTATAGTATTATTTGATACTGTAGCTTTAAGATTTTTATGTATGCATGTCAGTTTGCAAATACAGTGGAACCCAGTTCGTTAACTCGCGAGCTCGTTAACTCGCGAACCCCGTTGTCGACGTGTTTGAAGTGGAACCGTCAAACTCCCTATTATTCTTAGCATTTTCTTATTGGTTATGTCGATTGTTTTAATGTCGCCGAACCCTAATATCTCAAGCACAAAAGAGGGACAAAGTCGCCACGTTGTATACTAGTAAATCTCTGCTGTTAGTTGGTGCACATATGCCTTTTGTTGTTAGCAAACATATACAGTGTATGTACATTTTTATAGCATGCCGATCGCTTCATTAAGCAAATCGGCATATTTGCTTTTAGTTTTCTCGATCATCGGTTATCTCGATACTTTTTTGCAACCCCCGAGGCCGTCGGCATAACCGGGTTCCGCTGTATTATATTGAGTATTATTGATATTTTCCATGATTTGTGCACTTTAAATACTCGTAATCATAGTTATACCCTCCTATTTACTTCCCCAGTTCCGTCTATTAAGACAGAGCCGGTGGATGAATATGAAACTGGTCGGATGGCTTATTCCATGTCGCAAATGCTTGGGGTGTCTCCGCAGCCGTACTATAACCCTCGGGGGGTCATCACCCCAGACAGTGGTCTGGTGCCTGGCCTTGTTCCCTGTCAGCAGGTCCGCCTGGGTGTTTCCCCTCCGGACCACCGATTTCAGCAGCAGAGCCAAGCCATAATGTACTCCCGTCCTGTTAAAAGCTTGTCAAGCAGTCCTATTTACTCTCAGACGGGAGCTGCTATGATGCCAGAATCCCATCGTTCAGTTCTGGTCCACACGGGATCCCCAGCCCAGTCCTCTCACCTGGGTGGCCAACATCCCTCCAACCAGCATTCCTCAATCATCCAGTTCTCTCCCACCAACCACCACCTGCTCAGAGGAGGAGACCCCCCCGCACCACCACCCCCAGAACATCAGCACATCATTTATTGTGAGGGCTATAACCAGCATGGTCCCCAAGCTACAGGAGCAAACCGTTCACCAGCACCAGCCCAGGCACCCCAGCACCCTCAGAATTACCCCACAGTCATCCAACAGCAGCCCTTCCTCCAGAGAGTGCCCAAAGACAGGTCACCTCCTGTGCAAGTAGAGCCCCAGAGATGTTCCTCAGCAGAAGAACAGAGAGCCGGTGCTCCTGCACGAGTCACGGTCAAGCAGGAGAACTTGGATCAGGCCTACCTTGATGATGGTGAGTAGCTGCAGGTTGATCATTCGCTGTTCTTATGGTTTGACTTTTGTAATCCATGTAAAAATGTAGTTAAAGACTACACAAGTCATGTTTTTGGCAGACACTTTTACCCAAAGCGACTTACATTGCATTCTAGACACATATTGAATCAGTTCTTGCTTTCCCTGGGATCAAACCCATGACCTTGGCGTTGTAAACACCAATGCTCTGCTGGTTGAGCTACAGGAAAGCTGTAACGGTTTTAAGCACATTTATTTGCGATACATAAAAAATGCTTCTTACACTGTGTGCCATCTATACTAGCCACATTTACATGGACACTTATTATTTCATTTTATTGATGAATCCAAACATAGTGTTTACATAAACTGTAAATAAAGTGATTGGGATTATGCGCGAGTTTGTCACAAGCTTTAAATCTGATTCAATCTTTTGACATGCATACTGCACAAATATGCATAGTTTCTTGCGGCTGTCGCATAATAATTATCCTCATCTTTGTTTTAAAAAGCAGACTTAATTTTTTTATCCATTTCTGGTCCTAATTAGGAGGCGACAAGCACACGAGAAGCTTATATTAATCAATTAGTAAAGACGCCATTCCCGTTCCAAAAACACGGTGCCTGCAGGTGAGAGTCAGAAGCAAACACTTGTGAGACAACGTTCATCGTTCATCTTTAAGCGCATGTGCAAAACTTTCCCGATTTTTGTTTTCAATCTGATCAAGTGTTTGCACGTCCTATCGAACGGATTAGAAAAGGTTTCTCCCATCCTGATTGAAATTTCAAGCAGTTTGGAGAGTTTTATACCGATTGAGATTTTAAATGGAGCATTTTTGTTCGGATTGGACTTTTAAACTGATTATAATTTGAGTACAAAGCTCCTTACAAATACACTTGGTGTGGCTCAAATATATCCATCAATGCATATGCCATATGTCATATGAAGTGACATGCTGTTAAATTGCCCGTAAATAAATATGTGGCTGAAGGAACGTGCCAAATGTAGCGAAGAGCCGCTCAGTCACATTCTTTGACTGACAATGTATTAATGTACCATTAAAAAATTTCCCCAAGCACATGCTTTCAGACAATAGCAGGAAGAGTGCGAGAGGGTTTCACACATATGACCCAAGGACAATGAGATACCAGAAATGTTGTGTATTGTATAAAGTGGAGTTAACGAAAGATCTAATTTGTATCACTGGAATATATTCTTTCCATTACTCAGAAAGAGTGAAACCATAATTAGCTAGAATGAATTAGGTGGATATGGCAACATATTTCCTCACACACACCCTCTGTTTTGTTTTTCAATTGTCTCAAAAAACCATAGTCAAGTTATAATGACTTTGAAAATGGCCAAACCACAATGCGGCATAATACTGGCAATGAAGGCGTAAGATTCCAGTGTCACTTCTGTAAGGCAGTTTGGGAGATCGGGGGGTCCGTTTCTCTTGTGGTTTATTGTGCTGCATGCAGGGGGTTCTTTATGCCCTGTATCTGACAAGGAAATGGGTGCTTTTTCGACCTTGCTAATAAAAAAAGAAAAGAAAAGCAAGCAGCTCCAAAACTTCTTGGACATGTTGACAGTGTTATGATTCACAAAACAAGTGCCATGGCAACCCATTGTCAAACAGTGGAATGGGCTGCCTGGGAGAGCTGGGGAAAGCCTCTTTGTTTGTTATACTTGGCCGGGGCTTTTCTTTGGCCCCGCGCCCCTCAATACTGTGGGGGGAACCCGCGAGAGGATTTGCTTTTTTTCCACAGGTCGCACTCTTGCCAATCTGGAGCGCAGAACTCCTATATGCAGCTGCTGCACTTATCCAGAAAGGCAGCCTGATCTGAACAAGATAGTGATGGGTGGGAGTCTGCAGGAAAGGGAAAGCGCTATGTTGGCTGGAAAAACTGAAGTGAATGGGACCGGGAGCTAAGGATGGAATTTCTTGTGCATACTCTTATAGGGTTTCCCTTACTAAACAGAAACACCACAACTTTACATTTAAGTTTGGCAACCGCTTTTATCCGAAGCGACTTGCATTGCATTCAAGAAACACATTGACATTCTAATCAGTTCTTGCTTTCCCTGTGAATCGAACCCATGACCTTGGTGTTGCAAGCGCCACACTCATAACTAGGAAAGCCATAGACTGTAGATGTTTTAAGAGAGAGTTACTATGAGATTCCAAGGATCTAGAAATTATTATTTAATTTTTTTTGTAAAAAGATGCTGGTTTAGGACCTTTCTATTGCTGTAGTCATTTTTTATGTACAACAAATCCTGGTAGCACCATTAGAGTTTAACACCACACTGTTAAACTCATAAACTCATGCTGCTAGTGAATTCCCTCATTAAGGCCCCTTAAAGCAAGACAGAAAATGCTGAGATTTGTAAACACTGCAGGGAGTAACTGTGGCCACACACAACACTCTTTGCTTGCAACAATTTTGGACTGGAGTGGTAAAGTGACTACAGTTCAAGCATGGTAGCTAGAAGGTTACTACTTTACCACTCTGACTCAAAATTGTTGAAAACACAGTCTGTTCTTTTATTCACTGAGATTGCAAGATGTAAGTCAGGGGTTTTTGCCATTGTACCCACGAGCAAAACGCATGTTCCAGCTGTGGGATTGATCCTGCAACAAGTCACTTTACCTTAGTGGATTCAGATGAAGCTGGATGACCTTATTGTTAATCAATGTTGATGGTTAAGCTAGTTGAGAAGCGTGGTGGCTCCAGTTTTACTTTGAAGATGTGAAACTAGTAGTAACCCAAGAGTAAATGAAGTGCAAAGTCCAGGTCACTGAGAGCAGGAAGGATGACAACCACAAAAAGTCCCCGTTGCTTCTGCTTGCAGAGGTGTCAAGGTGTAGCGATCCACCCACTAACATCTCATCGTTTGATGTCCTCCAAGACCTTCACACACAATCGGTTGTAATTTGACTCATGCAGATATCGATCACACTCAGAATTTCGATGGTGGCTTTTGAAGGGGGCATCAGGGTTTCTGTGGTTGGATTTCTGTAAAGAAACTGTACCATCATCTATTTCATTATGAACATGCATGTTTTGCATTTCTCAATAGCAAGAAAAGGAAGTAAGCACTAGACTTTTTGTAACCAACAGCTTCTTGACAAGCTTAACCTGCAAGACCAGCTACGTCAGTTTTAGCAATGGTGGTCCAACTAGATTGGTACCATTCTAGGTTAACATACAAATGCATACTAGTACACATCTGTGTTTTTGGCAAGATAGTTATGTTCATTTACAAGACTGTACACCTTTACACCTTGTTACCCCTGTTACCCCTGAGATAAACAGCCAAACTTGAGTTTTGAGGGTACAACATTGGCCAATCTTCCAGCGCTCATCTGGCTTGACTTTGTCGCCCCGGGCTTTGGTTCCAGCCTGGGAAGCCTGAGCTGAAGTTCTTCCAGCTGGAGAAAGCAGCAGGAATAATTTAGATAGAGCACGTAAGCTGTGCACATTAGTTTCAGATCACTTGCATCCAGTTTTGGACAGTTTGTGCGCCAATCCATTGGATAGTTGGCTGTAAAAACGGTGTCCTGATAATATGTAGATAATACGCTCTTTGAAAGTGGTGTTTGAAAATAAGCAGCATCTGTAGGCTGTAGTTTAACATGGTCTGAAGGAAGAGTTAAAAGGGAAGGTCTCAAAAGTTTTGTTTTGGTCTGTTTTGGAGGGCAAACAGTCAGACCTAAAGACTGTTCATGTCCTTTACACTTATACTGTGGCTTTGTTATTCACTCAGTGCTAAATGGTACACACAAACCAGTAGAACATGTGCTGTATGTATTTTACTGTCTTTACACTTTTTACAAAACATATTCACAGTTCTTGCTGTGCAGTATAGATCTTTGTTAAAGGTCCATATAGACTTTATAGTCTATATAGATTTTTTTTTCTTGTGTAGTCGACTAGTGTTTTCGGTGTCGACTAGTGGCACCCTGTACCGTGTAGTCGACTACACTTGCACATCCCTAGTTAATATACTTGTCGTTTTCCTCGCAGACTGGTCCCCACAATTTGGGGGTTTCTGTTTTTTTCTACCTTTCAATTTAAAAGAGGATATACCATAGACTTCTATTGTTTTTATGTAAAGTTAATAATAATGACTATAGCCTAATCCTACACCTAAAAGACGACTTAAAAAGTCTACTTTGCAGACATTGTTTATTTACGTTGCAACTGACGTATTTCCAAGTGAAGAATAGTGAATATTGAATAGAGGGTTTTACTTTAGCACACCTTCTCTCCATCCCTCGCTCATAGAAGACTGATGAATTGAGGGAAGTGGTTCAATATATTCTACCCAAGCCGCAAAACTGACGTCATCCGACCGAGGACACCAATCCAGAGGCAAATTTAAGCAAATTTTCAGATTTTGACAAAAGACACAATTTTGGACAAAAAAAATCAGTATATTAACTTGCATGCATTAATGTGACTGGTAATGTGCACTAACAAAGTAAATCGGGTCCATTTTGATTCATGATGACTTTAAGTACATGCACACACACACATAGTTTGGGTGCAAACTGAGTCATCTACTATGCTCTGTCTTGCTCTCCACCATTGGTTTGTAAACAAGCTTTCTGATTGGCCAAGGTCTCTCCAGCCAGACACTCACCTATTATACCGCCCAGTCTGTACACTTCCTTTACTGCTAAAACCATCAGTGTGTGCCAGCCCTTCATTACTTTCCCTATAAGCCCTCTGTCCCGTCCATTGCGTGGTTTTCTATGCATGTACAAAATATCACTATTTCAGAATCACTCATATTTCCTCCAGAATTTTCAGAAGAAGCTTCAAAACTTCCAGTTTCCCTAAAGTTTAGTTTCTTTTAAGCTGTTAGGGGTTGGAAGTGGTTCCATAAGACGGCTGCAGGGCATCTTTTTAATTTTCTTTGCTCTTCGATAAGGCATGTTAGCATCCCGCTGCTACCAGTTTATTCCTCTCTCATCTGCTCTTCATTAGCCTTTGAGGAAAAAACAGATGTCTTCCACATAGAGCTCCCATACTTAGTGTTGTATGATTAAAACCGCAAAGCTTTCTTGATTGTGCCGTTATAGATTCTACTGAAAAGACGTTTTACTTTTAGCCTTATTATAATGACACATTTCTTGAATAAGGTATTATTATATTATATTTTATCATTGGTATTATATATCATTGTTTATACAAATATTTTTGCATGCATTTAGTTTTGCTTCTTTCAAAAAAACAAATAGATTCAAGGTGATTTGTTAACCTTCAATTATTTTATCTGAGCTGGTGTAAACATTTCAAGCTATAAGATCCATCAAGCTGTATTTGTTTTCAGTTTTGGCTTTTATATCAGTTACGTTTTGCTCCTTAAACGATCAAAGCTTTAAATGGGGAAATCAGTTGAACATTGAGTTCCTTCTTCACAACAAACGCTGTTTGTGAAAGTCTTTCAGTGTGGTTAATCTAATTTTTGGTTGGCCAATCAGTTGGCCAACCATTTTTACGTCTGCTTACATTTCACCACTTTACATGTTGCTTAACTTGTGCGTTTTTACAGTTTGCCATTGCCACTTTAAATACAAAGCAATTAGTTGCAGCTTCTAGGTTTGCTAAAATTGCATTAATCATAGCTAATAGTTTAATGCAGGTTGGTTTACATTATTATTTTTATGTTAAATATTCATCCTGACCATTAATAATTCAGTCCGCCCCATGTCAGAGACAAATGGCTCAAGCCCTCTAGATAATCTGTACGCTACACCTGTTATTCCAGCTCATCCATCACAACAAACTAACAGCATAGTATTGTGTATTGAGGTAGTGGAGACTTGTGCTGTGGGTTTCTAGGCCAAAGTGTCGTGTCTTGATAGTAAATGGCACTGAGGATGCTGTCAATCAGGTCAGACCACATTATCTTTATGGTGTTTGAGTTTTCAAACCAAGGTATGCGTAAAGGTAGAGTGCAGTTCAGTGGCTGAAGTGAATCTCTTACATTTTACATTTATGCATTTGGCAGATGCTTTTATCCAAAGTGACTTCCATTGCATTCAAGTTACACATTGACGTTCTAATGAGTTCTTGCTTTCCCTGGAAATCAAACCCACAACCTTGGCGTTGTAAACACCAATGCTCTACAGTGACTTTGTCCTCATTTTGATCCATACTTAACTCAAACAGCTTTGCAGGAGTTTTCCCACATTCAAATTAGATCTTACCTGTGACCTTTGTTCATGTCTGAGTTGTGGCTAGACTAGAGTTAGTGTGAGGTGGTGTTGTGATTGAGTTAACAGCCCCACGCGCCCTGCTGCTATTCTTAGAATGAAGAGGCAGTAAAAGTTTCCATTTATGCCCCCCTGTAAAAAGAGTAACAACAGGAAGTGATGGCCAATGCACTGAGCCTTTTCTGTCAAATCATTCCCTTCCACCTGGTGGACAGTCACTGTCACTGCAGTAAGTTACTTACAAATGAATATATATTCTGTGATATATGAACTATAGAATATTTATAGAACACTTGAGTTCAGCCTGTGTTAAAAACAGCAGGATTCTCAATATTATTAACCGGTTTCATAGACGAGGCTTAAGCTAGTCCCAGACTAAGATTTATGTTTGAGCTGTCTTTACTGTCTTGCACTGAAATATCTTACAGTATGTCAGTGCCATTGTATTGTCCCAAGATACAGACCAGTAATGTTTTCTTTTCTAAAGCACATTTATATACGATACAAACCTTTAATTATATTTTCCAACATTGCAAACACAATTTCGCTCACAGCGTAAAAAGTCACAACACACATAAACACATGCACTCATAACACAGTAATTTAGATCGGACACAGTTCTGAAAGTATTGCACACGCGGTTATTATGGTTTCTTTACAAACTCTAAAATGCTTTGTTGCTTTTTGCCTTTAACGGTCTGCTTGAAAACAAATGCTTCTATCAGTAACAACGTCTTTGTCGATGTCGATGTGATCTGGGAATTCCTGGACAGTGAAGGTGAATAATAACTCCTGCACCTCTTCCAAGATAGCATCTGTAAAGCTTGATTTTTGCACGAGTTGTTCTGCGGCTGCACGGCACTGGAGTGAGCGACCATACGGACTGATACACGTGCAACACGAACTCAGCGCATGCGCAGTGAACTCGGTACTATCATTAGTCACGGGGATCGAGATAACTGATGTTAAGTGGCGACTTTGTCAATCTTTTGTGCTCGAGATATCAGGGTTCGGCGACATAAAAGAATCGACATAACCGATAAGAAAATGCTAAGAATAATAGGGAGTTTGGCGGTTCCACTTCAAAACGTCGATATAACATTCGCGAGTTAACCGAGCTCGAGATAAGTGGGTTCCACTGTATATGTATATAATATACCGTACTGTGCAAAGGTCAGACCTGGATCAGGGCATCAGTGGCTCCTGGAGAGTCTGTGCTGTTGCTTGGCGGCTTCGAAGGCTCCGATACATGATGTCCCAGAGGTTCGCAAAGGGATTCAGGTCTGAGGAACATGAGGGTCAGTCAACGACATCAATGCCTTCATCATCTAAAAACTGCTGCACACTCTAGCCACATAAGGCTGGGGATTATCATGAACCAGGAGGAACCCAGAGCCACTGATCCAACATGAGGTCTGACAATGATCTGAGGATTTCATCCCGTCACCAAAAGCAGTGAGGGAACCATTGGCTGCACGTGGAGACCCTCCAAGGATATTCCTTCCCAGACCATTACTGACCCGTCACCAAACCGCTCATGCTGGATGATGCTGCAGCATAACGTTCCCCACAGCATCTTCTGCCATTCTGAAAAGTGTGCGTGCGTGCGTGTGTGTATACAGGGAGCTCAATCAGTAGAGCATTGGTGTTTACAACGCCAAGGTCATGGGTTCGATCCCATGGAAAGTTAGAACTGATTCACTGTGTTTCTTAAATGCAATGTAAGTCGCTTTGAATAAAAGCGTCAGTCAAATGCATAAATGTATATATTCTGTCAAGATGTGCAATTTCACATTTTGCAGCTCAGTTCTGAACACGTTCTTTCCTTTAATTTTGAAGCATATTCCATTTTTCTGTCTTTTCTACAGTGAATGAGATCATAAGGAAGGATCTGACAGGAGTGCATGGCAGGGGTCAGACATAGAGGAAAGCGCTGATCGGGACCCCTGGAGTGTATCGCCGTTCCCCTGCCTTCATCCCCACACGTGAGAGCAGCAACGATGGCCCGGTCAAGTGTCACTTCTGACACAAACTGGATCATGGACCGCATTTAACCAAACATCCATCTCAGTCAACCCCAGGAACAGCAGCGTGTTGATGTGCAAATGATATTGAGTTTCCCTGCTATTATTTGACTTTTGAAAACCGTCCAATGTTGATCTCATATGTCAAAGTTGTCAGAGACTTGAGCCTTCATAAACAGTTTGGACTGGGCAGGTGGAGTTAAGTCCATTTTTTTCCTTTTTGTGGTTTTTTTATTCCACAGCCTTTTGACTCGCATCAATGAACTCACTCAGATGATATATTTCAAGCAATAACCTCATGATCTGTGAGACTAAACCATTACTGTCCGTCATATTCCCCAAAACAAGTGGTTTGCATATACTTCTGAAGGGAAAGTGGATAAATGCATCACACCACTTAAGAATATTTGTCGTTTTTGTATTAGATGAACCACATGTGCATCAGTCCAAATTGTATTTTTTTAAAACCTTGTACTTAATATTTTTAATTACTATAAGTACGTGCACTGTTCATGGGAATGAAGCAAATTCTTAAAACAGCGTACGGACTTCTTGTCAGTGAATATTTTTTTATTTAATTTTTTTTCAGAAAAATGAGTTGTTCAAATCAGTTTGTAATCATGTCACAATACAGCTAAGAAAACCAATGAAGTGCCATTTTCTTCTTTGTGATGTAAATAGGAAACTGAACGTTTTGCCTTTGCCTGCGGTGCTGTAAAACTACCAAAGCAAACCAAAAATGAATGGAAATGCATGTACCTTGTGTCAAGTCAGTGCCCATAATGCCCTGCACTACATTTAGGTTCTCAAAACATCTTTGTCTCATACTAAAACTGAATTTTATTGTTGCTTATTTATGTACTCTTGACCTTATCAGTTGCATATGTTCTACTTATGAATACTTGAACTGTTCAAGTTTTTTAGTCTTGTGTTAAAATTTAGGATGCTTTTCTCTTCAAATCTCATTGAGATTTTTTTTTACCATAACAACTTTGCTTTTATGATATGCATATATATGTTATCTGTGTGTAAACCTTCAAAACATGGATACAAGTTTCTGTATTTATACATTTTAGATGCACTCTGCATGTCTATGTAACATTCGTTTTCTGATATTGAATGCATTGCAAACTGACAAAAAGTTTAATTTCAGCAACAAACAAATTAATTAAGAAGCATCCGTTCTTTTTGAAAATATTTTTGAGAGCAATCCTGCCCACTTTAAAAAACAAATGCCTTAGTATATTTTTATATGCCTTTGCAATTTTGCCGGAATTATTACGAGTGGTATAAATTAATTATGAATTTGTATTTGAACTTATTTTGTTTTTTTCCAGTGTGCAGTGGGCACAAAAAACAGCTATATTTAGAATGTAAACCTTTTCTTTTTAGTGTAAATAGATTGTTTCTATCACTTTTATTTTTTAGAATCAGTCAGAATTGGAAGAGAAATATTTATATGAACTGAATCAGTTGTTCTCTTGCCATTTAATATCTTATAACCAAGGCTCTGGGAATATATGAACTGCCAAAGCTTTTGCTGCATATAGACAAATTGCATTTAAAAAAATGTTATATTAATATAAGATTGTCAATGCCTAAAGAGAAAGCAATTATATTTTTATTTCATTCGCTTGTCATGATTATATTCATGTTTTAGCTTAAGAATGTCTAACCTAATATGTTTAGACATGTTGATGTTTGTCAAATAAAGGCTACTAGTTGAGGAGAAAAGCAATAAAATGGAAAGCTTTACAGAGTTAATCTTTGCTTTCGTGAGTCTTTCTAAGACAGGTTGTATTTACTAACTTTGACCTCCTCATTTCCAAGACTTGCTTTCACCACTGGTTTTTCTACAGTAAAATAAATCTAAAACAAATAGATGAAAAAATCAAATACCCTGTATGATAAAAACAATTATTTTGTCATTAAACATCCCAATGGTTCATTACACTATTTTTGAATGTGCTGTCCAAATGTGTCTTATCCAATCAGAATTAAGTAGCAATATTTGATTTGTTAATTGAACAGCGAATGAGTACGTTCCTCTCAAATTGGTCAAACAGGAAACAGTTTTAAATGGGTTCACAGTAATAATCAGGATAGAAGCCTGTTCACACCGAGAACAATATAACGATTATTATATTAGCATCCACACCGCAAGATAAAGTTCTGTTTACAGTCTTGGGTAGATAATTACGTGACAAAAATTATAGTTAGTTACTTTAATATAGTATTAATTATTAATAGAATATAATCAGACTACTTTCTGATTATTCATTTGTCACATTGATTTGATTAGGATAATTGTGCTCATGTATAAATCCTTCTCATGGGTGAACGACGAGACCAGACAATAAGGTGAGTGTATATATCCTTAATTGAGTGCTTAATTGGTGACGGCAGATGCAAGCGGTTTAGTATTCTGGGGATTGGGAATGAGTGGGAGATGAGGAGACGGATGGATTCGTGACAGTAATTACATCCCAAAATCAAATAAACAATTTGAAAATAAAGCATACAATTTTTTTATGTGGTTACCTACATGTCATGTGATCAATAACAGTGAATTAAATTGTATTAATTAATTTTTTCTTTTACTGACTAAATTGTGTTATTGACAACTTATTAACTTAAAATCTCAGTAGGTAAATATAGGATAAATAAGAGGTTCAGCTGACAAAAAAAAAGTTGTGAAATCCCTGTGTTGTATAAACCGTATATATGATTTTTTTTTTTATTTGTACATTTCAATGTGTTTCAAAAAAGACAAAAGCCTTCCAAAAACAGTAGTAATAGTCAAATATTGTTAAATGACTCCCTGAGTGATAATTCAAATAATAATTATTGCTTGTCAAAAGCTGATTAGATGCAATGCTGAAAAAACTCTAGTTAGACGTTAAATTATTTATGTAAATGCATTGATCAAATGCTGTGTTTTCTGTGATAGACACATGACTAGTGTTTGGTCTCTGTGTGTGTATTTCCACAAACCTGGAAGAACCTTCTGAACATATAGGCTATAATCAGTTGGCTTTTATAGAGCAGAAAAATTGTAAAGATAAAAGTAGTAATAGAAAGAATGAATGATAGCCATTGTGAGAATAACATGTGAGTGTGTGTGTGTGTGTATATGTATATGTATATGTATATGTATATATGTGTATATATATATGTATGTATGTATAATCAAAACATAGCAACTGCATAACAACGAGGCTACAAGTGAACTATTATTTTGTAATGCATTTAATAACTGTATTTCCTTGTACTATAGCAACATTTATGGCCTTTTTAGTGTGATTCAGAGACTTGCAGATGTTTAAGAATCAAGTACCTTTGTGTATTGTTTATGGTGAGGTTGACTTGTTATGGCACGCGCTTCTCTATGAAGCATCTGTTTTCTCTATGTCTCCAAATTGCACCGAATGAAAGCAGTTAATCATCCATAGGCTTAGTTAGCTCCAAATAACACGGCTCGACACCGCAGATGCTTGCTGTCATTATTTTGGTCATTAAATCTGAGCAGAAATGAACAGAACTTTGCTCTTTTGATGGCATCGGCCCATATGTGGCCCTTTGTGGCTCCACAGCTCTTTGCCTCTCAGACAAATAAGCATCTTGTCGCGTTTCCTCGATTGCTAGGCAACAGCTTGTTTGGGCCCTAACTGGGGTGGATGGCGTGAATGAACCCAGTGTTCAGGAAGTCGCTCGGCATGACATCACTAGCTTTGAGCAAAATAAATAAATAAAGCTGCACGTGTGTCGCGACAGAACACAGACACATTTCCCCCCATTTATTCGCACTATTGCAGATATGCTGTGAGTCATATGCCCTTTATCTCAGATTAGATAATCAAATCAGATCTCATGCACAAAGCCATGAAGGGCCGGAGAACAACTAACATGCATGTTTTCACTGGATGGGAATTTCATTCAACATTGTGTTGCTGTACAGTCTTTTCAAACCAGTTTTCCTTGACATACTTGAGTGAGATTGCTTAAAGCTGGAGAGGAGCCCAGCGAATGACATAACCAGAGGGTTTGATCTACACTATGCAGTTTGGTAGTAGTGACATCATAGCGCAATAATAGGCAATGAAGGTCAATTTTAATAAGGTCCTTGTATATTGAAACATTGATGGACATTAACAGTGACCTCAGACTCTAATCCAGAACCGTGGCATGGACATCGTGCATGATTGATCCGGCAGCACATTTCACGGTAATCTTGCTTTCATGAATTAGATTTGTGGAAAAGGCCACCGGTTGTAATGCATCCTGTCTGCGTGGCAACGATCGCTGCAGACCTGCTCGTGTAAAGAAGGTCTTATTCGAAAAGAAATAACATGTCACACCCCTGACCAACAGTAAATACTTGTTTTGATTGAATAATGCTGCGTTTGTACAGTAGTTGGGACTACAGCATCATAGCGGGAGATGTTAGTCACCCAGTGGACTGCTTATTGCCTCATCAGAAAGCTAAAAACATTTAATAACTCAATCAACCTGAGTAACACTGATCAACCGATTTTTTTTTTTTTTTCCGGTTGCCAAGATGCTGGAAAACAATGTGCTTCTGAATTTTGTCTTCCAATGGATTTCAGTCCTAAACCGTTTATTTGGTCATAAATTGTGAGAAAGGCCTAGAGTTAAAGCAATGCTTGTTTTGAATAAACAAAACTTTCAAAAGTTTGGGGTCTGTAAGATAAAAAAAAGAAATAATACTTTTATTGAGCAAGGATGAATTAAGTTGATCAAAAGTGATAGTACAGATTTTAATGTATTTATTTAAAATAAATGCTGTTCTTTTGAACTTTCTATTTATTATAGAATCCTGGGGAGAAAAAAACCCACAAAAATATCAACTGTTCTTAAATATGAAGTTCTGTCATGAAGCTCTGGATGGCACTGGCTGATGGGTATTTACCTCAATCTGTTTGCAATCATTTCATTTTCTAGAGGACACAGCGGATTGGTTCCTGCTTTATCAGTCGCCAATGAGTTTGCTGCTCAACTTTCAAATATTTGCTGTAGCAGTTGCAATTCACTTTCAGAAACCCTCCACCTTCCCCAGCTCCACCTGTATAGCATCATGTATGCTAAATTGTACAGCAGCAGCTGCATGTCTTACTTGCTCAAAGCTGTGTATATGTATGTGTGTGCGTGTGCGTGTGCGCGTGCGCGTGTGCATCTTTTGATGCAAATCATCATATTAGAATGATTTGTGAAGGATCATGTGATCCTGAACACTGGAGGAATGATTCTGACAATGCAGGAATAAGTAACATTTTACAATGTTAAAATAAAAAAAACCAATCAGTCATTACTGTATTTTTTTATCAAAAAAATGGAAACTTGGAGAGCAGAAGAGGCAAAAAAAAAACTTTTCTACGCTTTCAGATTTCATAGACGATTTTTTAATCTGCTTTATTTGTGGCTCATGTAAATAGTTCTGGGGTGCTTTTCTTGTTTATCAGTTCATATGAGCTCATGAGAATGTCTATAATACATTGGTAAAACGATAAATAAAATGCTTTAGTGTTTGCATAAACATTTACTGTATTAGTAAATAAATTAGCATGTTGTACAGGTGTATTAATATAATATTACATACATTAAATTAAACATTTTAAGTGTAGTACAAAAAGTGCAAAGTAATAAAGTACAAAAGTCAGCTTTGAATCAAATATCTCTGGAGGTAAGAGTCAAAAATGATGAATGGGATTGTTTTGCGCTTTCGCCCCCTGGTGGCAAAAGAATGCTGTGCTCATGTGCTTGATTGAATCTTCAGACGCAGTCTTTGATGTTAGCTGGCTGAAGCCTGCAGCTGTACTTGTTCTCTTTGTCTGAATTCAGCACAATCTAACACCTCTCCATGTGGTAAATGAATCTCAAATTACAGCTGAGGTGTACCTGTTGCTGTCATTAACAGAATAGCTCAACCAAAACTAAAATGATGTAATTATTTCCTCATCATTTCAAACCAGCATGCTGTTATTTTCCTCGTTTGAATACAAATCTTCATACAGCTCGTAAAAATAGTTAATAGTTTAGGTGAACTATTACTTGATGTGTTATTCCCCCTCTGTTTATGTTTCTGATTCTGTTTTCCTCTCTAAACTATGAATAATATGTCTCAAAGTTGTACTTATACTCTTATGACTGGAAACAGAATAATATTTGACAGTACATGATGGAAAAATGTTCCTCGCAGCCTGTAGAGGGATGTCCAGTCATAGACAAATCATTTGTCATCATATTGAATTTATGGGACACTTGTTAAAGGGATAGTTCAACCAAAAATAAAAATTCATGTTATTAATTACTCATCCTCATATATTTCCAAACATGCAATTCTTTCATTCATCTTCAGAACAAATTAAGATCTTTTTAATGAAATCTGAGAGATTCTGTCTCCATTGACAGTTTATGCAACTACAACTTTCAATGTCCAGAAAGGCAGTAAAGACATCATTAAAGTAATCCAGTGGATTCACAGCAGTTTTATGAAGGAACATGAGTGCTTCGTTAAAGCTCTCAGATTTCAAAATTATCTTCATTTGAGTTCTGAATATGAACTTTGTGTCTTAAGGGCCAGTCACACAGCCGATCACGGACGAATCACTCACAAATCATGCATATGAAGGTGGGGCGTCAATGGACGTGCGCGGTTTCGAACCAGTTCCGACGCATAAGCACTGACGGCCGACGCGTGTCCCGCGCATGTCACGCATACTCGACGCATAAACTACGCATGCCGACTCATGAATAACGCACAAATTTTGAACCGTTCAAAACTCAAAATCATGCACAAACCGCCTTCGACGCACATCCATTTACAATCACTGACGGTCCACGTTCGCTCCACCGACGAATTACGCATACAACGGACGCTCCGCGCAGAAATGAAAATCTGTGCGTGATTCATGCGTTTTCGCTGTGTGACTGGCCCTTTACGGGTTTGGAACGAGTTGAGTAATTAATTATTCATTTTTGAGTGAACTAAACCTTTAATGCTTGAGATTTATTAGAACTGACATGTAAATAATGGGAAAATGAGTGTTCAGGATTATCATCAATAATTATTTTTGATGCAAGTCCAAGACACAACCCTGCAATTTCAGATCCATCCGTAACCCGCAGGCCTGATGAAGCAGACCATCAAAAATCTCCTCAAATCAGGCTGATTGTACCAAAGGAGAGTGCAGCTTAAGTGAACGTTGAACATTTCATTCGGAGGTGTTTCTCTGCCCTCTTTATGCCCTCTGCAGATCATTATTTCCAACATTAAGCACAAATCCATCGTCTGTGAGGCTGCAGTTTTCATCAGCTTTGAAGTAGTTTTATAGCCGTGCTCATTATTGACAGGCCGAACTCCCACCGCACATGCGCCTTCCACCCACCCGCATGTGTGCTTTACTTATCTCTCGCCTGTTTACTTTACGTAATGTTTATCTCTACAGGCCGTGAATGTGAATATCATATAAATTACTTTATGCCGATGCTGCGCTTTGGGATTATCTTTCTCCTTTCACCTTGTTTGAATTGCTTTTGCCAGTTTGTCATAATGAAGTAGAAAATGACATATACTTTATGCACATGCATTGTTTTTCCATGGATTTTTCCATCCATGCACATAGAGACCAGTATTCAGATGGATTTAGATTAAAAAAATATATATTTTCCCTAGAGAAAGCTAGTTTTGAGAATTTTGACTTGTATTTAATGACACAGCAAATGAAAAACAAATTTATGGAAACAATCATTAAAACAAATGATATGGATTTGAAAACGGATTAATCGTATAAGGTAATACTTATTTATTTATTGATTCTCATGAGTATATGTTCATGTTTTTAGTTCTAATATTCCAACCGACAGCAAGCCATGAAAATGTGTGTAAAAGGTGATTTTTTTTTTTTTGTTGGGCAATTATAAAATGCGCTGGAAATAAATGCCAATTTATTTTGGCTTAAATAAATTGCACGTTACTCAACTATATTTGCAATTAAAATACTTTTATTAAATAAGTAAAATGTTAAATAAAATCTTGTGCTCTTAAACTTTTGGACCCCACTGTGTTTGATTTATAGGCTCTTTGCCTTATAATGAGTATCGAGATGCAGTACAAATCCAGTTCATTGTCTGCTAGTTAGATTTCCTCCTTGCCATCATTATGCAGACAGATATGTCCAATTAGACCCTGTGAGAGAAAGCAGACAAAGACATGTAACCGTCTTATTCAGTGAAGGCCGTGATATCTGTAGGTCCCCAGCTGAGTGATTCGTGTTATGGTATTTCAGTCTCTGCTGATGGTGGACCCAGTTTGTAATAGTGTGTTCTGCATTGATCTGTACATCTCTGACTTAAACTAGTTTTGTATGTTGACTGCCTGCGTTGTGTTTCTGAAATACATAGATTTGTTTGGCTCAACGAGGGAAATTTAATTGGAAGCTTTGTCCTTATATCCTCTCTTACAAGACTAGCTTATACTTGCACACCTTTCCAAGATGGTTTGGTGAGGGTCTTGCTGGTTTAACCTTGTTGTTCACCAACATTTTAGCTCAATACAGAGTAATTGAAAATAAACTACAGTACAAACATTTGGAGGGAAAGACCAGATGATCTCTACACACTAATATGTTGTGCAGTGCCAGAGCCATCTGTGCTGCCATCACGAGTGCTGCCATCCACCCTCAGAGTCGTACACACCTAACACAGATGATCTGATTGGTGTTCATTGATTATGATACCAAAGCTCCATTAAATTAATACAGCATTACACATGCTTTAAATGCGCCATCTGCTACATTTAGCTGTCAAATGTAAGTAGCTACTTTTGAAATACTCGATATTCACATTCAAAAGTATTTGTTGCATCTAAATGAGATTTTAGTTAATGTTTCCCTTTCAAGGGAACTTGCGATGCGTCTGTTGATGCTGTGGAAACGCTCTGCATGATTGTGTCATGAAGCACGTATGAAATCAAACCGAGGTGTGAAGGGATGTCAGAATCAGGAAACTATAAAGGTGGAGCGGAGCATGCACTTCATTCTCCAGCCTGTGAGGAGCTGGTGTGGGTTGTGACTCGTGCTGTTGCCAGATTAAATATCGACTGGTCTGATGAGAAGCAGGATACTCGTCCCAAAAGTTAAAAAGTAAATTGGTGCAGGCCTACCAGGTGGATCTTTTAGGAGACTTGGATGAGGGTAGAGGAATTTTCCTTGATGCAATAGTTTCTCTCCGGGCCACCATGGAGACGGCCAGTCAATGCTGTCAATCGAAAGGTTTCAGGAGGCCATCAAACTGTCACGGATTGGTAAAGGACAGACTCAAGTGCAGGTGAAAAAATGATTATTTATTATAACAAAAGAACTTAACAAAAAAGAAAACTTAACAATAATTAACTTAACAATATAACTGAAACTGAAACAGAAACAAAGAACCCGAACAAACCGGATGGAACGGTACTCAGGAACAGGTAGCATGCAGTAAGAAATAACAACAACACCACACAGAACAGCAAACACTAGGGACCTTTATAGGGCACATGAAGGTAGTGATGAGCAACAGCTGGGAATGATTACAGGAAACAAGGAGGCGGGGCAGACGCTAACGAGACACATGAGAGAAGAGTAGTGCCACGGTACTGGAAACAGGAAACAGAGACTGAACCGTGACACAAACAGGTGGCAGCATTCCAGAAACTCCTTCCCTACCGCTACCTGATCCCCCCAAAGAGAAGGGGGATCGGAGAGGCACTTTTAGATGCAGCCTTTTGAGGGATCGGATGGATCTCAGGACTGTACTCATCACTAAGAAGGCTGCAAGGAAGAGGGGGATGTGGATCCTCTGAGGGGATGTGGTCAACACCTCAGAATACGGTGCCCATTTCCCCTCGGTGCCCTTAGGGGGACTTTCTGCCAACCCTGCCACCTTGCATGCTTCAGGGTGTAGTGGTCTCCAGTGAGCCCATATCTCAGTCTCCACCTGGAAATGTCAGTCTGATGCAGCAGTGTCCAACCTTGTACTTTTTGGCCCGCTGTACATGAGGCCCCTGCAGTGGTTTTCCCAGAGGAGCAATCAGTTTGCATGATCAAGGTCATGCAGTGATGCATGATTAAGTGCTTTGGCCATGTGGAAGAAACCCTGGTTCCTATCCCAAGTTCGTATGCTGGGAGATTCTTGTCGGCACAAACTGTTAACGATGGATGCTTTCCTCACAGGGTGGAGAACGATTCTAGACATATGCTCAGCTCAAGGCCCGTGGAGGGGAAACCATCTCTCCTGGCACATCAACTGTCTGTAGATGACAGCTGTCTTTGTGGCTCTCAGGGCCTTCATCCCAAACCTCTGCAGTCGTGTCCAATCTGCAGACTACTGCACCAAATCCTCCTGTGATCCCAGGGGAAGTTGCTCTTACTCAGGGCAGCTTTTATCCCCAGGGTCCAAAATCAGGCTGCAGACATCCTGTAGAGATGGAGGCTGAGGCCCAAGGAATGGAGACTCCACCTAGAGGTGGTGAAGCTCCTATGGGAGATGTTTGGTTGAGTGGAAGTAGACCTGTTTACATGACTCCGGTCAGTAGGGACCCGCTGTCCCAAGCATGGGGCACAATCCTTCACCCTCATCCAGAGTTATGGAGGGCCTGACTTCTTTGGGGGATCAGCTCATAGACTCGGGTCTCTGAATCAAGGTTCCTGAGACCATACATCACTCCAAAACTCCCTCCATGAGGAAAATGTATGCCCTGAAGTAGAGAGTGCTCACTTCATGTTTGCAGAGAGCGCCACCTGGACCCAGTTAACTGCCCTGATGGTACATTGCCAGAGTTGAGGTCTCTTTAGGGAGAAACCCACTGGTGTCTTGTTTCGTCTGTGACCACGTTTTTTGTGACACTTTGCCCAGTAAGGGCGTTGGAAGTGAGAAACTGACCCGTGTATGTTTTGGGTCAGTCAGGAAAGGGTTCCAAGCATCTAAGCCAGGGGTGGCCAACCCACTCATGAGCTTTATTTTGTGGCTCGTCATGCTGAACAGGTTGGCCACCCTTGATCTAAGCAGAGGATGAGCAAGTGGGTAGTAGAAACTATCGCCTAAGACTGTCTGGGCACACTCCACACTCCATGCATACCTGTGATCAACTTACTTCAGCCAGTTTGGTCTGGGTGTGCTTTATAGTCTCTTGGTCATAACCTCACCTGCCTATGACGTTCCGTCATGCCATTCGACTGATTTCACTGTTGCTGCTTGACGCAATCATGCAGTCTCAAAGCAAGTCTCGCTTCATCTTCAAGGAACCAGGTTTGCAGTAAAATCTCAAGATGTTTTATAGATTTTCATTATATCCCTTGTTTATCGCAGTTAATGTGGACCAGAACCCCCTGCGATACGTGAAAATCCACGAAGTAGGATTGAACCCCCTAGGAATTTCCGTGTATGTGTGTAGGTACCAGAATGTTTAAAATATGTATATTTATACTAATATATATATATATTTTTAAAATTATTAAGTATATTTAATAATAAAACCTTAATATTATAAATTTACTCTAAATTTAATCAGATATCGGTGCTGGATCATCAACATTTGTGTCTGAGAGAGGCGAAGAGGCTCCCACTCCACTCGTGCGCTCATTGGTTGATCTCGCGCCGGGAACCAATCACGTGTCTGAGTGCCCGTGGGCGTGTACAAAGCCTCTGAGAGAGTTTCTCTCTTTGTCTGGCATCCTGGGAAACCGTTTCTCTCGCACAGTTTCTTTCTTCTCACGGTGAAGCAACGCTGCTTTCCGCAATAAGGCTGCCGATAGGGCGGTATTTTTGAATTTTTATTTTTCGATGAATATTTTTGAAAAATCCGTGATGCACTGAGGCCGCGAAACTTGAACCGCAAAGTGGTGAGGGATTACTGTTTTTGCATTGGCATTCTCATTCTTTTGCAAATATATATATTTTTTGTTTTTAAATTCTGTCAGTAGTTGTTTTATTATAGTTTTCATTAACAATAATGACTTTGCTTCTACCAATGTTGGCTTCAGACTCCTGTTGTTCGGCTATGGGGGCATTATTGCAAACATTCCTTAGAGATTTCAACAGATCATACAGCTGCACAGTGACGGATCTGCCAAGTCCAAATCACATGTTTTCCCACTGTTCAAATTGTCATCCATTGCATTCATGGGGTCTCTTGACACACACACACACACACACATACAGACATTAAAGTGAAGTGAGTGGGAAGCTTAATTATACATGCTCTTATCTGTTTTTTTTTTTAAACACAGCCTTTTAATGTGTGTAATTAGTGGCATCCCAAATCATTTCAAGCAATCAGCTGTCCCTCCAGCAGTGTACAGTCATTATGCATGACTTTGAGAAAGGAAAAACTGATAGGAAGTTCAATACATTTACTGTAGGTTTATAAAGAGTTAAAAATTAACCTCCATTCGTATTATAAACAACCCATAATCAGCTCAATGATGTTTCCACTAATAATTGGACAAAGTAGCTTACAATTTCTGAAGCAGAAATGTAATTAATTGTCTATTGCTTTATTATTCTGACTTTTTTTCTCTTTGAGGGCAGTAATACATTAAATATCACCTGAGTAGTAAGAGGTAGCAAGTTTACTGGCATGTTGTCCGGCTATTGTGAATTTTTCATGAAGAGCTGCTCCTGTGGACAGTCACTGGATGTCCATCACAACTGCAGTCCTCCAGGACCGTGACCTTTTCTTCTAAATTTAATGAAGCATTCAGTCAGACATGACTCTTAGTGGCCTTTATTGTTTGTGATCCCGACTTTATTAGAACAAAAAGAGCATCTATCTGTCGTAGCAAGCTGAGCCATCAAAGGCTGTCTTCTTTTCAGGATATGGATGCAATGTTGCATAGAATATATTCAAATTGAGGTCGTACAAGGCAGCATTATCTTTTTGCATTAGCCTTTGCTTTGGGAGTGTGTTAAAAGGCTGACCAAGAAGCACATCAGATTTTGGAACATGCAGTATTAAGATTTATATAGTCCGTTGAACATGTATGTGTATCTTTCCTCCAAGACTTGTTACTATTCATATCAAATATTATACACCCCCCACACACACGCGCGCGCACACAAAAAGCATCAACTTTTAATTATGAGCTCCAAACTGCTTCCATCTGTTTGAAGAATCTTTGGGAATTTGGTCGCCGTTAGAGCTGTCCATCACCACAAATAACTGGCCAACGTATTCATTATTTCTACAGCAGGATGACATGGTGTGGTGCTCCCTAACAGAGATGTGTTTTACAGGGTGTGATTGTGACAGGTCACATTGCATCATCTATGTATGTGCTCTAATGATCATGTTAAATAAATGAACGTATAGATCACAAGACCCTAATTTAAAAGAGAAATCTGGATGGAGAAAACGGCCTTAATTGAGTCACATACTGCCAGGATAAAAAGTTTGTTCACATTAAGTTGGCTCAAATTGAGAGCATGAGTGAATTAAAATTGGATCTGAGCTACTTGGTATTCTGGATGGAGTTTGTGTCCAGACTGACAGGGATGAGAGACTTTCTGAATAGCAAATAATCATAATAATTCCTCTCTGTCTCTCAATTTTGTTCTGTTTGTCTTGGAGTAATCTGTGCAGACTGCTCGTAAACCACATGCTGTGGCCCTGATATACTTTTGTTCATGCATTTCGCATTCATGCATTTACCAGATGCTTTTAGCCAAAGTGACTTACAATAGTAGAAAGATGATGTAGTTGTGACAGTCTTGTACATATGTTCATATTAGCAATGAAATAATGTAAATTACAAATCAAAGTGATGAAAATAAAATGCTTAAATTACAAACATAACAATAAATAAGAAAATAATATAATAAAATGTTTAAATAAATTTCAAACGTTACATTAGCAAAATATAATACAATAAAATGTTTAAATAAGTTACATTGACAAAATATAATACAATAAAATATTGAAATTATGAACATTACAATAAATGAGACAATAATACAATAAAATGTTTAAATAAAGTACAAACATTACATTAAATAATAAAATATAATACAGTACAATAAAATATCTAAAACTTTACATTAAATAATCAATAAAATATTGAAATAAATTACGAATATGTCAATAAATAAGACAATAATACAATAAAATATCTAAATAAATTACAACTTTACATTAAATAATCAATAAAATATTTAAATAAATTACGAACATTACAATAAATGATAAATAAAATGTAATAAAATATATTTAAACAAAAATGTAAACATTAAATTGACCTAAATATTATATTTTTTGACAGAATGTGTTGATAAAGATGTGTCATTATCAAGAACTGCTATTTTTCATTTAATTCTGCGTCAAACTGGTTTATCTTTGTTAATTTCACGACTTGGTGACTGGCAAAACAAAATGTAAAATCTCTCAATGTCTCTGAAAATGTGATCTATATTGATTGTTGATGCTGAAACATACAAGTATCTGCTCAATGAGTATGAATGACATATAATCACAGAGAATTCAGATTGTAGTAGGCATGAGTACATATGAGACTGAACCTCACTGTCACATAGCAACAATGCTGTATCCATAGAAACCGCTTTAAATTTAAAACAAAACGTATTTTTATCTCTTTTTTTTTTACACAAAAGCCAAACAATTAAAAGAAAAAAATAGAAATTAAAGGAAATTAATAGTTTGTGTGTCTGAACTGTCTTTCGCCCCCAATCTAACACCTGAACTTATCATCTTACAGTGGCTGAAAATATGTGAAAAGAGACAGAAAAAGCTAATTTGACTTGGATATTTGCATAAATCTCAGAATCACACATTACAATTAATACAAATATTAACTTAAATTAACTTTCATTATTTATTTTGCTAACAAGTCCACAATATTACGTAATACGATCAAATCAACCCGAGAACTTTGAGGTTAAGGTCATTTCCACTTTTCACAGTGTAGAAATCATCTGAATTGTCACATTATAGAATGAACAAAATCATATTATTGACCATCTCTAAAAGATTTTGTTTCAGTTAGTGTGAATTTTGTACAAAACCTTCCCAATGTGTAAACATACAGTATATCTGAACATGATCATGAATTGCCTTCCTTAATTTGATAGTTATTTATCTTGTCTCAATCCCTTTCAAAGCTGTACAGCAAATTATGCAGGTGCCTCTCTTGAAATTGCAATCCTTTGTCATTGTAACTCCATTAATTGAAACTCGGCTGGTGAAATTGAATTTGCATTGCAAATCTCTTTTTGTTCATTTCAGAGGGGGATTATGCTTGCCTTGGATTTCTTGGGAATCGATACAAACTCTGTAAGTCAATAACATTTCTTCATTACAACTAGAGCATCAGTGGAATTACACTTCTAAATAATGATATTGTCTTGCTGTTAATTATATAGTCTAAAAAATCATAACAGTTGTTTTGATCAAATTATTATTGTCTCTGAGTACTTGCCCTTTAAGGAAGGTAATAAAGGACTCACATACTTGATTAGTAGTCCATGACAGCTATTAAATCTTTGTTTACTGTACGCAATGATATTGCACACTGTATATTTGCATAGTTAGTGTGACATTTAAGTTGAAACATTGTTAATGTTTCCAGGCTGTAGGGATGTTTAACCATATTTTGGTAATTTGAGGTGAGAAACTGGTGCTGATGCAACAAAAGTGAGCAGAATTCAACTTTGTGCAAATGAGCATTGACACAATATGGCAACAACCAACTGGAGTGCAGATCAAAAGTAGAGATTAAACATTTATCTTGCTCCCTGATTCATCTCATAGCTCCCTTGGTTTAAAAATGGACAAAGATTGGTTGCATCACATGTGAGTTTTAAACTTGGCACTCCTTATTTGAAATGCAAAAACCATATATGACCGGTTAAAAAAAAGCTATTTGGGCACATGAACATAAAAAAAATGCAGAGGCATGTCCTGTGCAAACAGCCTCGTAAAGGTGTTCTATTATGATTATATATATTTTTTTAAATCTTACATTTTCAACTTGCTCTGTTTGAGCATGCAAAAAAGGTCTGCAAAGTTAGAAAGTACAAAGTCACTACAAAGACAGTTATTCTCTGTTATCCGTGAACTTCCTGTGTGTAAGGTCATTTTTCATTTCCTGCCTGTTGTGTCAATGTTTCACTTCCTGTGTGTAAGGTAAGTTTTTACTTCCTATCAGGTTTCACATCCGGGTCCCTTTTGTGTATCTTCCTGTGCCCATACTGCACCTGTCTTGTCAATCACTTTCATCGTTAATGTACCCAGGTGTTCGTTTATTCCCTTTTGTATAAAACCCTCTTGTGTTTCCCTTGTCTTGGTCGGTTGTTTTATTAATGTATGTTGGACTTATGGTGTGTGTGGACGTCGAGATACTGTTTCAGTATCTTAGCGTTTTGCACTAAAGTGCTGTTTTGTTTTACCATTTAAAGTGTTTTGTTTTCATTTATAATAAAGTGTATTTTTTCGTTGGTATCCTGTTCTCCGCCATTCTCTCCACATTGCAAATGTTCTGCCCTGCTATTCGTGAAACTATGTATATCTATGTTTATGTATATATCTATGTATATCTCCCTGAAACTCATTGTTGTCTTGAATTTTCTTCTGGGAATGAGCACAGCACAATTCATTTAAATAATTCCTGCCCAAGGCATGTGCTATATAATGGAGTGAGGCTTGATTGAGTTAGTTAGTAGTTTGTTGAAACTCAGTTACGGTCAGGGGAGGGACATTTCCAAAACAAGTTTTAAGTGGTTGACCAATCACAGCACACTGGTCCAGCCGACCAATCAAAGCACATTGTGTTTTTTCAAAGGAGAGGCTCCATGCGCCTAGTCTACACATTATATCGCGACTCGCCGCAACGGCTATACTGGATGTGACAAAACAGCTGTTGCAAATCTATTACTCTTTCCTTGGAGTACGTCATAAATAGAACGAAGAATCGGTTTGCTCTCAGGGATTTGTTGGGTCGTGTCATGCTGCATCCAGTGTAGACAGCATCACTGATTATAATGGGTTCCATTGTCTTCTGTCATGTCGCATCTTAACACTCACGTCCAGTGTAGACAGTGTAAACTAAACGGAGTGTTACTGTTGGACTGGGAAGACAAAATATCTAAAATAATGGTGCAAAATATGTAAAATATGTGAGGCCTGACCTCTTTAAAATAAAACAAATAAAAATATGTGAAAACCTAGTAGACCCCAAAAACAAAATCAAAGGGAAAACATTTATCCACTTTTTTTTTCATTAAAACTTGAGCAGTGGGACAAATCAAAACATGTTTGTTCATGACATCAAATTTTGTCATTACTTATGTTAAATTTCCTTACACTGCCAGAGCCCTCGTCACATACTCAGTCAGAGCGCATTCACTGCTGTGCAATCAGCCGCATTGATGAGCGACTCACACCAGGTACCGGAATTACAATCGCTCTCTCGCATTGTTTCCTTCACCTTTGAAGACCGAGGCTCCACGTCACAGCAACCTCTTCAGGGTTTTCTTTCACCTCGCCGTCTTTCAAAGGCTGCTCTGTCGGTCAGAGCCCATCATCCTGCTTCACTGGAGAACAAAGTCTTTAATTCCCTCTGCACCATGTGAAAACAGCCCGCTTCAGAAGGTGAGATGCTCCCCGCTGGTGGAAGGAAAGGGTCAAGACCTTGGATCAACATCACCTAGATGAAAATGTTTTAAAGACTCTCAGAGGCTGTGAGCAATCTGGGAATGTTGTTTTTCACCTGAGCCTGCCCTATGCCTTTACCGAGGCCAAAACACATACAGTGTGCTCATCAAAATGTAATCTTGTGTGTATTGGTATTTAAACTCAGAACCTAGAGTAAACAGACCATGCAATTGATTTATTGTCCTGCAGAACCTTTTTTTTGTTTTTGTTTTTTTTTTATAAATGGCTCTTAATAATTCCAAAATCACAATAATATCTAATAGATGATTCGTGAAAAATTGTGGCTTGAGGTTAACCACTGATAGAGAATCCAAACGGAACAGGTGTCTTCAGAGATGACAAGGATGTTTGCATGTGAGTAAAGTAAACATATTTTACTTTAAGTGAACCTAAAACAATCACATAAACCAATTATAATAAATTTCATAGTTACCTGTGACCTTCAATATATCAGAGCTAAGTTTTTTTTCTGTTGCACCAGTCAGACCGGTTAAGATTATTACTTACCCTGTAAAAATGCATGTAACCTTGTAAACAGTGCCTTAAGATGATCAAATATGTAAAGTTACCAACACTTGACTGTCTTCACTGCGTTAATTAAAAACTAAACACAGGTTAATCCTTATCAAAGCTACAAAAGTTATTCAGACAAGAGCAGTGAGTGACTATTTCTTTTTCGGATGCTGTGCGAGGGCGATTTGAAAGCGGTCTTGGGTTACACATGTAACCTTGGTTCTCTCTTTGTCATGGTTCTGGGTTGCCTGCATGGTCCGTTCAGATGAAGCAGATGACATGTTCTCTAGGCGCCCTTTTTATACCTCACGGTTGCACTAGTAGTGGCGTCATGGGCTGTCGCCAGCCAATACAGTTGTCCCAATGAAACGTGTTTCAGATAACCAGTCATGCTGAGACATTCCCCAATAGCGTCCTAGGAAGCAGTGTCTCGATCCCCTTCTCATGGAACCAGGGTTACTTTTGCAATCCGAGACGTTCTTCATCATGAAAGTTTATTATTTGCGTGAATCTTAAAGCCATATTAGTCTAAACTTCCGATATATGGTTTTCTGAGCACAAGCATTAAAGTTCCCATCTTATTGTTCTTTATACATAAAATACACACAAAGTTCACATAAACATAGTTGGTTATGTCTGTGAACGGAAACAGTTGCACGTGTATGTTAGATTTGTGTATTAAAGCTAAGCTAATAGGTCATGGACAGGGCCTGCTACATTGTGACCTCACAATGTATAGCATTTTTAAGACACCGTTTTTGATTTATGGGGAAAATAACAAAGTGAATGGATTTTTACCATAATAGGGTGGTTGTGTACATATAATGCAGACACATAATTATGTTAAAAAAACAATGTAAAAGTTAATTTTGCATAATAGGTTTGTTTTTATCTACTCACACTTGTACAAAATGTTCAAATTTGAGTAATGGATCTTTTAAATTACATTTGTCTCTTTAAAAGAACAAAATAAAGCTACATCAGTGCTGGTATTCGATAACTTATAGTGGGCTTGTGTAAATGCTTCTTTGTGGGGGCAGGGTGCTTCCAGCATAACAGTTTGCTAATATTAGTATACTAGCTGTGAGGAACAGAGTAGCAGGGTCAATCTGCAGTTATGTCTACAGAGATGAAGAGGAAGATAGTGTCCACCCATCCACGGTAATAACACAATTAACAACAAGATTAGGTCTTACGGTTTCTTTTGTGCAGTTCTGTTTGTTCGTCTGCAAGCCAGCTAGGATTAAAAAAGCATTAACAAGGATTTGTCTTTCATTTTTGAGTTTAATGCACTATGTAGACATACTCTGTTCACAATGCCAAACAATCACAATCCACCAAGCTGCAAAAATAGCCAATTATAACAGGTAATTTGCCTATTGAAGTCTTCAGATTTGTACACACTAATACTTTTGTGACAAAGCAAAATGGAAGCCATTCATTTTCAATACGAATTGACAATTTGAGGAGACCAAAACTATTGGTAGTGCAACAACATTTTGCAGAATTCAACTTTATGTAAATATGCGTCAGTGTGTTGAAGTGAAATGTAATTTTTGACAAGAATGAAAATGAGGCTGACAGGGATAGAAGTAAAGTAATACCTCGGTTTAGGAGTTTAATTCGTTCCAAGAGCTCGTAACTCAAAATTCTCGTACACCAAAACAATTTTCCCTATAAGAATGCAATAAAAATCACTTGATTCGTTCCAAACGACCATAAATGCCCATTTAAAAAAAAAATTGGGTTTTACCCTATTAATTACAGTTAAAATTATAACCATTAAGATCTCGTATAAATACTAATTAATAATTGACAATTAAACTCAAAAAATACTTGACAATTTACTGTAACGTGCACTTCATCTTTGAGTAGCGTCGCTGCTGGCGTGAAGGAGACGAGAGGAGGGTTTTACTGCTTACAGGCAGAATTTCATCCCTTCTTTCTTACTCATCTTGAGGTCATTGTCTATATGCTGTACTGTACGTATATATTTCACTACGAGAACAATAGCGATCACAATTAATGTTAACAACAGGAGGTAAAACCGCTGTAAATCACTTATAAAAGTATCACTGTGGTGAATGATGAACCAAACCGAGTGACGCTGAGAGAATGAACGAGTGAAGGGGTGATGTGAGAGGGTGTCGTTAGGATATTTTCCTTGGATTCTGATTTTAACATTGGCGTTGATAATGTACATCTTCCTTGGTGTATCTTTTACTTCATACACCCACAAATCAACAAAATTAGAGTTCTTGTTTTAGACTTTTGTTGGAGTTTCCAAGTTGGAAGTGAAGTGGTGCATTTTCACTTTTAAAGTAAACAATTCCAACTTTTCAAGTTGATTAATTGTTATAATTTGAGAGGTGAACCGCTAAGTAAAAAAACATATTTTTGGTACAAGAACCCTTGACCAACATTAAAGGAGGCAGAAAAATAAAACATGGCCTCTCTTCAAAGTGAGATACTTTAATTAAAGTGCAGTTCAATAGCAGTAAACTACAAAATTCTGTCAGGCTTTTTATATTCTATTTCATTTTAGTGAGTCATAAAGTTGTTTATAAATCCAGCTGTCTTTCGTCAGTGTGTGAGGTGGGTTATCAAACCTATCATTCACTTTGTCAGATCCGTCAGACCAGAAATCCTGTAAGAGCCTTTTGTTTGCCTTCTGAGAACCTCCGAAAAGCATCCTGTCAGACATACTGCCTCCTGACTCCTTTCTGCAATTATGATCAATCTCGTTAAAAAGAAAAACTGCCAGCCAAGAGCAGGTTATAATTATGACCTTCCAATCTGTGATCTCTCAATCTCTCCAAGCGTTAATTGATTTTGACACACCATTTTGTTCTGTTAAAATCCGCTCTGAATATAACACGTTCTCAGCAGTTGCTGTGACTTTGCTGTGACAGAAACTTTTAAGTATCCTGCTGGAAATTCTTGGGAATTCTGTGAGAAAATGACACAGAAATAGTAAAACGCATGTAATAGAAAGTAATTGGCAATCCTGTGGAGAGCTGTAGGAATTATGAGGTTCTGAGAAAACTACAGCAACTACAGGTGCTCATCGTAAAATACAGAAAAAATTAAATTTCAGACACAATCTTGACCTTTACAAACACATTTACAGATGCCCAGGAGAGAAGCTTTTGTCTTCGTTCAGATGTTTTCTCTGCAGGACTGAAAAATATCATTCAAGTGTTCCTGCAGTAGATCAACACTGGACTATGAGCAGATTGATAAATGATATAACATTTCCTCTAATTTGAATCATTCAAGCAGAATCAAAATCAAAACTTTCTTTAAGATCATAAGAAATATGAATTTGGTCCAGTCTGTCCCGACTTCTCAAATTGTGTAGGAAGACACTATTAATTTGCATTCTGTAGAATAAGCTCATAGACTCTTGTTTTGCGTGCCAATATTATTAAAGACAGGCTGAAAATGCATTAGAGGTTACGAAATGACCATGTTGGACACGTCTGTGGTGTATTCGGGGCCAGTCCGTAAATGGATGCCGTCTGCAGCATGCGATCATCCTGGCGTTCAAATTGAGTTAGCTTCCATTCTGTGTGTTTCGGCCATGGAATACCAACCAGGCCAGTTTCATGCAGCTCTAACAATCTGTTTGTTTGTGAGGGGGTTGAAGTGTGAAAACATTTTGCTCTTTACGTGTTTGCAATGAGAGGTGAGGCACAGGGTTTATGGGTAGCCCTCTGGATGGATGGGCTCTTCAACTGCCGGGGAAGTGGAGGGCCTCGCGCTCATATCTGTGCTGACATTCCCCAGCGAGCTGAAATAAAGGGCAGCGCAGGGAACTTGACTCTGGTAATGACGCATTAGTCCTTCCGTCACAGGCCTGGTCCTCATTAGAGTCTCGCAGGATGTGATCTGAGTCTCTCATGAGTCTCTGAATTGAAAAAGCCCTTATGACAGACATTATTATCATCTCACTGCGCTGAAGCTCAAATATTTGTAAGCATGCAGAGATGGCCAATGCTGTGTTTTTTGTTATTGTTTCTATACACATGCCGTCTGGATCATAAACCTCATGCCACAAATTTAATTTCTTCAATTACACCATTTAAGTAAAAACGCCACAAAAAATTTGTTTCGATGTTTCATTTGCATGAAATGATCAGGAAGCTGAAGAGGCAAGCCTTTGAAAATGGGTTTCAAAGTTTTGAAAATGATACCATTGTCATTTCCACGTAAACTTGAATTTGTGAAAATGGTGACGTGTATTACTTGTACAGTCTAAAGGTGCGTAGTGTTTCCTTACAGATTGACATTGCCAACTACTGGTCTGGCAGCAGAATGCAGTGTTTTTCGTCCTTTTTCATGGATCTATGTGAACGGGATCATTTTAATAAATGATTATAAACTAATATTTTTAGTATTTTTTTTTTTTTGCTATTTTAAACACAGAACATGTGGACATTGAAGAGCCGCAAAAGAGCAGTCAAGCGAGCCTCGGGTTGGCCACCCCTGCCCTAGATGGACACATTTAACCGTCGCACCACGTCTCACAACTTTTTCAACAACTTGTGCTTGAGACAAATCCTCCTTTTCCATTCATCAGCGCTGCGGTTCTGCAGATGGATACAATTATGCATGTCTCATGTTTTAAAGGGCAAAAGCCCATTCTGTTTGATCATCCCCTTATGCCTGTCACTCATAAAAAATATTGTAAAATTCAACAGAATGGTTCAAATTTTCCTCATGTGGGCGAATGAAGATAATGGCCCAGCGTTTAAAGATGATTTCTGATGATCTGGTTTTGGTGCTGATGTATGATTGGTCTCGTGACGGTAAAAAGACAGAATGCCATTGCTTGTGTCAAGAGCATGTTTGTGTATTTATACCAGTAGAGTAATTCTGGTAATTTTATGGTAATTTACTGGGATTGCTTTGTGACCGGGCTATTGTCTGGTCTCGTTGTATTATATCGACTCACCTTTGTGCTATTGTTCATTGGAAAAGACTTACCTGCGTTTTTGTATCTTCCTTGTGTTTTTGAAATAAAAGACTCTTTAAATTGTATTTTAGATTCTTACCCAAATTGCTTACCAGTGTTTTGGATTTTGAAGACCCATTTCCTGTGGATATAGTTTGTTTTAACGTTTCTGTTCTAGGATGTTTAGTTTGTCTGGAAATTGACAAAAATATGGATTTTACCTCGTAGCTGCCTAATGCCGGATTTGACTCACAGATGGGTTATTTCAGCAAATTACCTGTATTATTGGAGGGCTCATTGATCGATGCCAACCAGCCCAAGCTTGACTCTTTGGTTGCTAGTATTTTTATAATGCATACTGTTCTGAATTAAAGTTTGTGTTATATTGTTGATGCTGTACCCCCTATTTGATTGAATTTATGATGATGACCACAACAAAAGCGTTGAGAGATCCCCAATAGACCCTTGATTCTGTTGACCAACATGCACAGTCTGAGTTTTCTTGGCACACTGTTACTTAAAGCTTTTAGCAGCTCGGGTCTCTCTGGGGTTAATGTGCGACCACACGGGAACCCTCAGCTGAGTTACACAATATGGCATGAATATTATGAGAATATTATGGCCTCTGAAACAAGCAAAGTATCTGAACGGATAACATGCGGATTCACCTTAAAGTAATGTTACACAATGGCTTTTTGCAACCACATCCATTAGTACTGCTGGGAAATGACCCTGTAGAAAACACCAACTAATGCAGATTGCTGTACTGAAGTACCACTGTATTTCATGATGATTGTAATATGAACGCAAGTATAAAAGGCTTGTATGGAATCAAACTGCCAGGCCCTGGAAATTGATATGAGCCATGTTTTTGGATTGCTAATGAAACACTCTAGAAGAGGGGACTGTTAAATATGGGATAATATTAAAATCCAGTCCTCTCTGGTTAAGGTTAATTATGCACTTGTTTTTTTTGTTTTTTTGCTTTTGCTTTTGCTTTTTCCTCACTTACGTTTTCATCCTCAGATTTCAAACAAGCAAATGCAGCCATGTTTTAAAAATGGTAACTTATAAATTAGAGTATTTTAGAGTGCTTTATACAAATTGTTATGCTGTGCAAATTATGGTCACATGCTGGCAGTGTGAATTGACTTCCGAAATGATGACTTCTGTTATGATAAATCTGTGGTGCCAGTTTGTCTGAACCTCAAATTTAATTTCGATGAGTTTTGGTCTTTGGCTTCTCAACACCAATCTGTTCTGTTTGAGCAAGTGCCTAGAGATGGGATTCATTGTACCATGGTTGATGCAAATTTACAATTACAATGGAAGTACATGCTGGCGGACAGGCCGTCCCTCAAAGCTTATTTTGTATGTTTGATTTGGAATTAAATAAACTGCACAAGGTCTGTTTGAGATCCCAAGCCCTACTAACATATATTCATACACCTTCTGGGTTTGCAAACTTAACATAATAAGCAAACAAAGGCCTCTCTTTATATGCAAATGAGGCCTTCAATGATGAAAATGTTTGAATATTATCACTGTCAGTGATGCAATTAGTACTTGTCAATTTAGCCCTTCCTGCAGTTAATTTCACTGGCGGTTTTAGAAAGAGAGAATCATCTAAGCATTCATTGGCTACCCTGGGTGCTATTCCACAATTCTGATGATATTAATTGTTAGAGATCTTTGTTTACTTCCTGGTTCCCCATGTGCTCTCCCATTGTCATCCCAATCACCTGTTGTCATCAATCAACTTGTTAGTCTTGTCAGCTGTGTCTCGCTCCCTCATCATCCCCTGTGTATATAATCCCTGTGTTTTCCCTGGTTGGTTGTCGTCAATACTCGGTTGATGTATTGTTTATGCATCAGTGTAGTGTTGTTTTTTGTGGATTGCATGTATTATTCTTCTGAGTTCATCGTTAAAGGACGGTTTAAGTTTATTCCTTCGTCTTCGTGCCTTCTGATAATATTAATGTCACAGTCTTGTCGCGTCTGCCACTTCCGGATTCCCTTGTGCATCTTCCCAGTCCTGCACGCTCCCGTCTGTGTCTAATCACGTCCCAAGTTGCGTCTCCTGGTCCTAATACCTTGTTCTCCTATAAATACCTTCCTGTGTTTCTTAGTCTTTGTCTGTAATTGTCAGTGTTAGGTGGATGTTCGAGTGTGTGGATGTATTTCCCCGTGTTCTCCTCGACCATTGCGTGCCCTTTTGGTTTCTCGTTTGTTAATAAAGTGTTTCTGTTTGAATCTCCGTATCTCCGCGTCTGCGCCGCATCACACACCGGCATATCACGTAACAATTAATGATGATAATGTTATTAATACAGTATTATTATTTGTATTATTATTATTAATATTAAATATACATATTATTATTATTATTATTATTACCTTAGTATAAAATAATATTGTTAGAGTCGGGTTGTATTCAATTTATAAATATTGTAAAATTTTATTAATAATCAATTTAATATTATTATTATTATTATGAGGAGTAGTAGTATTAATAGTATTAATGTTATATGTTATTAACATTATGTATATAATGTTTAGATTATGAAACAGGCTATATATATATATATATATATATATATATATATATATATATATATATATATATATATATATAAAGACTTGGAGGTGAATTCTTTGGATCTGTCAGGTTTCAAAATGTATGCAAAAGCACCATAAAAGTGGTCCATATGACTAGTACACCACAAGACAAAGATCTTCTGAAGCCAAACAATAACTCTATGTGAGAAACTGAAACATCAAACAGTTATGAAATGTGTCTTCATAAAGTGAGTCAATTATGAGACTATCATGATACTTTTTATTCATTTTTAAACTTGAAAGCCTCCACAATCCTCAATACATCTTATTTCCATAGAAGAAAGAAAGAAATGTACTTGCATGCAAGCGTAATGACAAAATGTTCACGATATGGTGACCTATTCCTTTAAATCTTGGGATTTTCCTCCTGATCTACAACAGAAAGTGTGAAACGGGAGAGGTGGAGGGAGCAGGATATTGAGGTGTGATGCTATTACCAGATTACAGGCTCTTTCGTGCTTCCCTTCACAGTTTTGACCGACAAAACTCATTTGTGTAAACTAGCTGGAAGAGGAATGCTAATGCTCAATATCACTGGGAGACACTGATCCTGTTTCTTTTGGATTTGGCAGTCATATTCCTCTCTGAGATGCCAATCTCATCTCCGCCGATGGAGTCACTGCTGTTTATGTGGAGCACATGAGCCTCCATAACGCCTGCTAATCATGTCATTAAGACTGCCTTTAAGAGAGAACACGGTGAGACTGTGAAAACCGATAAATCATGCACTCGATTCCAACGTGCTTGTAATGACTTTGGCATTTTCGATCTCATTTTATGATTGGAGTGCACGGTTCAAGGCTGCACAAGAGTTTGCCAAGTCTTTGCGATGCAAACCACTTGTGATGTGTTAGCGCATCATTATTAGTTAACCTTTAACAGATATCAAATGCTCTTGACTTTTAACATCAGCATACAGCCGCGAGGTTGTTGTGGAGCCAAACACTTGCCAATATCTGATGTGTTGTTTAAAAATGTATTGTTCATTTATTATAGTTACCTGCACCATTTTTGGCCAGGGAACAACAGTCCTGGCAAACATAATAATAATAATAATAATAATAATAATAATAATAATAATAATAATAATAATAATAATAATAATAATAATAATAATAATAATAATAATTACAAAAATAATTACAAAAATAATAATAATAATAATAATTACAATAATAATAATAATAATAATAATAATTACAAAAATAATAATTACAAAAATTGTTTCATTTGTTAACAATAACAAAAGTTAAAGTTAAAGTCATTCGTTAAATTATGTATCAATCTTTGTTAACATTAGTAATTAGTTATTAGTCATTCATTTTTTTTATTCATGTTGGTTCACAGTGCATTAACTAATGTTAACAAATACAGCTTTTATTTTAATAATGTTTTAGTAAATGCTGGAATTACAAAGATATTAGTAAGTGTTGTGGAAGTAAAGTTTAATTTTAGTTTTAATTTTAGTTCATGTTATTTAATAAAACCTTTTTGTAAAGTGTTACCATTATTGTTATTATTATTAATTAATTAATTGTTATTAATTGTTATTATTATTCATTATTATTAAGCCTCACTAACAACAATAATGATACTACTAGCACTACTAATAATAGCATTTTACAGTATATTATTATTTTAAAAATAATACAATTACTGTGTTAATAAAAACAATTATAATTACTTTATCCATTTAGTCTCCGTCAATTATTCTCTCTTAGATGGATATCTTCAATATTCTCTTCCTGGGTTTTATTCACAAAATGAAATGAACTAAGCTAATCCATTGTTTATTTGACCATTTTGAGGATTTTTATCTGTACACAAAAATAAAATCATAATAGCATTAACCCTAAGTTAACATAAATGTATTGCAGATATCACTAATGTACAATATTTTTACATACAATATAATTTGTTAAATTAGCCTGATTTGAAGGGGAATCAGAAGGCCAAATCCTGACTGGACTACAGGAGGAGCTTGGGTATCGTGCGACATCGCCAGACAATGCTAATCATGGGACTTAAATACACATCAAAATGAGGAACAAACAAGACTAATTAGCAAGACACACCTAAACAGAATGAACTAAATTAGTAACCAGAACACCAGAACAGAACAAACACGATACAGACAGTGATCCAAAAACAGAAAGACACAAACCCACCACCAAACCCAATGGTAACACAATCCAATCCCTGAGCAACAGGATAAGCTGCTGATAATACTGATGTACCTTATATAGGAACAATGTGATTGCATCATATTCCTATAGGTAGACGTTGATTAGCTGAGAGTCAGATGATGTGAGCTTGACCTGCCAGAACTAACGCTATGCTTGATATTTGTGGTGTCTTTTAGTTCATGTCTGTCTAAATGCTATTGCCCTAAAAGCTGACAATACAACCTTTTGCCAACATAACAGCTCTGAGTTTTTTTACTATAATGCGTGATGAATTTGGAGAACACATAAAAAGAGATTAGAGCCATTCCTCTATACAGAATCTGTCCAGGTACTTCACATTCCCAGCTCCCTGTTGATGCTTCTCCGCAGTTCACACACTCATTTTCTATAGGGTTCAGGTCAGGGGACTGGGATGACCATGACAGAAGCTTCACTCTGTGCTCAGTGACCCATTTTTGTGTTGATTTTGAGTTTGAGTTCCAACCACAGTCCATTATAAGATGTCTAGCAGTGTAACGAAGTGGAGACCAGGGTTGATCCAAATGCGTGTCTTTATTGAAACACAGGGTAATCATGCAGGCAGAGTCAAAACAGGAACAAATAGCAATACAAGGAACAGGCAAGGTCGTGGTCGAGATACAGGCAACCGATCGGAAAAGGCAGGAAAACAGACAGGACTATGGAAAAACACTCAGAATTGTGCACTCGGGCAAACAAGACTTCGCAATCACAGTTCGTGTGAGTGAGTCTTTTATAGTTCGTGTGATTCAGAACAGCTGGTGCAGAAATCAGTCCACTGAACAGCATTGTGGGAAATGTAGTGTGTGTGTGGGTCAGTATAAGTGTGAGAGCTCCATCTGGAGCCAGACGGGGGAGTGACAGGGTTCATGATCATAACATGTCATGATCGGATTTTTTTTTTTTTTTTCGGTTAGTATTTGATATAATCCACATTACCATTTATCTGAACAAAATGTGCAGGAGCTCCATCAAAAAAATAGGCCTAAAACATTAAAGATGAGCATGGGGTATTTTTTTATCCCCGTTTGTGTCAGGGTTCTGTCACATTTGGTCTGGTAATCTCTTGTTGTTGTGGCGGAGCTCTGACACTACCGTAATGTCTCGTGTTTGATGTGTGTGCACGGCTTCAAGGATTCGAGCCGTGCGCGTGCTTGTCTGTGTGACGGCTTTTGTGCAAGTTCTGATGTCTGGTTCCAATACTTTGGTCTGGTTCAGTTTCGGTTTTGTGTCGGGATTCAGGCATTCATAACTTGTGTGTTCGTCCTTGTCGTGTGCGCATGTGACAAGTGTTTTGCTCATTCTCACGCGCTCTACGTTATTTGAGTGGGCGCGGTTTCAAGCTCTGCTCGGTTCATGTTTATGTCGGCCACGTGCTTTCATGTTGTGTTTTTGTGATGCGTCTTTGTTTAATGTGACCACGCGCCGATTCGCATTGGCTGCGTTTGTCTCGTCAATGTGTAACCCTCCCACCTTGTTTCCCTGCTTTAGTTTCATTTGTTCCCAGGTGTGTCTCATTCAATTACCGTTCCTCATGTGTGTATTTAATCCATCCGTGTCTGTTGTCTTGTGCTGGTTTCTTGTTGTTAATAGGTTGAGTTCATGCCGTCCTGAGTCTAGTCTAGTCAAGTCAAGTCTGTGTCAAGTTTGTAGTCTAGTGAATCTGTGTTCTAGTCTTGTTTTCCCCCTCGGGGTGGTTTTTGTTCTGAGTTTTTTCTTGTTTTGTTTAATAAATCCCCATTCTCGTCTGCAATATTGAGTCCTCGCTCAAGCCCTTCCTCTAACCTGACAGTTTGCACCAAATTTATCTGGTGAGTTTCCTACTGAAAAGCACTTTTTATTCTGACCATAGAATCCGCTCCTGTGCTAGAGTTTTTGGATGAGCGTGGAGGATTTTTCTTGAAGCCCTCACAAAAACAACATGTGGCGATTGTAGAGGTTGTTTGATTATTTTTCTTAATGCTTTCTGATCCCAAGACTCATTTAATCTCTGCAATTCTTCACCTGGGATCTTTAGAGAGTCTTTGACAACCATCCACTCACCGTGCATTAAGACAATTTAGACACACATCCTCTTCCAGGCAAATTCATCTTTAGTTGATTGGAACTTCTTAATTATTGCCCTGATGGTGTAAATGTACATTTTCATTTTTTGCTTTAGCTATTTTGTGAAGCTCAACAATATTTTTCTACTACGGCAGGTTGAACTTCCTCACCTGGGTAAGGACAACCTCTGCTGGGCCTTTTTCTGTGAGTCAATGTGATTGGCCCACTTCAGGTACTGATGGCCAGGAGCCCGAATGACTCCACTGTTGCCAAAATGCTGTTTGTTTTGATGTGTGGTGTAAGTGCTAGAGACTTCTCCTGAAGTCCACTATCATCTCCACTTGTTTGGGCCTGTTCAGCTCCAGGTTGTTAGGACTGCACCGGACAGCCAATCTCTTTAACCTCCGGTCTGTAAGCAGACTTGTCACCATCCTGGATGAGGCCAATGAGTGTGCATTCTTCAGGAGCTTGCAACAGACGTCTTTTGAAGTGAGGTCATTTCTGTAGAGGAAGAAGAGCAGTGAGGAGAGAATGCAGCCCAGGGGGCGCTAGTGCTGGTTGTGCAAGTGTTGGATGAAAATCTTCCCAGCCTCGCCAGCTTCTGCTTGTCTGTCAGACAGTTGGTGATCCACTGCATGGATGTAAAAAAATAAGAAAAAGACATCTTGTGTGGGGTGAGAGACAGGGTTCTTCAAACCTGCAATAAAACTCATGATTTGAAACATTGCTGGAGGATGGTGTCTTGTAAGTTGTAAAACCTTTCCACACTGACACAGGGTCATTAGCTGAAAAAAATTTCATAGATGTTCCTCCACTTTGATCTTCTTTGTCACTGTTTTTGGCCTGTTTATACAAGACTCTGACCCCCTTTCTGTTGGCATCTTCTTTGGCCTGACAAGGCTGGTAGAAATGCATTGATTTATCCTACATTCATCTTCAGATTCGTCAATGAGAGAGGGAATTGTGTGATTACGGCATTAAAATGGTAAATGACCTTGGCTTGGATATATTTAACTGTAGCGGCCAATCGTACAATAATGTGAGTAGTGTTCATAATAATGTTGGTCAGTTACAGTTACTCACTTAAAATAGAGAAATCCATTGATCCATTTTATACTTTGTGGTGCTCACTCACTGAATTTAGTAGGTGTGAACAGTATTCTCCAGAGGTCGAACAGTACTTTAGGCCCCGTCCACACGGAGACGCGGATCACTGCATCCGCATACATTTCTTATCGGATTGGCGTTCCATCCACACGGATCCGGCGAATTGGGAGACTGAATCCGCTCACTTTTTATACCGGGTCCTAAAGTGGATAGATCTGAATCCAACACCCTTGCGGACTCGTGTGGACGGCCAATCCGTATATTTTTTGTTTACCGATGATGTCATGACATCACGTGTCGGCTGCGTCACAGTAACAGCAACAGTGTTGCCAGATTGGACTGAAGATTCCAGCGCAGCTACAGCTTAAAACCCTCCCATTTAAAAAAATACCAGCCCAAAGTGCGTACTCTTATAAATTATGAAAAATGTTGAGCGATTTTATGCATCAAAAACCTTCCCAAATTTTATCAACCAGCTAAAAGGCATGTTTTCCCGGTCGGACGTGACAAAAAGGTAAATAGCAATCTGGCAACACTGAACAGCAACAACAATGCGCATGCTCAAAGTCTTCTTCTCTGTCTATAGTGTATATCTGTGGCAGAATTACAGCGCCCCATACTGGTCTGGCATATAAACTACACCGGATTCAGTCGGTTTTAGTGGTATCGTGTGGACGCTGATTTTTTTTTTGAACGAGGAAAAAAAAAATCGGATAGGGAACGCGCCGGCATCGAGTGGACGTGGCCTTAGTGTGCTACAGTCTTTGTATTTATTTTGTTCTTCATCCACTCACTGATGGGGAAAAGTATTTAGAGTTCAACCTCAAATCATCCCTAGGAGGGTGTTGATTTTTTTTCCTCAAGTAGCAGGGATAAAAAGCAAAGCCAACATCAGCTCTGCATATCAACTACCTTGGATTAACTTTAGAGTCTGTCTTAAAGATTCTCCTCTTGTTCAAGAAACCAATAAGCTACATAGAATATCAAACAGTGGGATTGATTAAAACGCAGGAATGCATGAAAGGATGGAAATGGTCAGCAACAATAGTCAGCTTGGCTGCAGCGTCTAAATGATGCTCAACTGGTACTAAAAGGCCCAAAGTATGTCAAGAAAATATCCTACACCATTACACTTCCAGCAGCAATTCATTGTCTCCTAAAGAGTCAGATTGCAAGCAGCAGAAAGCCTCCTTCATGCAACACATACAGTTTCATTTACTCAGCTCTGCATATATCACAGTCTCGTCATGTCTTTCAAATCCGGGTCCCTTCTGTGTATACCTGTCTTGTTAATTTATTAGCCTGTTAGTCTTGTCAGCTGCTTCCCATTTCCTTGTGTATTTATTCCCTCCTGTGTTCCCTTGTCTTGGTTGGATATTGTCACTGTGACGTTGCTTGTGGTTCTTGCTGTGTGTGGATGTTTGTTCTGTGTTCCTAGTTCCACAAGTTTCTTAGTTTTGCACCATTGAGTGCCGTTTAAGTTTCTTATTCAAAGTGTGTTTTATTTTCGGTTTTCTAATAAAGAGAGTTTCAGTTCTGGAACCTGTTCTCCTCGTGCCCCTCGCTTCCTCCGTACCGCATACGTGCCCTAAACGTAACCGCATAATAGCACCAAATCAATAAAAAAATACTTTTTATTGACCCGCGTTCTGTTTTTTTTTATATGCAGGGTGCAGGTTTGGTATGATGTAAAATGCACCAGGTTTTAACAGAATCAAAATGAGTGTGAAACTAGACCAACGCTGCAGGGACAGTCGTGCTCAAACTCGGACCGCTGCAAACCTGCCCAGTGTGAAAATACCCTTAGATCACATTCTGTTGCTCAGTTTGCACTTCAGAAGATTGTCTTTATCTTATCTACATGCATTAATGCTTTGAGTTGCTGCCATGTGATTGGCTAATTAGATATTTGCGTTAACAAGCATTTGAACAAAAGAGGCTGGTGAAGATAGATGGATGGATGGGTTGATGATACAGAAGAAAACCATACAGATTCAAAACAACATAATGCAAAAAATTCATTTTTTTGCTGAAGTTGTTGTAAGCTTTCATCGTATCTCTTTGATAAGCAGTGATATCATTATTATTGTAAGGCTCGTGTGATGCATTAGTTGCCCAGAGGTGTTCATCTCAATGATAGCTTGCAATGACTTGACCCGTCACCTCTTTTATTGCCTCTGTCACAGCAATTTTCTGTTCCTTCACTCACCGTTGGCTCGAGGCAGCCGAACAAGTCTCTGATTATTTAGAACATGGATAATTCATCTTACGGTATTGATTCAATTCTCTTTGGTGCTGTGAGAAGAAATAAGAATTTGTTTTCTCCTTTCCCTCTTCAGGAGAAGTTCTTATCATTTAATTGTGCTTGCCTCAACTTTTTGCAAAAAAGTATTTTCATTTTTGGTGTGTAACTTGGTGTTTCCTCCACCATTTTTGCTGCAGACATGAATAATGTCATATTTCATGATAACTTTGAACATGCAACAATCTAGTTTATCTGTTTTTATTTTATTTCTGAAGATAAATCCAAGAAAACCATTAAAATGTGCTGTAAAAGCTAGCTCCACTTACACTGTTTGAACTGTCACTAAAAGACTTATTACCCATGATCTGAGAGTAATTGGTGGCTGCTGATTTTCAAAGTCCGGTGTCGGCTGCCACTCACACACTGTTCAACGCAAGTGGATCAATAGGAAATGAAGGCCGTGAACACAGGCAGCGCTTCAGAGATAATGCCCTGTTGCCAATCAGCATACGTGCCAAGCATACCGAAGACTGTGCATCTGTAATATTATTTTTTTTTTTAAACTCTTGGTCTTCTAAGAGGATTTGTCAGATGTTCTGTTTGCAGATGACAAACGCTTAATAACATTCTTGGCAGCTGGTTTAGGAGATACTGTAGTCTTTGTAAATTAAATGGGTTCAAAGGAACCATTAGGGTTTCTTGTACACATCAACATAATAATACTCTGAATGCTAATTCTCATTAAGCAATGGGTTGTAAAGCAAAACTTTTTCTTTTCTTTTTCACTATTGGCAGCATGTAATAAAATCAGTTTAAAAGCCATTTTATTTACAAAATGTGAAGTATTTCCAAACTAAACTTGAATTTATCCATCAGAAATGGATTGGATGGTGAAAAGTCTCCATGACAGGTATTTGGAAGGTAGGAGTTATAAAATAAGGACATTTTATAACTCTGGTAAGGAAAGTCATTAAAAAGATGGGAGCAAGTTATGAAGATTATGAAGATTTTTTTTCTTCATCACAAAAACATGCACCGACAGATTAATCATTTACAGTAAGGAATGTATATTAAAGGAATGTTTCCGGGTCCAGTAATGGTGTAGCTTAATTTGTGGCATAATCTTTCATAGACGTTATGGTGAGGCACTTACAGAGAGAGTGAATTTTTGAAGGACTTCAAAGCAGAAATCTGAGGCTTGTGTAAAGAAGTCTGGTCCATTGAATTATTAGAAAATAATGCACACCTAAGGTGGTAATGCTGCTATGATCTAAAGCCGAGACCTCAAGTTCATGTTCGAATGATGAATTTCAAGACATTTGTCAAGTTTTTGTCCTCTCCTCAAACACCTCTGTTGATTATTCCAAAACGTCATTTTTAGATCGAGTAACGGAGGACTTTGATAGCAGACTAATGCAGTTATGAGAGAGAGAGAGAGAGAGAGAGAGAGAGAGAGAGAATAAGTTTGCGTCTCTAAACATTGTTTAGCAGCAATGTCTCTACGAATAGTGAAACTTTAAGTTTATCTGCTTCAAGAATGGTGCTGTTATTACCTCGCTAGTGAGAAATGTCACATAGTTGTTAATACTTTACTGAATATTTCTTTAATAAAAAATAAGGTACATTTTAGGGCTGCCCTCGACTAAAGATTTTTTCAAGCACCTCCATGTCATGTAGTAAATGCAGTAATATTTTAGCTTCCACACTCTGAACAAACACTTGGATATGCACCTAATAATAGTGCAGATTTATCTACGTTAACATTAGAGCCAGCAACCAAGTAAAGTTGCTACTACTTGCGTGTTTCAGGTAATAAGCCAAACTTGACATCAGTGAATGAAAGTTTGGATTTTTCTTCCCAATATACTGTAATTATCACAAAGACCTGGCATTAGCAATCTGTCCATTACAGATTGCCTGACTTTGGAGTTTTTTATTCTGCTACTAACCGACTAATACAATTTTGATCAACTAAGCCTGAACATCTTCAAAGTTTAGTCGACTAATCAGGGGCAGCCTGATCAAATTTGATTCCAATTGGGGGAGAAAGAACAGAAACTTTCAAATTTTCACTCTCCCATTGCCTGCCATAATATCATCCTGCGCCAAGCACATAGTCAAGCACCTATCCAGAAATATATGCAGGTTTCTAGTATATGTTGAGCTGATGTAGAGTCATCTAAATGATAATGACACAATGAAACTATGAAAATCACTGCACTGAAGCGGATGCATATGTGCCCGTCAGTTCAAAGACACTTGGCTATTCCTGCTCAAAAAGAAGGAATCCTTCCTTCAGTGGTTGGTTGCTATGGATATCTCTCAAAAGCTCTTAGAAAAATGGCACATCCCACCTCTGATGTCAGAGCTGTTGATGTGTGTGTGTAAAGAGGGAGGGAGCTGTAGCCTGTTGCTCATATCATCAAATGTGCCGCCAGCGCTCCAGAAGCTCCAGAGCCTGTTGAGGGATCAGATAGAGTTGGAACGCAGACTGCATTTTTCCCTTCTCCTTTTATAGTAAAAGAGAGAGAATCTTTCACTCCTTCACACCATGAACACTCTCAACTACAGATGAACTACGGTAAGTATTTCCAACTAATGTTAGTGCGCATGCTTTTCTCTTTTTCTGCTTTTTGATGTTTGGTTTTGTTGTGGTGGAAGTTTAAGCGGAGAATGCAGGCGAAAAGAATCCAATCAAAGATGCGCTTGTAAAGATTGTTGTGTTTGTGTAGGAGACGTGTCCTGTGAGTCAGTGAAGTACTGCGCTAGTACGGGCTGCCCAAATCAGATCAGGGCTAGTTAGATTTGCAGCCCATGGACTGAGCACGTATGAGCGACAATATAAAATAATATAGCCGGAAATTTCAGTGCAGAACATTCATCCAACTTAGAACATTTTTTTTCTGCTGCATATTTTTGTCTTATATATTGTACCATATTATAGAGCTCATTAAAAAAGAATAATTTTTATGATATACAGATTTAGAAATTAAAGTACTCAAAACAAAGCAAATATCTGTTCAGGAAAGCCCTTAAATAATCAATCATAATTTAAAACGAGAGTTTGGTTCCCAAAATTGCATGACTTTTCATTATGTGGAATGCAAAGACGATATTTTGAACAATGTCTCAATGTGTTTTTGTCTTTACGATGAAAGTCAATGGGGTCCCAATTTTGTTTTGTTTTTCACCAGCAATCTTCAGAATTTCTTCTATTCTGTTTCGCAGAAGAAAGAAAGTCAGTTTGGAACAGCTTGAGTAAATGATGGCAGAATGTTCATTTTTGAAGGCATGTTATTGTGGAAAAGCACTGAATGGACAAAAAAGGCTTTAGAAATAAATCTATTGTTTATTTTTATCATTCTACGGGCCTGCAGGCATCACATTTTGTCAGATTTAGAATCCGCACACACACAACATGCCATGTGCTCTAATGTCTTTCAATGCATGTGCTTTGTTTCTGTCCATAAAATGAAAGTTAATGGGATCCAAGGTTGTTGCTGTTCTTTTGCGTTGTTTGGTGCAGTGTGCTGCCATCCAAAATTCCCCACCTTGAATGCCATAATAGTCATAAAAAACCCTGTTATAAGAAACATGATGGTACTTCAAGCTTGAATTGTTTTGATGGTCAGAAATCCTTTACTATGTCATTCATGTGACATTTTATTTTTTACATATCATTTATTTAATTGTAAAATTATTTGTATTCAACTGATTAATGGTTTAATTTATTTTGTAGATTAGCGTTAAGATAAACCGCACTATGGCGCTTGCTGTGCACCTTTTTATGTTTGCTATGAGCTACATATTTGATATGAAATAAAACGGCAATAGCATTGTTTGTTCGTCTTATGTTTTGTTTTATGTCATAGCATTTGCAACTGTCTTTATCTAATTACTGTGACTCATGATCATTCTTATGCCTGTTCTGTCCTGAGAGCTGACAAATCTTCATGAGCGGTATTCAGTTTCACGAGCGGTATTCAAAGTCCATTTCGTTGCACATTATAGATGCACTCTTGTCCTGTGTTTGATGAGCTACTGTGTGACAGTCAATCCCTCTGATGAAAGACAAATACGATGCCATTACCAAATGACAGCAGTCAGGATGAGTCAAATTGGTTTAATTTAACGTGCAGCACCATTTATCCATAATTCACAAATGCATCTCACAATGTTTAAGCCCTGTGTTTTACTATTTGAATTGTACCACTTGATGTTGAATATTTTCTATTAGATGTAGTTGTGCATAAAGCTAGTGCATCTTTCTATTCTTTCTGGCATTCACAGTACATTCAGTGAACATCAGGATCTATTTGGACATTTATTGATCATTTTAATTGTTCATATGAAATGGCATGAGGTGAATACCGTATTTTCCTGCATATAACCCGCAGACGCAAATAATCCGCACCCTCATATAGCACACGGGTTTTGTGTAAAAAAAATCGTTGGCATAACCCGCACCCATAGACTTTTTAGTGTAAGTTCACATTTCGAATATTGCTCGCATGACGCCAATTATCCATAACTGTTCAGGCTCGGTACACAGTGCTTGTGCAAAATTCAAACAACAAGAAAACAAACACAAGTCAGATTCAGAAGAAAAAGAAAGAGCAGTGTCTCCCGCTGTGCAGCAGCTCGTCCCTTAAGAAGCGATTCTACAGGTGTTGATCATCAGATGAGATGAGAAGAGCCCGCCCTCATGCAGCACAGCCAATCACGTCTTGCATGATTGACAGGTCAGACAGCCTATCAGCGGCAGCTGTCAGAGTGATAGTACAAGCACCAGAGACAACAACCCTCACAAAAAAGATAAACAGAAAGAAAATACAGCAAACAAAAACGTATGTCCTTAGTGACGTAACATATATATATATATATATAGAAATATTATTACGTGTAAAAATCTTAGGATATAGCCCGCACCCTTATATAGCCCGCACCCCCCTGCAGGGTTTGTAAAATCTGGTATAACCCGCGGTAAAATACGGTACATGCACAATAGAGTCCAAAAGTCTAGAACCACATTAAATGTTTAATTTTTTTAAAACTAGTATTTAAAAAAGAGAAAAGGTTATGATTTAAAATGAGTCCAATTAAATTACAGTAATGCCTTGAGATATGAGCATCCCAACATATGAGTATTTCACGATACGAGCAAGAATTTGAGCGCATTTTTGAATACGAGCACACTCACAGACACAGACGCTAGGTAGTCGAGCACTCGGAGTACCTCATGCTGCCTCATTTATGGTGTAATTGCATATGATCTCCACTAGAGGCAGCTTGGTTTTACAGCGGGAGGTTACCGGGGGCGACGAGTGATTCAGAGTATTAAGCTGAGAGCAGCACGAGTTATGTGTGTTCAATAATAATCAATATGAGCTTCTGAGGCATACATTATTGTGTGTGTAGTCTATCCAGTACACAACACGTGAAGAAACACTACACTTCCGTATATTGTTTGCGTTATCTACGTTATCCCTCCCTCCTCCTCCTCCTCCGCACATGTCGCCATTAGATGCTACTGTATCGTCTGTCTCAAAGGTAATAACTCATAATTAAAACCACATTTAATTTTATATCACAGGAATACTTGTATACTATAATTTTCTGTCTGTATGTCTCTATAGCAATTAAAAACGTGTTTTTTCCCATTGTTATTAGCACTAATAAGGGAGTTTTTTAGAGGGCCGGAATGGATACATTTTTTTTCTGTTATTTCTTATGGGGAAAATGATTTGAGATACGAGCAATTCGAGTTACGAGCTCAGTCCTGAAACTGATTATGCTCGTATCTAAAGGTATTAATCTATATGCGATAAAGTGATAACGAAAGGTAATATGTTCTTGCTTTCACTGAGGCTCAAGATCATGCTGGAGAACATCAGGGTTAGGCGTATGTATAATTCCAGGGACGTTTGCATCCAGTCAAAAATACATTTTGAGCAAGATTTTGGCTAGTGGTCTCAGACTTTTGGACTTCACTGTAGTTCTGTTAGCACATATCAACACATCCAGGGTTATGAATCTCACTGTGGGTGGTTTGGGAAGAGTTGGTGACACTTAGTCATAACGAAGTACACTTATCTGAATATGAAAGAGTTTCTTGGTGGTTGAGTGGCATCTACGACTGTGAGTGGGTATGAACGGTCATCATTTTCCCAAGGTGGGAACATGTCCTCTCTGTGAATCATCACCAGGGTGTAGTGGCAACTTGGACGGGCAGCCTGAGTTCACATTTGCATATTATGCATTTCAAGTCTGAAAATGACTAATGAAAAAGAGTCTCCATTTAACCAAGACACTGATTCACATGTGTGTCTCTGACAACTTCCTTTCTAGTTATTCGCATGGTGAGAAATTGACTCACACTCTGAGCTTATTGAGAAGAAATTATAACTCTACAAACAAGTGTTTTGCATAAACCTGTAGGAGTTCAGATTGATTTATAGGTTTATTGACTACAGGGAAGGAAGAGCAGCTTTTCCTCAAACCACAGTAACTACATTTTCTTTTATGGATTTAGCAGGTGCTTTTCTAGCAACTCTTTTAGCGTTCATGGGAATCAAACCTATAACCATAGTTTTGCTTTAATATGTTCTGTTCTTTATTTGAAAGGAAATACATTTTCTTTCTGTGTTATCTTGAATATCTTTTTGCAAATGGCGTATAATTTCTGAGAGTGTAGAAAAAGATTATATTAAGGGCCAGTCACACAGCGAAAACGCATGAATCACGGCACGAATTACACACAGATTTTCGTTTCTGCGCGGAGCGTCCGTCGTATGCGTAATTCATCGGTGGAAAGAACGTGGACCGTCAGTGATTGTAAGTGGATGTGCGTCGAAGGTGGTTTGTGCGTGATTTTGAGTTTTGAACGGTCTTTGCGTTATTCATGAGTCGGCGTGCGTAGTTTATGCATTGAGTATGCGTGGCTAAGCGTGGGACACTGGTTCGAAACCGCGCACGTCCACTGACGCCCCACCTTCTTATCACGCATGAACCGCGCACGTATCACGTTCATTCCACTGACAATGTGGATTCTGAAAGTGCTTGTACGTGGAACGTTCACGAAGCGTGCGTGTTTGGACGCGCTCCGTCAGTGATTCATGCGTCGGGCGTGCGTCAAATGTTCGTGGAATACTTTGGTCAATTTCTCGACACACAAGCACGCATAAACCCAATCTATGCGTGATTTGTGAGTGATTCGTGTGTGATCTGCTGTGTGACTGGCCCTTTAAGGTTTAATCATCTAATGTTAATAGAAGTAATTTGAGTTTAGTATTTAATTTGAAATATACAAGACTAAAACTACAATTTAAGGTCTTAGGGTTTGGATTAAGGTATTGTTGCATTCGTATCCTAAAGGTAGTATTCAGCAAGGATGCAGTAAATAAATAAATAGTGAAAGACTTTGATAATGTTAGAAAAGAGTCTTGACCTTTCTTTTCTTCAAAGAATACTGAAAAATGCCCACAAACAATGTTTCTTAAGCATCAAATCTTCATATTAGAAGGATTTCTAATGTGACACTGAAGACTGGAGTAATGATGCTGAAAATGTAGATTTCGGAGTAAAAGCATTTAGTGAGAAATTTTGTGAGAGATTTTGTCAAACTGAAATTGATTGCATCATGAAAATCGGTCTGTTTACATGTGACGGGTAGAAGCAGATGGTTTCATAAGAGGTATTGAGCCGTTATCCAGAATGTTACAGTATATTAATTATTGGTGAATCACTCACTTTAAAGGGATTGTTCATAAAAATTGTCATTATTTACTCACCCTCAAGTTCTTCCAAACCTGTATGAATTTTTTCTTCTTAACACACAAGAATATGGGTAACCAAATAGGCCTAAGGCCCCATTGTCTTCCATAGTAAGGAAGAAAAAATGTATGAAAGAAAGAATGAAATGTATACATGTTTGGAACAACTTGAGGGTGAGTAAAGGATGACGAAATTTTTATTTTGGGGGGAACTGTCCCTTTAAGACCAAGAAAGTGTACTAAAAAGTGCTAAACCCATAGTTGGTTTTGCTGGGATCTGCTCTAAAGTCCAGTTTCCCTTCAATTTCATATTCAAACGACACATCCCTTTAGAGCTTTATTGATTTACAATGACAAAAAGCTTCATCAGCTTCATGTGTATTACAAAACGGCCGGTTTTAATGAGCAGGGTTAATGTCTTTTCATACCTTTGTGTGCAGACTGATTGTGAACTGTGGTCAGGATTTTGCAATTATAAATGGTCATTCCCTATTTTCAGCACTTATTATTAGGGGGGTTCTTCTGATGTATCGTTACACACAGGTAGTGAATGTGTTTAATTAAAGAATGATGAGTCTGCAGATTTTCGAACCACATTATTATTAAAGTGAGAAGTTGTTTATATGCTCAGACACGAGCTGTTAATACAAGGTGTCTGCTGAGATTTTCTTAGTGATTTATTTATTTTTACTAGTTTACAAGTATGTGACTTGAAAGCTGAATTCAGTTCCACATCCTTTTTATTCCACATCCAATCCCCAAAGCCATAAATGCCACGAGACTCGCTCTTGAGGTGCAGGAAAGTGAAATCATTACAAAGCTGATTGACTGACAGCATCTCAAAGAATGTTGTTTTACGCTGTTACGCTGTCTGCTATGATATAATTACAACTGTTTACAATTTACATAAGATTTCTCAAAGACATTGTCAGAATAAACGGTAATCCCTCGCCACTTCGCGGTTCAAGTTTCGCGGCCTCAGTGCATTGCAGATTTTTCACAAATATTCATCGGAAAAAATATATATCGGCAGCCGTATTGCGGAAAGCAGCGTTGCTTCATCGTGATGCGAGATTAACGGTTTCCCAGGATGCCAGACAAAGAGAGAAACTCTCTCAGAGGCTTTGTACACGCCCACGGCACTCAGACAAGACACGTGATTGGTTCCCGGCGCGAGATCGACCAATGAGAGCACGAGTGGAGTGGGAGCCTCTTCGCCTCTCTCAGAAGCAAATGTTGACGATCCAGCACCGATATCTGATGATGAGGCGCTTCCCAAACTGATTTAAAGGCCTCATTACACCAGTGCAGTAACACCATCATCATCATCATCATCATCATCATCATCACATTCATCGAAACGCACAGGTCTGTCATCGTCGTCATTACTGGAGTCTCAAGATACTGCTGTCATTGAGTGTAGAGCACCATAATACGTATCGTATGAGAGAGAGAAAGCTAAGGTATAATATTAAGGTTTTATAATGAAATAGATTTAATTAAAATATATTTAAAGTATTTTAAACATATTTGAAACATTCTAGTACCTACACACACATATACGGAAATTCCTAGGGGGTTCAATCCTACTTCGTGGATTTTCACGTATCGCGAGGGATTCTGGTCCACATTAACCGCAATAAACGAGGGATCACTGTATAGCTAATTTTGAATGGCCATCCATTAATTTATTTTTTTCAGAATATTTTTTCAAACTGGGGGTTTCCATTCCAGTCAAATAAAATAAAATCTGTCATTACTTAGTTGTTCCAACTCTTTAAACTGCATGTGATGTTCCTTAGTGGTAAGTGGCTTTGGATAAAAGTGTGTGCTGAATAATTAAAGCTCAGGCATGCACTTTAGCAATAGCAAGCTAACTTTTCCCTTCAAAGCCACGTCTAACCCAAATATTACATAGACATAGAAATGCATAAATACGAGTCTGAGGGCATGAATACCTATACCATCAGGACATGTTCTTCTTCCTCCCAGAGTCTGTGCAATAACTGTGCATCTCTCGGTTACAGTTATGACACAGCATAAGCGCATTGTTTTGGAGGAATAGTAAAATGCAACTGTTGTTCTTTTTGTTTCTTTTTTTGGGGTGCTCTGTGACGGTGACAGTAACCAAGTTAAGTAACACTTTAGTTTAAGGTCCAATTCTCACTTTTAACCAGTTGCTTATTACCATGCATATTATTGGATATTGGCTGTTTTTTAGTATTATAGAGCACAAATTAATGCCTTATTCTGCATGACCATATTCTATATTCCTTAATACCTAAACTTGACAACTACCTTAACTATTAATGGGCAGTAATTAGGAGTTTATTAAGAAAAAAAAAAGTGACAGTGTGACCAAAAGTTTCTCTTCAGCAAAGCTATTAAATCTCATTTCTCAATCTCAAACAGTAGAGTGCAACGCTTGCAACGGGTTCGATCCTCAGGGAAAGCAAGAACTGATTAGAACGTCAATGTGTTCCTTGTGTAAAATGTAAATGCAAATGGTGCACCATTAATGCCCAATATTGACTACTTATATAGTATGTGTTGTCATATGCAGCACTTTTATGATGTTTTTGTTACAATTTGTTACATCTGTTAACGTTAGTTAATAACCATAGTTAACATGAACTATAATAAACAATACTTCTGCAGCTTTTATTAATCTCAATGTCAATCTCTTAAAATCTCTATATTCTTAAAATCAAGTGTTTTATTTCAGATTAATGCACCGTGAACAGTAACTAACATTAACAAAGCTTAATAAATGCAGTCAAAAATTGTTCAGTCATTGTTAGTTAATGCATGCATTAACAAATGAGACCTTATTGCAAAGTGTTAATATATTTCTTTTTTAAAATATAGTAATTGTTCTGTAGAAAAAGAAGAAATTGTTTCCATTTTTCATATAACAAAATGGGTAAATAATGGCAGAATTATTTGAGGATTATTCCTGTGCAGCTGAGAGTTTGTTTTCCATCAATGTCTTGCTCATCCTCACCGTTGCTTTATTCCCAGTCGACAGCCTGTGAATGATGGAGAAGTAAATGTGTTTTGAAGCCCACTCTGCAGGACAGGAGTTTATCATTGACAATATCTAAAAGAATAAGTGAAGTGACACCGGCGACCTCGAATTCATCACCCTCAGCTCCCGTCTGAAGAGTCTGCACATTTCAATCTAGATAAAGTGCTTTCTGCTGTTTTTTTCAGCCAATAACACTGGATGTTGCTGTCCTTGTTTTTCATTCTCCTTCAAACACATATTATTTTCTGCACCGGCTTTCTGTCTTCTTCGCATACCTCTTTAATATATGTTGTCCAGCTGTCTTCCCCCGAGACCTGCTGCGGTCCAGCTAATGGAGATCCGCTCAAGCAGCGACACTCTTCAGACTGACACCCGTTAAAGGCCTCTGTGGTTTCCAGTCCTGGAAGTGCTTGGGCAAAATAGAGATTTCTCACTGAGCTTGGCCTGTTGGTGTCACACAGAAGATGGATGATACATTGAAACTGTGTGGTAATGCTCAGAACTGCTGGACAATTCCTTATGTAATCATTACGTAATTTATGCTGATGTTTGAGCAGTCTTGAAATCCAAATGAACACAAAACAATTAGGATGTAGAAAAGAACAAGAGAAAGAACCAGAAAGTGATCAGAAAACATGTTTTTTCCCCTTAAAGTTGGTCATTAATGCAAGAATTTCAAGGATGTTAATTTTGCATAAAAATGTCAGATTGTTGCCTTCAAATATGTGTGAGAAAAAGATTTAAAAAAACAAGAATTAACTCAGAAAAAAAGCATATGAGATACAAACTGAAATACAAGTATAGCATTAGTTTAATTTCTGAAATGTTGAAGTATTAATATATGAAAATATATAAAATAAAATAAATAAAAACATGATAAAGTATTAGTTTCTTAAGATTATATATATATTGTTTTTATATATGTTACATAATCATATGTTTTCATTTTTCCACTAATTATTTTCACCATGATGCATCTAGACATTTAAAAAAAAAAAATGATTTCCATTATTTTAAGCGAGGATTGTCATTAAATTCTCATTAATATTGAAAAACTGCACAAAAATGCACATTTCAAGTCCAAAATATACAGGGAGTGCAGAATTATTAGGCAAGTTGTATTTTTGAAGATTAATTTTATTATTGAACAACAACCATGTTCTCACTGAACACAAAAAACTCATTAATATCAAAGCTGAATATTTTTGTATCAATATTTTAAGTAGTTTTTAGTTTTAGCTATTTTAGGGGGATATCTGTGTGTGCAGGTGACTATTACTGTGCATAATTATTAGGCAACTTAACAAAAAACAAATTTATACCCATTTCAATTATTTATTTTTACCAGTGAAACCAATATAACATCTCAACATTCACAAATATACATTTCTGACATTCAAAAACCAAACAAAAACAAATCAGTGACCAATATAGCCACCTTTCTTTGCAAGGACACTCAAAAGCCTGCCATCCATGGATTCTGTCAGTGTTTTGATCTGTTCACCATCAACATTGCGTGCAGCAGCAACCACAGCCTCCCAGACACTGTTCAGAGAGGTGTACTGTTTTCCCTCCTTGTAAATCGCACATTTGATGATGGACCACAGGTTCTCAATGGGGTTCAGATCAGGTGAACAAGGAGGCCATATCATTAGATTTTCTTCTTTTATACCCTTTCTTGCCAGCCACGCTGTGGAGTACTTGGACACGTGTGATGGAGCATTGTCCTGCATGAAAATCATGTTTTTCTTGAAGGATGCAGACTTCTTCCTGTACCACTGCTTGAAGAAGGTGTCTTCCAGAAACTGGCAGTAGGACTGGGAGTTGAGCTTGACTCCATCCTCAACCCGAAAAGGCCCCACAAGCTCATCTTTGATGATACCAGCCCAAACCAGTACACCACCTCCACCTTGCTGGCGTCTGAGTCGGACTGGAGCTCTCTGCCCTTTACCAATCCAGCCACGGGCCCATCCATCTGGCCCATCAAGACTCACTCTCATTTCATCAGTCCATAAAACCTTAGAAAAATCAGTCTTGAGATATTTCTTGGCCCAGTCTTGACGTTTCAGCTTGTGTGTCTTGTTCAGTGGTGGTCGACTTTCTGCCTTTCTTACCTTGGCCATGTCTCTGAGTATGCACACCTTGTGCTTTTGGGCACTCCAGTGATGTTGCAGCTCTGAAATATGGCCAAACTGGTGGCAAGTGGCATCTTGGCAGCTGCACGCTTGACTTTTCTCAGTTCACGGGCAGTTATTTTGCACCTTGGTTTTTCCGCACGCTTCTTGCGACCCTGTTGACTATTTTGAATGAAACGCTTGATTGTTCGATGATCACGCTTCAGAAGCTTGGCTATTTTAAGACTGCCGCATCCCTCTGCAATATATCTCACTATTTTTGACTTTTCTGAGCCTGTCAAGTCCTTCTTTTGACCCATTTTGCCAAAGGAAAGGAAGTTGCCTAATAATTATGCACACCTGATATAGGGTGTTGATGTCATTAGACCACACCCCTTCTCATTACAGAGATGCACATCACCTAATATGCTTAATTGGTAGTAGGCTTTCCAGCCTATACAGCTTGGAGTAAGACAACATGCATAACGAGGATGATGTGGTCAAAATACTCATTTGCCTAATAATTCTGCACTCCCTGTATTTAGTGCAACACATACTGCCATCCCATATAAATACTTTACATTTAAAATAATTTATTGTGGCTTTTTTTGGTGGCATAATGAGAGACTTGTATTGTTTATTTATGTGGATCACATTAATGAAGCTTGGCATTGCGTGAGTTATTGTCATTTTTTCACAATGTGAAAAATTTGAAACTAAAAAAAAATACATACAATTATAGCACTTTGTTTTTGAAGTGACATTCGAGCTGAACATGTTCCTGACATGTTTGCTGTGATTTACCCAGTAAGTGTTGATGAGGAGGTTTGCATCGTGACCCTATTGTATATGTTTGCCTGCAATAATGCATTAATAACCAGAGCCAATATTGCACAAATGGAGTTCAGAATGACCCAGCTGCTGGCATTTACATGAAAACATAAACTCCGAGATTTTGTAGCGTCAGACTGCTGTGCATCTCTGCCGGTGATGTGCTGAAAATCTGCCAGGAATAGAAGCAGTGCTGTGGCAAAGGTTAAGTACAGTGAGAAGATGGAGTGGTTTGCTGAACCACTGCGAAGCCGAGAGACTGTTTTATGTATAGCGCTGGACACATGAGAGCAAGGGAAAGCAATTATACCCCGAAGATGTTTCTTGTTTCAATATATTCAGCGATTTATTAAATCCACCCACTAATATCTAAAAAAAAAATCTCTCTCTTTCTCTCTCCGCTTCCCGTTGGAGTTGATGTAAGCAGATGTCTTACGATATGAGCATGGCTGCAGGCGCTGTTAGACCTCAACATCCCGATGTTGAACATGTGTTGTGTATACATAGAGTCTGTGCACAAAGACGGTTCAAGAGATGCACTTACGCACCCCTCTATGCTGTGAGCTACAAGTATCAGAGTTGCAGATGAGGAGAGAACGGCGTCATTCAGTGCTCAGGATAGAGCAGAGACAACAAATGTGGTTTTGTTTCTTCATAGTGTGTGTCTTTGGTAAAGGAAGATCATTCACGCTGAGAATGATGATTTTCTAGATGGCGTACATGTAAGAATAACTCAAAAATCTGTTGTCTGAGTCATTTAATGGACTAAAATATGAACTATGATTTTTGAGACTAATACTTCAGCTCTTTTAATGTCACTTTGATAGTGTGTTGTTTGGTGGAGGAAGTCAGCTTTTATCTCAGTATACTGTATTATCATAAGTTGCAAAAAAACAGTGTTTATCATACGATGTTATCACACTGTGACTGGTTTAATAACTTTATCACAATAAATTTTATTTAGATACAATAAAACAATACACAAAAAAGTAAACAAATCTTTCAGACAAATAAAACCACAAAAAGAATCATAAAGAACTATAGGCAAACCTTTACAACAAGGTTAGTTAACGTTAGTCTAACATCAACATTGAGCATTAGCAAAACATTTGATAAAACTAATGCAGACTAATGGAGCCTTATTGTAAAGTGTTACCAAACAATAATAAAGAGTCAGAACATTCAGTTCAGAAAATATAAAAATGTTTCAGTCTGAAAATAAATAGCCTTAAGACTTGAAGAATTTACTGCTGAGATGAACAGCATTACGAATAAAACAAATCTGAATGTCTGCTTGAAACATTTAAATACTTTTCGGTGATTCAGCTGCTTTGTTCCTGGGTGCAGCAAGCGGGTGGATGACATGGGTGCAGCAGGGGGAAGAGGGGGCGCATATGTGCCACAGGTGGGGCGGAGCGTACTAGTACTGCGAGGGGAGGATTGGGGGGTGTTACTGCAGGAAGAAGAAGGGTGGAGCGCAGAAGTACTGCAAGGGGGGGTGGAGCACATGGGTGCAGGAGGTGGGGTGGAGCGCAGAGGGGAGGATTGGGGGGTGTTACTGCAGGAGGAAGGGGAAGTGGAGAGCACAGAAGTACTGCAGGGGGGGATCGGAGCACATGGGTGCAGCAGGTGGGGTGGAACGCACTGGTACTGTGGGTGGACTGGGGAGGATTGGGCAGGTATTATTGCAGGAGGAGGTGGGGGGGGGGAGTGTACAGGTACAGCGGGGGGTGGGGGGAACAGCCATTGCAACAGAGTTCAAGTCCTTAAATATCAGTTTAATTGATAATTTTTACACCTTTTTTTGAATATTCTGAGAGCATAACATGTTCATAGCTCTGTTATTGTGAAAAAAAACGATATTGTGTTAGCTGTGATGGTGTGAGTTAGCGTCAAGGGAGCAGAAGTCATGAAGACGTAGCGCTCCAGGATGCAGTCTGGACCCCATAGACGATGGGTGGGCGGCGCCAGAAGAGAGCATGAGATGCGTGGGAGGGGGTGGGGCGCCGTTTGCCAAGTGTCTCACCAGGAAGCCGTGGAGGATGCGTGCATCATCACCCAAAAACTGAATCTTCCTGCTTAATTATAACAGGCGAGCACTGTGGATATAAAGTGTGCTAAATAAATAGTTTAATGACATATTATGAACATAATAGACATTATGCACAAAATTAACTGAATATTTTGAATAACTGATGAATATTTTATCAGCTGTTCAGTAGGATTTGGGTGAACAGATGGTCATATTTTTCCGGCTGTTGAAGAATTTGATGTCTAACACATTTAATGAAACACATTTTCAACCAAAAAAAAAAAGAAAAAAAAGACTAATTTCAAATACAAGTAATTATTTACATTTAAATGCAGCAATAAAACAATACATAGTAACAAACAGCAATAATTACCCATATACACTACTGTTTAAAAGTCTGGTTGGTGGGATTTGATAATGTTTTTGAAAGAAGTCTTTGTTTTTTCACCAAGGCTGCATTTATTTGATCAAAATATATGAGATGCATGGGAGAAGAAGGATTGGGGGGGGGTGTTACTGCAGGAGAAAGGGGGGGGGGGAAGCGCACAGGTACTGCGGGGGTGACGGGTCCCTGCCTAAATCGATTCATTGAAATGAATAGTTTGAACCAGCAATGACTTAGAAAACTCAATGCCTAAATAAAAAGTGCATTGCTCGATTTTATATCACCAGCAATATCAAGTCTACTGTATATCATCATGAATATTTAATAAATTAGCCAGCCCTAATGTTCAGTTAAGAGTACGATCTGAGTATGAAGTTTTGACGTGTTTAACAGAACGGAGAGGATGTTTTACTGTGCGCAAAGTTGCACCAGAAGAAAAGCTTTGGCTTCTATTATGTTTGACATGCAAATAAGTATCAGCCATAGATAATTAAATAAGCCTCATACAAATCAGCCAGGAGATATTTCCCATGTTATCCATCACTTTGACGAGATACAGGACTGATTTTCTACTTATTGTTCTGCCATTAAGCTTGTGCGCACTCACACATATGCACAAATACTCCAAAATACTCAAACACTATCTGTTAATTGCAAGTGTCTAATAATAATAAAAGTTTGTACTTGAAATCTGTTAGAATTGCCTAAAAATGTTTTAGACTTTAAAGAATAAACAAACATTTGTATATTTGGCCTAAATGGTTCACAGATCATGTAAGCAATATAACATTTTACATTTCTGCATTTGGCAGACGCTTTTATCCAAAGCGACTTGCATTGCATTCAAGAAACACATTGACATTCTAATCAGATCATGCTTTCCCTGGCAATCGAACCCACGACCTTGATGTTGCAAGCACCACACTCTACTGTTTGAGCGACAGGAAAGCCTATTAGTAAGACTTTCTTTCAGGCTGATCAAGATTTTCCTTCTAATATTTAAATCTGAGTGGGTTTTTGATCCATCAGAAGCAGTGTGGAGGCTGTTGCCATTCAATTTTGCAAGACTGCACTGAGTGTATTAAACACACAAGCAATTTTACCATTGGGTAATTTTCTCTGGCTGTCACAGCATGATTATTCTCGCCTTTCAACAGTCACCAAGTCTAACAATGTAAATAAGCGCTGCCTGTAACCTTCCTGTGCTCCGCATATTAAATATCACATTACCAGACCTCTTATTCTACTCAAGTAGCTCAATCATCTTGGGGAAACACTAGTATTATTTAAATAGCACTTAATAATATTGTGTTGTGGTTTCAAGAGAATCTCACCTTGCCTTCAAAATAATTGGACATTCAGTAAATATCTCCTTTTGCCTTCCACAGATGACAGATACATAAATTCGAAATGCATGAGGGTGAGTGGATGATGACAGAACATCATTTTGGGGGAAACTGTTCTTTGAAAGTTGAGGGTTGGGATCTTCAGAGCTCAGTTTTGTACATGATGAAGGTTAGCGGTGTTAGGTTTGGAAAGTGTGCTCAGCATGTTACTGGCAGAATCACAGTCCTGTGACTCAGAGGCAATCTGGAGAAAAAGCCCTGGAGCAAAGCTGTGATCTCGCTGCGTCAGAGAGAAATATACGTTTGAAACTCACTGTTACCAATGCTGCAGTTCAAAAGGTCGCTCTTTTCTCACACACTCTTTCATTCTGTTCGTCTGTACTGTCGTTCCTTAAAAGGAACACTTCACCAAAAAGAAAACTGTCATCGTTTACTCATCCTCTTGTGTTTCCGAACTCGTTGACATTCTTTCGTAGAAGAAAAACCTTAAAGAATGTGAACAAAAAAAAGTGAAAGAACTCAGAGTCCATCTAACTCACATGCTATATTCCAAGTCACGGTAAATGAACAACAGGCTGAAATTGAAGTCATTAGTCACCAAAAATGACATTGCACTAGATTTGATGTTAATAACAGCAATAATGGTATTGATATTTTCATGTCTCATAACCAGCAAGCCTACTGTATTTACATGGACTACTTCTATGGAACTGTTATTCCCTGTCGGTTGTTCACCATTCAGAATTAAATTGAGAAAACTTTTCTGATTTCGATTTCTGAAGTTGAAATACAATTGAATTATAACAACGGTAATCAGTATGTATCTTGCTTTCCAGTACAAATATCTAAACATTCTTAAATGAAGATGCAAAATAAGTTTGTTTTCTGAAAAATGCATCAATTTTTTTTCTTGACATAATATCTTAAGTAATTTTGCTCCTCAATGTCACAATGTCACGGGTCCCTTCTGTGTATCTTTCCATGCTCTTCCTGCACCTGTCCTTGTCAATCACTTACCTTGTTAGTCTCTTCAGGTGTTCCCGATCTCCTCTTGTCATCCTCCTGTCTTCTCATTGTCACAGTCATGTCACGTCTTGTCACGTCCCATCTGTGTGATCCTTCTCTGTTTCCGTAGATTGTCAAGTCAAACACTCCCACTTGTTTGTTGTACCAGGTGCTCCCCATTTTCCCATCTACTTATACCGTCAAGTTCTCCCTTGTGTTTGTTGATGGTTAACGTTATGTTCAGTTGTGTGGATGTTTCCTAGTGTCATTGTATTTCGAGTTTTGCACTGATAAGTGCCGTTTTGAGTTCTTCGTTTATTAAAGTGAGTTTCTGTTGTATCCTGCCTGTTCCGAGTCTCCTCCGCATTGCACACCTTACCTGCCGCGTGACACCTATGTCTTTTTCAATCATTAATAACGCTGTGTTTGATGTTCCGCTCTGAATCCTATTTGTACTTTCCAGTACAAATATCTAAACATTCTTACATCAAGGTGCAGTTACTTGATTGTCACGCTTTTAGGCGTGGTGTGCAAAGCAGAGGACGAGGAGGAAGCAGCAGGTTTCAGCAAACTCTCTTTTATTTAAAAAACAAAAAGACTTCAAATATGAACAAAACGGCACTCTTAGTGCAAAACTCAGAAGAAGAGAATTCAGGGAGGAACATCAAACACAACGTCATTAACGATCAACAAAGACATGGGAACACAAGATGGTGTATATATAACAAGAGGAGATTGGGAACACCTGGCGAGACTAACAAGATAAGTGATTGATAAGGACAGGTGCAGGAAGGGCATGGAAAGGTACACAGAAGGGACCCGGATGTGAACAACATGACGAGACTGTCACATTGAGGAGCAAAATTACTTGTGTTATTATGTTAAATTTTGATGCATTTTTCAGAAAACAAAATTTATTTTGCTTCTCACGTAATTGCAATTTTATTTAAGAATACTTAGATATTTTGTACTGGAAAACAAATGCAAAAAAATGTAAAGTAGAAGAATTAAAGTAAACTGAAATTTACAAAAACTACTTTTTAACTACAAAAGTAAAGTTTTGTGTCAGTGTAACAGGTGAAGATGTTAAACTGTTAGATGTATTTATTGATTTATTTTATAGAGAACATTAAGGGAAATTCACGAGGCTACTAATTTGTGTTTCGTATCAGGTATGTTTTCTATAACCTTGTTCACACTAATACGTTTTAGTTTGAAAACGCTTTTTTTCTTCTTCTCCGTTTTAGCCTTTTGTCTACACTGAGATTTTTGAATCCTGTTCAGAGTGGGACAAGCAGGACTGGTTGCTTGCCACAGTATGCTTTTATGGAAAATATCATTTCAGTTTTGTTTTCACACAGTCATATGTGTTCAGAATGACATGAGCTGGAGTAAATTTTGAGAATTGTCATACTGTTCATATGTTCTGATGTTTTCTTTGCCCAGTCTTTGGAAAGAGGCAACTCTGTCCATCAGCCATTTTCCAAAGACGTACGTTCCTCTTCCAAACCTCTTCTTCCTGTCACTGTGTGGAATTTGTTAACCCTTCCTCGCATCCACTTATTCTCATGTCACTCCTTTTTTGACATTCAACCCTCCTTAAGATAAAGGCCGGCATGAGAGGAAGATAAAGGCACAGCAAAGGCAGCGGACACTCTTCGGCAGCCCAGTGGTTGGCACACACTTAATTTGACAGGTCGGAAACAAAAGGCCAAGCGTAATCATTATCTCTTGGCGACTGACAGTGCAGGTGCTTAATAAGCATGCAGTGACGCACTTGCTTCCTGATTTTAGCAATCCGAAGGCTCCCATCTTGGCTCATGATTGGTGCCTGAACACACAGGGCCGCAGACACTAATTTGTAACTTGTGAACCCATTACAGCTTAATCATTGTAATTGATTTAATTAGTTTGGACACTGGCCATGAGGGTATGAAGCATCTGGAAGCAGTGCTGTGCGCCATTCGGAATTTAATTGAAAATGACTTTTAAATTTCAATTGAATACCTGAGTTTGACATTTGAATTGGGTCGCAGATAGTATGCAAGACAGGAGGTAGAATTACAAAGAGAATTTAAAATTAAATATACACCCATTTGGCAATTCATACGTTAATTAGAATTTATTAACATTCTATTAACATCATGCAACTTTAATTGGAAGCGCAACATAAAGACAAACTATGAATGTTTGAAATATTAAAGATTAAAATACTTGAAGCACTGAAAAGGAGCATAGATGGATGGATAGAACAACGACGGACAGATGGATGGATAGATGGATAGATGGATGGATGGATGGAACAACGATAGATAGATAGATAGATAGATAGATAGATAGATAGATAGATAGACAGAGATTTAATCATTTGGATTGTCGTTCACATTGCAAGATGGATGTCTAAGGTTCAAAATACTCCACGAGTTGTGTAGGTGAACATTTGAGATGAGTTTGAAAAAGAGGTGTTGGAAGCACTTGAGTTATTCATTTTCACACTCTTAGTTGGATGGGGAGGCTTCCTGTTGCGGACTATCACCAGGCTAGATTGTTGCGTGCCAAGACATTATGTTAACTTGTTTCGCCAGGGTTCATTCATCAGCAGATCCCACGCAACAAGTCAGAACATGAAGTATCTTATCTGAAGGTTCCAGATGCTCAGCAGATGAAAAATAAACAGCAGATGAAAGTGATGTAGATAAGGCACTGTAGGGTGAAAATTAAGAAATGCAAATGCCTGGTCAAAACTTTGAAGGTAGCAGCATGAAAACAGACTGGCTTTCTAAAAATCGTAAACTCCATAACAGTCCTATCAACAATGTCCAAACAGTGAGTGCATTGGAAACACCAAATCCAATTGGGGGAATTGACTACTGCACTCTTGAGTCTTCCCCAAAAAGTGATTATTGATTAGCAGAATCCGGAAGGTTTGTGTCCATTAGAAAGTACTTTTTAGTGCATAACAGAGGAAGAGGGACATGGGTGATGTCATCTCACGGGCAGCCACTTATTGTAATAGCATTCTCTTCATCTCGTTACGCTTCCAGATAGGTTTTTCATTTTAGTGGTCGAGTTCATTAATCTCTCTGAAAGTGTTTTTTGTTTGTCCTAAAATGTTTTTTCTTGGTATGATGTGTGACAAACATTTTATCGCAGCCAGCATTTAGAGGAATATTCTGGATTAAGTACTATGAACTCAGTCGGCAGGACTTGTGGTATAATGATGATTACCAAAAAATTATTTAAAATGTGAAAACATGAAAACCGCTTACTAATCTTTTTTGTGTAAAGTAAGTTATCATTGTAGTTATCATTTGGCTTGATAGGTGTATCCTGAGGATGGATGGATGGATGGAGAGGGATATATATATATATATATATATATATATATATATATATATATATATAGATAGATAGATAGATAGATAGATAGATAGATAGATAGATAGATAGATAGATAGATAGATAGAGGCGGATGCTGTATCAAGCCAAAATGCACTTGATGAACTTGATGCCTTTTACACTTAACCATGTGAATATGGAATGCAGTGGGGGTTGCAAAAAAACGTTGAGATAACCGAGGATCGAGAAAACTAAAAGCCAATATGATTTGTTTGATGAAGCGATCGACATATATGTTTGCTAACAACAAAACAGCAGAGATTGTAACGGCTTCTTTGTTTATGTTGGGAAAATACCTTTAAGAGAGCGTATGTTGTTGTGTGCGCTGTTCTGGTGATGCGATTAAAAACCACCTTCGATTCTCGATACAAACCTTTAATTATATTCTCCAACATTGCAAACACAATTTCGCTCACAGCGTAAGCAGTCACAACACACATAAACACATTCGCTCATAACAGTCATTTCGCTCGGACACAGGTTTGAAAGTATTGCACATGCGGTTACTATGGTTTCTTTACAAAGTCTAAAATGCTTTGTTGCTTTTTGCCTTTAACGGTCTGCTTGAAAACAAATGCTTCTATCAGAAACAACGTCTTCGTCGATGTCGATGTACCGTATTTTCCCGCATATAATCCGCAGACGCAGATAATCCGCACCCTCATATATCCCGCAGGTTTTGGGGGTTTGTGTAAAAAATCGTTGGTATAATCCGCACCCTCAGATATCCCGCACCCATGATGAATTTTTTTTTTGTGCAAGTTCACGATTCGAATTTCGAATGTTTCTCGCATGATGTCAATTATCATAACTGTTCAGGCTCGGTACACAGTGCTTGTGCGCGAAATTCAAACAATAAGAAAACAAACACAAGTCAAAATCAGAAGAAAAATAAATGCTTCTCCCCCTGGAAGCATGTTGATCGGATGAGAAGAGCACCCTATCATGGCAGCACAGCCAATGACGTCTTCTTGCATGATTGACAGGTCAGAAAGCCTATCAGCGCCAGCTATCAGAGAGATAGACAGCCAATCACGTCTTCTTGCATGATTGACAGGTCAGACAGCCTATCAGCGCCAGCTGTAAGACTGACAATATAGAGGCAGACAACCCGTGCAAGACAGAAAAACAGAAAGAAAATACCGCAAAATTTGTTTTATATTGAAATATTATTACGTGTAAAAAATTGGTGATATAATCCGCACCCTTATATATCCCGCACCCCCCCCGCGGGGTTTGTAAAATCTGGTATAATCCGCGGGATATATGCGGGAAAATACGGTAATCTGGGAATTCCTGGACAGTGAAGGTGAATAATAACTCCTGCACCTCTTCCAAGATAGCATCTCTAAAGCTTGATTTTTGCACGAGTTGTTCTGCGGCTGCACGGCACTGGAGTGAGCGGCCATACAGACTGATACACGTGCAACACGAACTCAGCGCATGCGCAGTGAACTAGGTACGATCATTAGTCACGGGGATCGAGATAACTGATGTTAAGTGGCGACTTTGTCCCTCTTTTGTGCTCGATATATCAAGGTTCGGCGACATCGAATCCACATAACCGATAAGAAAATGCTAAGAATAATTGGGAGTTTGGCGGTTCCACTTCAACAACGTCTACATAACAGGGTTGGCGAGTTAACCGAGCTCGAGATAAGTGGGTTCCACTGTATTTTGTTGTTTGCAACTCTCATATATCCAATGAGCACCAGTGGCTACACACTCAGTTATACCACAAATGCTTTTGATTAAGTTTAACTTGTATTAACTTGTATTATTCTTAAATTAGAAGTTAATAGTCGCTTAGATGTCTCTCAGCGTTTATAGTGACCATAAATTTGCTCTTGCATCATCAGTAATAATACTTTGATCACTAATCTGATGTTCCCCTCTCACTGAGCAGGCCACTCTTTGAGAGGAAGCGGTGGACGACAGGCATGTGACAGCCGCTGAGGTGGAGGTGCGGCTGGTGAAAGATGACTTTACTGGCAGGGGATGGTTCGGATTACGACTACAGCGCTTTAAGTTGCACCTCGGACACCTCTCTGAACGCTCCACCCATCCAGGAGCAAGAGGCCCTAAAGGGTGTTTATTATAAACGAGCGCAACGACTGCCTCCGACAGACCCCAACCACACCGATGCGCTCCATCCTGACGACACCGGAAATCTCCCGTCCTGTGGTCAGCGGCTGCACGTCATCATTAACGTGGGCGGCCTCCGGTACCAGCTTCCATGGACCACGCTGGAGGACTTCCCGCTCTCACGCCTGGGCCAGTTGCGTCTGTGCAGCAGCTTTGACGAGATCATGCGGGTGTGCGACGACTACGACGTGGTGCACAACGAGTTCTTCTTCGACCGCAGTCCCTGCGCCTTCCGGACCATCCTCACCTTCCTGCGTGCCGGGAAGCTGCGCTCTCTGCGTGAGATGTGCGCACTGTCGTTCCAAGAAGAGCTGCTCTACTGGGGCGTCCCGGAGGAAAGCTTGGAATGGTGCTGCCGGCGACGCCTCATGCAGCGAGTGGAGGAGTGTGATGAGTTAGAGCGGGTGGAGGACGAGGACGAGGACGATGAGGATGACACTGAAAGCGCTTTGGCCGGGGAGTCTCGTCTTGGCCGCTGCATGGGAAAACTAAGAAACATGGTCGAGAAGCCACACTCCGGCCTGCCGGGTAAGATCTTCGCCTGCCTGTCGGTCCTGTTTGTCACGATAACAGCCATCAACCTGTCCATAAGCACCATGCCTGCTATGAGAGAGGAGGAGGAGGCTGTAAGTATTAATTTCTCCAGTGATCTAATACCCTTCAAAAGTTTGGGTTTTATTTGAAATAAGTTACAATTTCATTCAGCAAGAACACATTAAATTGATCAAAAGTGACAGTAAAGGCATTTGAGATGTTACAAATGCTGTTCATTTGAACTTTCTATCAGAATGCTGAAACAAAATTTGTCATTGTTTCTACAAATAAAGGAAGCAGCACAACTGCTTTCAACATTGATAATAATCAGAATGTTTCTTGAGATCATATCAGAATTGACTTGTATTCAATTCAAAGATTCAAATTCAAATCATCATGTTAGAATGATTTGTGAAGGATCATGTGACACTGAAGTCTGGAGTAATCATAGGAATAAATTGAAATAAATTCAAAAAATAAAAATAAATAAATTCAATCATAGGAATAAATTGCATTTCAAAATATATAAAAATGAAAAAAGTATTACGTTGTAATAATATTACATTACTGTTTGTACTGTATTTTTGATCAGCAGTATTTAAAAAAACATTTAAGAAATATAACCAACCGCAAACTTTTGATTAATACTGTAAACTATGATTGTTTTTAACACTAGGTTTAATTCTGGCTGAGATAAGCTAAAATAAATAAATAAAAACCTAAAAACTAAACTTAATACACGTGAATTTTAGCATCAGATGTGAAGAGAAATGTAAAAATGTATATTGATTTTGAGATTTGCTAAACATGACATTTAATGGTGTTATTAAATTATTCAACTTTAATTTACCATTAGATTACTTCTAATATAAGTGTAAAAATAAGAGAAAATTAGCATTCATCCACAATTAAATATCCAAAACAACTGATACTGGTCAATAAAAAAAGACCTGTAACTGATATGGTATTAATATAGTGCATACCTTATTCAAATATTTCAGTTCAGGTTTGCTCCCTGCAGACAGTCTAGCTTCCTGTAGTTGGATCTCAAACACACATGAACAAGCCACTCAAGGTCTTTACGTGCGCTTGAAAATTACAGCCAGGTGTCTCAGAACTCATCTCTACAGGAAGGAAGATCTCACGGAGCAAGATCAAGCACACTTACTTAAAGTCATCAAGCTTCATAATCATTCTGCTCAACCAGAGGACATCTGCTCCGGCGGACGGTTTTGCTACAGGACAGGTCATCTTTTTCCAGAAATGATTTGTGGCAATTAGACTGAGTCACACGTTAAACCAGCTCCTTGACTAATTGAATTAAGACACCCATTGTCTTGGCTCACATCAGTCACTGGAATAATTAAAAAGGCTGCCCCCTGGAACAGAGAAAAACAGAGCATAGAAAATTAAATTACGCTTTAAACAAACATAGCAGCAGCATGATAGAAACTCCTTCAATTTTCATAAATGATGTCCTTTGTGTATGTCACGGTCTATTTATGGTAATCTAATGTGAGGAAACAAGACAGGAAATTTCCCTCGCATTTTCTCATCAAGTATTTACTGACAAATACAAATAATGTTGTTTCATTTATTAGTAACCTATTGACTTTTGTGCTGTCTTGATTTAGACCGGCGGTTTTAATTTGATATTCAAACTACTACTAATAATAATGATGATCTCAAGAGGCTTTATCAGTTTTGTGTGATGGTTTGTCCGGCGTGGGGTTTATTTTTGAGGGGCGTTTGTATAAACCCAAGATGCAAAAATGCAGGCAAGTAGTTCTAGCATGTGCTGATGCACTCAATATAAATAAAACATGCAATAAAATATATAATGAATATAATGAGGTGTAATTTTCAATGCACCTAGTCATTGGCACCTTTTTCACAGTTCAGCTGAATTAATTTACTGTACCTCAATCAACACATTTTTCTTACTTTGTTGTTGTTAGTCTTTGAGGTGCAATCCTAGGATTTAACAAGAATGAAAAAGATGAGAAAAAGGTGAGATGAGGTGATACAAAAATTCTAAATATATACAATAAAAAATTTGAATTAATCTCCAGCTTCCTCTAGTGATCTACTAGCAGTATTGCAACTGAGAACAAAAGGGACGTTTTTTTTTAAAGGGATAGTTTACATTTAATTTAATTTAATTTCTGCATCATTCACTCACTTATATATATATATATATATATATATATATATATATATATATATATATATATATATATATATATATATATATATATATATATATATATATATATATATATATATATAAAAATAATGTATATATGTAAGTTGAAACATCTAACTTGGTTGTACTTAAAGATTTAAGGCAACAACTTTTCTTTCTTTTTTTACTACAGTGTAATAGTATTTTACTCTCACCAACACTGCATTTGTTTGAATATAGTAAAGTCAGTAGGCTAATCTTGTGAAACAATACTACATTTTAAATTATTATAATTACAGTTCATTACTCACAGTTCAGTCTTAAGTGTCACATGATCCTCCATAAATCACTCATATGACGATTTGATGCTCAAGAAACCATGATGCAGTTTTTTTCAGTATTCTATGATGAATATGATGTTCAATAGAAAAGCATTTTATTTGAAATAGAAATCCTTTGAAAAATTATAAATAGCTTTACTGTCACTTCTGATCATTGTACAGCATCCGTGCTGAATAAAGGAATAAATCTTTCTGACCTCACATTTACATTTATGCATTTGGCAGACGCTTTTATCCAAAGCGACATTTAAGAAACGCATTGAATCAGTTCTTGCTTTCCCTGGGATCGAACCCATGACCTTGATGTTGTAAACACCAATGCTCTACTGTTTGAGCAACAGGAAAGCTCACACTTTTGAATGGTAGTGTGCATAATGCACCTAAATATGCCATACACATAGTCTATGAAGTGATGTAACTTTCCATTTATCTCTTCCAGGGAAAATGCTCTCGGATGTGCTACAACATTTTCATAGTGGAGACGGTGTGTGTGGCCTGGTTCTCGCTGGAGTTTACGCTGCGCTTCATCCAAGACCGCAGCAAGTTGGCCTTCCTCCGGCGACCGCTCAACCTGATCGACATCATAGCCATCCTGCCCTACTACATCACGCTGGTGGTGGACAGCACCTCCACGGGGGAGAAACGCTTGGGCTCGGGCAGCAGTTACCTGGACAAAGTGGGCCTTGTGCTGCGGGTGCTGAGGGCGTTGCGAATCCTCTACGTGATGCGCCTGGCGCGGCACTCGCTCGGACTCCAGACGCTTGGGCTGACGGCGCGCAGGTGCACGCGCGAGTTCGGCCTGCTCCTGCTCTTCCTCTGCGTCGCCATTGCACTCTTCTCCCCTCTCCTCTACCTGATCGAGAACGAGGCGGCGGCCACACGAGAATTCAGTAGCATTCCCGCCACGTACTGGTGGGCCGTGATCACAATGACGACGGTGGGTTACGGTGACATGGTGCCACGCAGCATCCCGGGACAGGTGGTGGCGCTCAGCAGCATCCTCAGCGGCATCCTGCTCATGGCCTTCCCCGTCACCTCCATCTTCCACACGTTCTCACGCTCCTACGTGGAGCTCAAACAGGAGCAGCAGCGACTGCTGCAACGGAGGACTCACTTCCTCCTCCGCAGCCGCATCGCAGGGCTGGGCAGCAACCTGTCCATGGAGAGCGACGTGCTCTTCCCTAGTGTCTCGTCTGACCACAGAAACCGAGAGGAGTGAAAGTCCAGGATGTGGAATACAAAGCTCTTTTGATATCTTGAATGTTGTTTTACATGTTGTCCATCAACAATCCATTAAAAGACTTTTAGGGTGCTCGGTCGTGAACGTTAAAGCAGAATTGACTTCCAAGCTTAAGTTAAACATATCTGAACCATTCTGACCTCACTGATCAAGGTCTTGGGTTTATTTACATTAAAGCATTTGGCAGAAGCTTTTATCCAAAGCAACTTGCACTGCATTCAAGAAACACATCGACAGTCTAATCAGTTCTTGCTTTCCCTGGGAATCAAACCCATGACGTTGGTGTTGCAAGCACCACTCAACGCTCTACTGGTTGAGCTAGAGGAAAGCTATTTGAAAATAAATGGCTTGATATTAATGGAATAGGTCACCCCAAAAAAAGAAGAAAATTCTGTCATAATTTATTCACCTTCATGACACTCCAATGAGAATTTTGAATAATACATTATCCCCCTCATACAATTATGATGAACTTTCATAATTTTAGGTCAAGTCACCTTTAGTTATATGGCGCTTGATACAATACAGATTGTTTCAATGCAGCTTTACAGTGAGAAACAGGAAAATAAAGATCAATGACACAAACAGATTTCAATTCTTCAGAAAAACAGCTCTAGCGTCATTTTTTCAAGTTAATTCAGTGTTGATTCAGATCAATATCTCTGTAAAGTTTATGGAAATATGGAACGAGTTCAATTCAGCTAGAAAGCAATGATGTCATCCAGCTCAAGGAACCCAAATTACATTGGGGACAGAAATGGAGAACAAAGCCTTTGGAGAAACCAGGCTCAGTCGCATCATAAGTCAGATTGTGGAATAACATCGGAAATGTCCTTTTAAAGTTTAATAACATTATCTTAAAGTTTCATAAAATAATACGTAATGATTTTTTAAATGGTTTGAAATTTGATCAAATGATTAAGTCACGAATTGTTACTTTCCATGATCTATTAAAAAACTATTAGAGAGAGTTAAGAAACTATTAAATCCTAAACTATTAAACTATTAGATCATATTCATGATGTTGGTACATATTTGATTAAAAACCCTGAATGTAAAAAAAAAAAAAAAAAAACTTGGCTGATTGAAATAAATAGGCTTAAGTATTAAAATTAAATAACTCAAACATCAATAAAAGTGACAAAACCACAAACTTACTAAACCTGAATATATATATTCAGAATTATATAGCCTATATATATATATATATATATATATATATATATATATATATATATATATATATATATATATATATATATATATATATATATATATATATATATATATATATATATATATATATATATATCATCCACATCATGGACAGAAAAGACAGTAAATAAAACCTTAAATATCAGTTTACTTTTAATGTGAGGCTTGACAGCAAGTCATATTAACCACTTCTATGATGCCATTTTTTTGTTGTTGTCATTTTCCAGTTTAACGGGTCCATTTCCCATTCACTTACATTATGTGTACAGGACAGGCCATGGCAGGGAAAGAAAGTCTTCCAGGTTCGGAAAGACACGAGGGTTTGAAAATAATGACAGATTTTTTTTCTTGTTGAACTATCCCTCTGAACAAGCAAAACTTGATATGTCTGTTTAAATTCATCAAGCTCCAATCTTCTTCTTTTTTGTTGTTATTCAGGGCCCTTTTCAAAACCTTTCTGTCTAAAGATGTGGTCACACTACACTTTAAGCACGCAGAAAATCAACACTCTACAGGTCCAACATGTTGTCATTATGAGTTCACGTCAAATTTCGATACACAGCAAAAGGCAGAACTTCGACTCACATGCTTGCGCTCCCAACCTCCCAAATTTGCATATTTATGAATGCAAAAACAAAGTTTAGTCTAATCGCATCTTAAGAACAGAAAATGATTTTGTAAGACAGCTTATTTTACATTTTGTCCATCAACACCCCAGTTTGTTGAATCTGCACATGGATATCTTGCCTTGGTGCATATTTAATTTTAACATGCATACATCACATAAGACGAATGATACGTAATCATCAGGTTTGTGTTCAAAGTTTCGTGCTGCGATAAATGTATGATTCAGATTTCACGCCATGTAATTCTGTACCACGATCTACAATCTGTCATGTTTTTTGCTAAGACCTTATCTGCCAAGAATAGGTTCTCACGTCCCATACATTTTTTTATAATATTAATAATAAATCATACATAACATGAATAAACCTTATTTCGTTTTTTATGTGATCGTATAGTATTTTATGGTCTCATTTTTTACAAATAAGTGTTGCTTGCTAATAAAAACACGTTCACAGCATGAAATAACAGCCGCCGCCAGCAGGGGGCAGCAGTGGAAAACCTTTGGCAACAAACTTGGATTTACTGTAAAAACAAAAATAATGTTCATATGAAGGGAAACAGCAGGAATTGGCCTCAGGCTGTAGTTTTGGTGTGTAAGTGGCTGTCAGATCTGATGAGACTTGTCATGTTATAGAAAACGGCGAGGCGAAGAGAAGCTCTCAAAAAAAGAAATGCGCATATGTTTGAATTCCTCTTCGTTATATGAAGATGCTGGCAAAACCTAATCGAGAGTAAAACAATCCTCCAGAATTACACTGACCTCTGAAAAAGCATAGTAAAAAATGCATTTAAATAGATTGTGTTTTTTTAATGAAAACTTGAGATTCAATAAAACTTAAGATAGGAAGTGTTCAAAAACAATTATACTGTAAAAAGGCTTGAGGTTGATTTTGCCTGAATGTGATAATGGGGTAATAAATCTGAATAATATATTTGTTTTATTATATAAAGACACATTTCACATTTACATTAATGGATTTGAAAGATGCATTTTATCCAAAGCGACTTGCACTGCATTCAAGAAACACGTTGACGACATAATCAGTTCTTGCTTTACCTGGGAATCGAACCCATGACCTTGGAGTTGCGAGCGCCACTCTCTAATTTTAAATAAGAAGAAATGGTAATGGGATGGTAAGGAAAGACTGGGTTTACCAGCGTCTTCGCGCCAGTGGTGGGATTTTTGATGGCTCAAATCTTTTGAATCCGTTCCAAAAAGTTCCATTTTGATTTGTCCAGTGACAACAAGCATGTTGTGTGTTACGCCAGTCGACAAGTGTGACTTTGACAGATTAAAGGGGTTCATTTAAACAAAAAGTGAAACTTCTGTAATCATTTACTCATCCTCATGTCGTTCCAAACCTGTAAGACTTTCGTTCATCTTCAGAACACAAATGAAGATCTTTTGGATGAAATCTGAGAGATTTCTGTCCCTACAACTACAACTTTCATGAAGCAAATGAATGATAAAGTGTGTGTTGACGCATGATTCTGCTCTCGTATTCTTCATAAAACTGCTGTGAATCCACTGGATTACTTTAATGATGTCTTTACTGCCTTTCTGGGCATTGAAAGTTGTAGTTGCATGAACTATCAATGGAGACAGAATCTCTCAGATTTCATTAAAAAGATCTGCATTTGTTCTGAAGATGAACGAAAGTATTGCAGGTTTGGAACGATATGAGGCGGAGTAATTAATGACATGAATATTTATTTCTGGGTGAAGTATTCCCTTAAAAACACTAACGTGTTCAGTGAAAGAGGCGTGTTCGTTCATCAGTCTAACCAATGAAACGCTCCTTTGCATTCTGTTTTTTAATGCTATTGTTTGTGCAACATTTTTAAATCCTTAAAGCTGTCGGTTCAAAACCGATATTTACGGGACGATTCATGCGAAAGACAGGTTTGTTCATAAACGAACGCGCACTGGCATTAATATTCGTCAATAAAAGCTATTGTGCACACCCAAAACTGGACTAAATAAGCCGTATTAAATTGTATTTGTATTTTCTTTCTTTATGTTTGCTCCAAGAAATGACATCACGAGTGCCCCAGATCCAGCAATAGGTGGCCCAGTTACCTTAAATCTCTCTCTCCCTCTCTCACTATCTCTCATTCTCTAGCTGTCTGTCTCTCCCTCTCTCTCTCTTACTCCAACTCTCTCTTTCTCTCCTACTCCCTCTTTCTCTCCTACTCCCTCTCTCTGTCTCCCTTAATCCCTCTCTTTCTTACTCTCTCTCTCTTACTCCCTCTCTCTCTCCTACTCCCACTCTTTCTTACTCCCTCTCTCTCTCACTCCCTCTTTCTCCCTTACTCCCTCTCTTTCTCCTACTCCCTCTCCCTCTCCCTCTCTCTCTCTCTCTTACTCCAACTCTCTCTCTCTCCTACTCCCTCTCTCACTCCAACTCTCTCTCTCTCCTACTCCCTCTCTCACTCCAACTCTCTCTTTCTCTCCTACTCCCTCTTTCTCTCTTACTCCCCTTCTCTCTCCTACTCCCTTTCTCTGTCTCTCCCTTACTCCCTCTCTCTCTCCTACTCCCACTCTCCCTTACTCCCTCTCTCTCTCTTACTCCCCCCTCTCTCTCTCCTACTCCCACTCATTCATACTCCCTCTCTCTCTGTCTCTCCCTTACTCCCTCTCTCTCTCTTACTCCTCCCCCTCTCTCTCCTACTCCCCCTCTCTCTCCTACTCCCTCTCTTTCTTACTCTCTCTCTCTCGCTTACTCCTTCACTCTCTCTCTCTCGCTTACTCCTTCTCCCTCTCTCTCTCGCTTACTCCTTCTCCCTCTCTCTCTCGCTTACTCCTTCTCCCTCTCTCTCTCGCTTACTCCTTCTCCCTCTCTCTCTCGCTTACTCCTTCTCCCTCTCTCTCTCGCTTACTCCTTCTCCCTCTCTCTATCTCTTACTCACTATCTCTCTCTCTCTCTTACTCCCTCTTTCTCTCTCTCCAACTCCCTCTCTCAGCCTCTCCCTTACCCCTCTCTTTCTTACTCCCCCCCTCTCTCTCCTACTCCCTCTCTCTGTCTCATACTCCCTCTCTCTCTCTCCCTTACTCCCTCTCTTGCTCTCTCTCTTTCTCCCCTACTCCCTCTCTTTCTCCCCTACTCCCTCTCTTTCTCCCCTACTCCCTCTCTTTCTCCCCTACTCCCTCTCTTTCTCCCCTACTCCCTCTCTTTCTCCCCTACTCCCTCTCTTTCTCCCCTACTCCCTCTCTCTCTCTCTCTCTCTCTCTCTCTCTCCCTTACTCCCTCTCTCTTTCTTACGCCCTCTCTCTCTCAGACTTGTCTCTGCTAGTCAAGTGTAGCGTAGTAAAACAGTGTCACGTCAAAGCGCCCTGCCCTCCTCCTCCTCCTCCTCCTCCTCCTCCTCCTCCCAGTTTCCCCAGCGCCTCACACGGGAGTTGTGCGCTGTTTCTCAGGGACGCGATACTCCTCTGCTGCTCCTCCAAGGATCCGTCGCCGCTAATTCCCGTTGGATGTATGAGTTGTTGCCGGCGCGAGGATGACTCGTGCAGCTGTGCGCGCTCCCAGGCGACCCCCGTCATGAACGCGCACTGAAGGCGCTCGCTCTCATTTCGACTCATTTCGTCTATTAGAGCCGCTAAACATGATTGATGTGAAAGGCTGAGCCTCGTTCATTCATAGACGAACCCGCTGATTCAAAGGTCATTCACAGCAGCAGGAACACAAAAGGATTTTATTCACACCACATTTGTGCTTCTCGACAAGGTGAGTACGAACGCCTTATTTTATATATCATATGTTTTTTGTTAAGCGTTGAGATTGAAAACATTGATTTTAGTCAGATTTCCGGTTGATAAAATAAATAACGACCCAGGTCTGGCATATTGTTTAAAATAACGCTTAATATTTTCCCATCGTGTTTATAAATCCGGGTATTTTCTCAGATCCGGTTTAAATGGACTGTTACATTGTGTCTCAGCACATGACCGCGATACAACTCTTATGATTATTGGCTTATTTGTGTGAGTATTGCAGACAAACAATCACAATGTGGCGAGATGTTTCAGATGAATAACTACCCGAAGTCTGGATTAGTCTCTTCTTCTTTTTTTTCATTTGTACGTCACACCTGGACTGGATCTCCCTGTAGGAAAGGAAAATTACAAATCTTTTTTTTTTTTTTTTTTTTTTTTTGTCTACAGTCAGTTTCTTCTAGTCAGTGTTGAGAATGAAGAGCTTCTGATTTCACTCTCCTCTTTCAGTCCAGGATGAACAAATGATCTGATGTTCAAACACACATTCATCTGAACTTCTGAAATCTCTAGATCTATCTATATCCGTTTATCTATCTGTCTGTCTGTTTATTTCTCTCTATGTATCTATCTTTTATCATCTCTCTCTCTCTCTATCGTTCATCAGTCAGTGAAACTCTTCATTGCACTAAAGAGAAGTTCTCGTCTGCTATGTTGGCGGTATTTGAGATTATGGTTCTCCCACTCAAGATGACTCAAATCTTTAAATATTGAGTTTGCCATGAGGCATGAGTGTTTGATTCCTATTTTTGGACATCTTTAACTTTAAGAAAAACATAATTTGATTTGTTCATAATAGTTAATGTTTACGCTCTCATTTGTACATGCTTGTTTGATTTGATTTTGGTTACACGTTACACGGTTAGGTTTAGGGCTGGATCTTCATGCATACTTTTTTTTCCTCTAAAAATCTTACGTGTCCACATGAATCACATTGTGCAAATTCATGCAAAATCTCCACCTCGTAAAATAGTTTTCTCATAAGGTTGGGTTGGTCATTTTTAGTCTTTATTGGACAGGTAAATGGCATTGTGACGTCATGTTTTCTTTTCCGTACAGTGCTGTTTATGAAATAAACCTTTTTATGTATCGCTCTTTACATTGACTTCACATAACGGTAATTAATATGATTAGCCTTTTGCTCGACAACGTTAACAGCTAATAATGTGTTGCTAATGTCACACAAACCATGTTCCTGTTCGGCGTGCAAAAAATCGTTGGCATAACCCGCATCTTTATATAAGCCGCACCCATAATGTAACTTTTTGTGTAGGTTCATATTTCGAATGTTTCTCGCATGTCGTCAATTATCATAACTGTTCAGGCTCGGTACACAGTGCTTGTGCGTGAAATTCAAACAATAAGAAAACAAACACAAGTCAGAATCAGAAGAAAAAGAAAAAGCAGTGTCTCCTGCTGTGCAGCAGCTCCTCCCTTAAGAAGCGATTCTACAGGTGTTGATCATCAGATGAGATGAGAAGAGCCCGCCCTCATGCAGCACAGCCAATCACGTCTTCTTGCATGATTGACAGGTCAGACAGCCTATCAGCGCCAGCTGTCAGAGTGACAGTACAAGCGCCAGAGACAACAACCCTCGCACGAAAGAAAATTTGCGATATAGCCCGCACCCTTATATAACCCGCAACCCCCCCCCCCCCCCCCCCCCCCGCGGGGTTTGTAAAATGTGGTATAACCTGCGTGTTATATGCGGAAAATACGTCAAAACATTGATTATCACCACATTTGTTTTACACATTACTAAAGACATATTCCCTGTACTCAACTGTGCTCTACTGTAAATCGTGGGTTTAGCTGCATGCAAGTCATATTAGAAGAGTTTTTTGTTAGTTTACCACTTCTCATCATGGTAGAAAGACCTCGCCCACACTTGCCGTCCTCAGAGTGTTTCGTTTTCCCAGCCTCCTCATTCTTCATGGCAGAATGCACTTAGAGCAAACCACACTCTCACTTTCACTTACCTAACCAAATCGCCTCTGGTTTGAATCTGTGCTGGATAGTATCATCAGCCATCAAACTCACTTGACCGTTAAGGCCTTTAGTAGGAGAAATGAAGCATGCCAATGGATGAAAACTGAGCGAGTGTCTGGTAAAGCAGACATATTTTGTGTTTGTCTTAGGGTTTTGCCTTCTCTGTTGACTTATGTTTCATTTGAACTAGTTCCAGTTCTGTTGTTGTACATCCTGATTCTTTGCCAAAGACTCTCAATGTCGGTGTTAATTCTAGGGTTTAGAGTGGATTCACAGTGCATTTGAGTTTTTTCATAAAAGTAGGTCTGCTTATTTTATTGTCCACCATGTTAATTTGAAAGTCCAGTCACTATGAAAAGTAATTGGACTCTACACTTTACTCTACAAGCTGCATAAGTTGAGTTGAGTTGTCTGTAGCACAAACAGTGTTGAATGCTTTAAGTTAGGGTTTGATCAAATCCCCAACCCTTGCCTTAATATGCAACACAATAAAGCTGGGTGGACCGCTTTAGAAACAGTAGAGTGTGGCACTTGCAACGCCAAGGTCATGGGTTTGATTCTCAGGAATCGACTTGAATGCAATGTAAGTCGCTTTGGATAAAAGCGTCTGTCAAATGCATAAATGTAAATGCTCATAAAGTGCATGAGAACTGAGTATGAAAGCATGAATGGTTAAATACACACATGCTGCGTTCAAGTTCTCTAGGGAAGTTCGTATAATAAGTTGGGAAGTCGTATTAATGACATTGTGGTGGTGTTCATGTGCGTTCGACTTGCGCACCAGTACTTGTGTCAAATTGACCATGTCTTTGCAAGTAAACAGTGATTTATGTCTTAAGTGAACGTAAACAGCTGAGGAAGAAAACCCATAAATAGACTGAATCCATACAGTCAGTCTTAAAGTGACAGTATCCAAATGTACCTGCTGTTGTTACAACAAGAAAAAAGAGAAAACTCTCATGGCTCTTGACTGAATTACTTTTGTAACTCTAATGTAGATTTTATTTACCCATTCAAGACTTTATATTTGATTATTTTATACATTTTATGTAGTAATTCTATCTTTTTCAGGTAGGTCTATTTTATTTGTGTCTTTGTTCTATTGAAGTTTGTTTTCCTCTATGCTTGTAATTCGTTTCTTTATCATTGTTTGTCTGTCTTCAGTAAGCTTGAGTTGTTGTTGTTGTTTTTAAATTAGGCTAGTATTAGTTTTTTTGTGTCTCACTAATTGCGTCTTCAGGTTTTGTGCCACTATTTGTTTGCAATGGTCAAAATTTGGCCAAATCACGACCAAAATCGTACAGTGTGAATCCGACATTTAATGCAATGCAAGACTGGTTTTCCTGTAGCTCAAACAGTAGAGTGTTGTGCTTGCAACACCAAGGTCATGGGTTCGATTCCTAAGGAAACCAAGAACTGATTAGAATGTCAATGTTTTTCTTGAATGCAACGTGACTCGCTTTGGATAAAAACGTCTACCAAATGCATAAATGTAAATGTTTACAGTAAACGGTACTGAGACTGATGAGTGAACATCTGAAAACTTTAAGGTATTCCTTAAATCTGTAGTACTAGAGTTTATTTGGATGAGCTGTTTATCCCATATGTGGTGATTTGGAGCAATTAGCTAATGCATCCCTGTCTTCAATAGTGTTCATCTGTTGTTTCTCTGCATTGCCCGCGGCTGTTGATGGTCCTTATGGGTGCTTTCATGAGAAGGGACTGATGCTCATAATTAGACGTGCTCATGGCACCCCTGAAGGCTCTCGAAGAGGGGGCCCGGATCCCGTGAAGTGGCCTTAATGCTTTTCGGAATTCTGTGAATGCCTTTCAATGAAAGCCGTGAAAGTTTAAGTCTGCTTCAAATGAGATCATTGGAAAAGCAGCTCTTTAAGGCAAAATTCCTGTTAATTGGTAACGTGTCGACGCAGTGGGGCCTTTGTCCTCTCTTCACTGGGACCCTCTGTCTGTGAAGAGTGATACACTCCGCTTCGGGCTCCCTTATGAATGACGCACTTGTTTCTGTTGACTGGCTTCGAGAATTGGCATGCAATAAAAAGTGGCTTCATCTTTAGAAATGCTATTATGTGAGCGATTGATCGTAACAGGCACAAATCGAGAGACGGAGAAATCAGAGGACAACATGGAACACCCTCAGACTGAAATTTTGGGAAGCCGCTTGAACAAATTATATCAGTGGAGCCACTAAGAGAATAATACATTAAAACAAAATATGCAAATATACAACTAAGCAGATTTCTCATTTACAATACTGTAATGCAAAATACTATAATATTTAATGTATTTATGCATAATGGTAGTATTTCTCTCCCACCGATCTAAATATATTCCCAGATCGTTTCATTTATATATATAATATTATTCTATATATTTTATATATATATATATATATTATAATAAAAATAAAGTTTAAATGTACTTTTTTTTGCTTATTTGTAAAACTTCACTGTGATTTAAATGTGCTTAATTGTCAGTAATCTCACAATGCATAGATATAAAATATTTCTGAATAATGAATAAAATGAACTAATTTGTTTTGTGTTTAGAAACTTCTGTTGATAGATATCACAGGAAACTCTATCACCTTCACTCTTATATGCGTATAAACTCTTGATATGCGAGTAAAATAGACCCTGATGCTGTTCACACATAATTTAACAAACGCCACATTTGGTGTGATTGGCACTGAAATGTTTTAGCTGTCACGCCATCGGGCTCAATACAGGTTTGGACAATGCATCCGAGATTTGCACAGCCACAGATCTTGTTAAATTTTTAATGCAGCAGACGGCTATCTTCCATTGTTGCGTGTTTGTCGCTCCACGCTCTGTTGCTCTGTCCCAGTTATGCGTCTAATTGGTTCCTACCAATGCACAAGGACAGGTGCGAGAATTTATAAATGCCATTTTGTTTTTTGTTGGTGAGAATATTGGTTGCTTTTTGATTTTGTCCTCTTCGAGATGCTTACATTTACACAATGCATTTGGAAGACGCTTTTATCCAAAGCGACACATTGACATTCTAATCAGTTCTTGCTTTCCCTGGGAACTGAACCCACAACCTTGGCGTTGCAAGCGCCATGCTCTATTGCTTGAGCTACAGGAAAGCTTTAAATCTTCTTCTTGTAGTGTGTAAGTCACAGCAACCACTGATGAAGCTTAAGACATTAATTTGCATGGTTTTTTAGAGACCAACCATGGAAGTTATTTGCACTCTGACAGTAATTGTCGTGTAATTTGTCACTAAAGGTATTGCATTTATTCCAAAGCTTTGACGACTGCAATGACTCCTTTTAAGGAGATTAATTTAGAGATGCAACTTCCCTGAGACCGGTTTGTCAACCTCACCACACACTTTGCCATTGATCTTGAAACTATTCGATTGTGGGATGACCCATGCTTTGTAGATCTCTTATAAGCGCAAAAATGTCCCTTTAATCAAGTCAGTAACTTGACTTTATGAATCTTCGTCAGTCAGTGTCAGAGACCCGGTTTTGGTCACAGGAAGGAGGCTGAAGAGGATGACCCCGCCGAACTCTCACCACTGCGGACCCGTCTGTCCACATCTGATGTCATTTGAATGGAGGACGTGGCGGTAGTGGTCCGTTCAGGGGAACACAGTGCTACTGTGTCCACACAGAGTTCAGGGCCACTTCCTGTCAACCCGGCGAGCGAGGCCACAGATGCTTCACGTCTCGTATCAATCCTCCCTCTGTTCTCCCCTTCCATTTTGTGACAGAAAAACAAGGATGGATTGGATTTGTATTATTAAGTAGGCCGGTATGATGATTATGAAGTGCCACTCAGCTCAACCATTGATATGGCCGTTTGAACGGGCATTGTGCGTCCGTCCAAATAATATCTGAATGCTGTTTATTGAAAGCTGAAAAATTCTACCTTTCTTTTCTCTCTCTCTCTCTCTCTCTCTGGTTAGCGATTTTATCTGCCCAAGATTTTTATCTCGTAAACAGCTTATCTGTTGAGTCATGGCTTGATATTTTATCTGCTTGCAGCCTGTTTGGTTAAATGGATATTGTAGACTTAAGTGAGGTTAAAAATGTTTATTTGTTAAATATTTAATTTGTGGATATTAATGGATACATTTACAGTCTACACTAGTAATTTGTAAGCTAAATGGTCATGACCAAACTCATATTCAACTTTGCATAAAGTTGAGCAGCAATTGAACGTTGTTCATAATTTCTACACATGAGTAGTTCTCCAGAATTGGTGACCACTATGATGGACAGATGTCAAAAATTATAATGTGGTTGTTGCATTTTTGTTTATTAGAGGCCCAATGTACATAGAATCTCATGCAGAAACAGAAAATCAGTGAGTGAATTCGTTTTCACATATTTGCGACTTAATTATAGTGAGTGCTAAGGTGTCACGTGTTACAGTGTGACATAAAATACCTTTAACTTACAAAACAAGACCCTTTTTTTAAGACCTTTACTATAAATTCAAATAAAACGCATGGAAAGGAAGATTTAAAAGCAAAATCATCAAATTTTATTTTGAACATTTTTTTTATCATCATCAAAAACTTGTAACACTTTAACATACAAAATGTATACATTTAACTATATTCTGATCTGTAAATATTATATACATATTAATAAATAAAATATTAATAATATTATATAATATTAATATTATAATATTATTAATAATATTATATTAATTATAATATTATAATATTATAATAATATTATATAATATTATAATAATATTATTATAATATTATAATAATATTAATATTAATATTAATATACATATTATGATTATATAAAACCAATGTTTTACCATAAATCTGTAGTATTCTTAAAGTAAATGTCCCAGATGGAATTAAGTAAAATGTAATTAACTAAGTTAAGTTAAATTATCAAAGAAAAAGTGGAAGTTAATTTTGCAGTACGGTTTCATTTTCAAACAATCTTACACCATGCAATCTTAAGCCATGCTTTTAAAGTATATGATTTGCTTAGAACATCTAAAGAAGTAATGTTACCCAGACACAGAGATCTGAATGCTTGGTACGCGATAGCAGTAACATTTGTTGGATCGTTTTGAGTAAAGAAGGAACTTCAAATTTCACTAAACAGCAAGTTTCTAAACCTAACACCAAAACAGTGTAAATAGAGCAGGAAAACAGTATCAGAAAGTGGAGTAGGTTTTACTCAATTTGATGACATTTGATTTACGTTTTAATTTCTACCGTACTAATGTAGAATTTATTTTGGATTTGATATTCTTGCCTGAACTAACTTATTCAGGTAAAAATGACACCACAGAATCATTTTTCTCAGTGTATTAAATGCACTGCACTTCTATCCCTCATAGCTTCGATTTAATTCGCTACAAGTTAAACGTGGCGACCATGGAGAATCATTTCCTTTGTTTTAATACCTCAAATGTTTAGTCATTTATTTACTTCTGTAGTTAAAGTAAGTGGTCTGTAATCTCAACAGGTAAAATCCCACTGAAAACTAAATTGGTGACATTTATTTTGCATATTAACATTCTCTCAAAGTTCACAAGAAAAACACTTGTTTGTCAAAATGTCCATTATCTGTTGCAAAGCTGCCAAAATCTGTTCTTTACTTGTTCTTTAATGAGCAGTCTGTGATGACTGCGAAAACTGGCATACACTATTAACAAATTATTTTATGAAAACTGCAAACTAAATATTAATATAACAAAATATTTGTTGACAGAAAAACTAATATTAATTGATTCATCCTGTGCAAGATCTCATTTTACTTCACTGTCACCTTCGTGGTTGGTGAGGGCTGTTGTGTTCATACGCCCACATTATTCAGCATGGAAAAATAATGCATGTCTCAATTGTACGTGTGAACAATAAGGGGATAGAGATTTCTGTTGAAATGTTGTTTTACATTTGATTTCAGAAGACATGAAAAAATGCTAGCTGTAGGTTCACTCAGTTCACGGTCTACTAAATTTTATTCGTGCACAAATTAATGTTTTTTCATTATCTCACAATCCTTAATCTCCTCCTGTGTTAGTATTGAAATCATTTTTAAATACTTTGTCATAGTGCATCAAAATGTTTGTACTTTTTTTTACTACTAATACATTTAAGGGATGAAATGACCGAGTTAAGTTCAGCAAGAAACATAGGAAAGTATAAAGGAGAATGACAATTTTTGCATACAAAATAAGGAAATTAAATGAATGTATGAGATATGCGCGTGACTGGTCAAATGTATAATAGCGTGCAAAGTCATTGCGGAGTACTTTCTCCTTAAAACTGCAGTGAAAATCACAGATCAAAATAAATAAAAATAAAAAAATTCACTGGGAAAATAACGTTTAAATATGTCATTTTCGTGATCAAAGATGAGTTTTAAGACGGGGGGTGGGGGTTGTTATTGACTACTCGGAAACTTTAAGGAAAATGCTTTTTGGCATCCTAAAACTCCCAAACTTCTCAGAATCACATGCGTGTGCGGCAGACGTTTGTGACCACTGTGGAATTCCCCTTTAAATGGCAGAGCATCGTTTCAAAGGAAGTGCTTTTCTTGGTGGTGACTGGCTGCTCCATTGAAATATTTAAACCGTAGTGTGAGCTGTACTGAAAATCACTTGGACGTCTGTTATGGAAATGCAGCGGGTCAGAGGTTGTTGTGTTTGAATCACGGGTCATCTACAGGGCATCTGATTTATCCTTGGCTTTGTTTTGGTGCACATGAGGGAAGCATCGCCACTGAACAGGAGCACTCAGAGGTCTTCTTTCTTTAGTCATGTCTATTTCCTCTGATAATTTCCAGAGGAAGTTCAAACGTGACAGAATGTGGAACCCAGTCTGTTTTCCGAGTGATGAGGAATCAGCTGATTCTGAGTGTTCGCTGTACCAGTGGGTCGTGTCCTGACATGCTTGCAGAATGTGACTAGAGCTGCACTATTACCGAAGACGAGACGAGACCACCGCAGTGTAGCGCGGAGGGTAAAGTCATGTAGCACTTTAATAAACGGAAAAATAAGTGTTAAAGTTGTAAAATTAAGCATTTATGAAACGCATTACATTTCAGCTTTAGAGCAGCTAAATTCAATTCAGATCAAAACATTTTTCTTTCTCTATTCTGTCCACTATAAAATAATATATGATCCATAGGTTATGACGACATTTTTTTTATGTTGCTTTAACTCCTCAATATTAGTTTTCAACTTAAGTGAGTTTGAACACATTTACCGTATGTTTCGCCATATAAGACGCTCTGGAATATAAGACGCACCCAATTTTAAAGGAGGAAAATCCAGACAAAAAAGATTCTGAACCAAATACTGTAGTAAAATATTTTATATCAACTGTATAAAGTTAACAGCAGTTTAAGAACAATTTATGCCAACCATGTAACATATTAAGAACTATCATTGTAAGCTTTTTTTAATGGAATTTATATGCATTTATATATGAAATTTGGGCGGGTTTTTCATCAAAAACCAGCCAGATTTTTATCATCCAGCCCAATGCATTTTTATTTGGTCGGATGTGACCAAAAGAAGCCCGATTGAAGAAAAAGTGCGTCTTATGCGGCAAAAAATACGGTAAGTTGAAGGGACTTAAATATTCAAGTTGATTGTACTCTAAAATTTAAGCTAGCACCTTTTTCTTTTTCGTCTCTGGCTTGCTTAGTGCTTAGTCGAGGGCACATAATATTCAATAATGTTTTTGACACTATCGGATGAGAACTGATCTGAGCTGAAAGATGAAATCCCTCTTTTCTGTAGAACTTTTTATAGCTGAATTGATTTACACAGTTATTGAATCAACACTGATCTGACTTCAGCCGAATAATGACGCTGGTTTACTGCAGAATTGAATTCTGTTTGTGTCATTGATCGTTATTTTCCTGTTTCTCACTGTAAAGCTGCTTTGAAACGATTTGTTTCAGTTCAGTTCAATAACTGTCAATTTGCAAAGATCATCAACTATGAAACAAGTTCAATCTTGCCATAAATAGGCATACACGATATTGGATTTTTGCCGGAATCCGACATGCCTCATTTTGTCCAATACCGATATACATTTACATTTTCCCTTTGTATGGAAACAACACCAAGTCTCTCTCCTGTGCAAGAAAGATAAATTAATAATTTTTAATTTCAGTTAGTACGGAGCAAAAACCTTTTTCTTTTTCATTCTGGTTTTCTTAGGTCTCCTACTTGTTAAATATATTATATAAAAATGTTAATAAAGTTATTTTTACCGTAAGAGTACATTACAAGCTCAATAATGAAGTCAGTCACACCATCCACTCCCACCCGGACGAACCGGAATAGCTAAATTAATCGCACAGCCCTAATAGTTGGTCGTTTAGTTTTACACACCATCCTGAAGTAAGATCCACCATTTAGAGATTACCTGTGAGAAGTGTGTGGTTTATTGACGTCTACAGTAGGTTGTCTGTTCAACTGTTATAGTTCTTCTTAAATCTGGGTTGGTTCCAGTGTTGCCAGATTGGGCCGGTTCAAGCCCAATTGGGCTCCTTTTGGTCACATCCGACCAGGAAAAAAATCGTCACAATTTTTGTCTTGGGCGGGTATTTGTAAATGGGCGGGTTTTTTGCTGTAGTTGGGCTGGAAATCGTCAGTCCAATCTGGCAACACTCGTTGGTTCTAGGCTCCGAACTCTTAGAAGTCATTTGTGAAACGGCAGTGGACAAACTGCTGGTCGGACGTTTACTGCTGATCTCTTTTTAATCTTAATGTTAAATGTTTTAATTGTTCTGTTGTCATGAGCAAATGCATGAGAATTTTGTCTGTGCACACAGATGTCTATGTCTATTACATCTACATTTATGCATTTCTATCCAAAGCGACTTGCATTGCATTCAATACTCATGTTCTAATCATTTCTTGCTTTCCCTGGGAGTCGAACCCAAGACCTTGTGTTGCAAGCACCACACTCAGCTACAGGAAAGCTGAAAGCTATTAATTCCAAAGATGACATCCACCTTATTTCTAAAGTAAGAGCGGGTGCATCCATCTGTAGCTTGAATGTGTCAGCTGTACAAAAACAGCTTGTTATGCTGCTTGAAATTGCAAACTGGTATTGGTTATCACATTATTGTAGTGCAAATAGTTTCACCTTTTACTTTTGTTATTCTCGTTGTCATTGGCCAATGAATCGCACATTCACAGAAAATAGCTTGCTTCCACGCTGTGAATGAGGTGGATAAGAGAAATGGTTCTCAAGACATTTGCTATATACATTCATATTTTAAAACTAATTCTTGGTAACCAATAGTGAAGATTTTCTGAACTTGAAGGTGAACTAATGAAAGGTTTGGAATGTGTGTCTTATGGACTCATCTCTGTGACTTCAGCCTGCCCTGGGTGTGTGAGAGGTGGAGAGATGTCAGGACTCGTCTGTTCATGCTGCATTCCTGAACCAGTGTTGCCAGATTGGACTGAAGATTTCCAGCCCGACTACAGCTTAAAACCCGTCCATTTAAAAAAATACCTTTCCAAAGTGCTTTGGGGGGGGGGGGGGAATTTATATGCATTTAAATGAAATTTGGGTGGGTTTCAAGAAGCCCCATGCATTTTTTTCCCGGTCGGCCGTGACCAAAAGGAGCCCAATTGGATGGAAACCCGCCCAATCTGGCAACACTCTCCTGAACTACTACAGGGATGAGTGATTGGCCAATATGGTGAACACACACTTCAGTTTTTGAAAGAAGTCTTTTAAGGCCGTTCACACCAAGAGTGATAATATACATATCACTATAAACATAATAAAGAGAACAATAATATTGTCATCATTATAAGTGTACACTGCAATTTTGTCATCTGCCTATTTTAATTTTGGAGGTCTTTAAAGCAGGATGGATTCTGATTGGCTGTCAATGTTTTTTTTCTGTTGTTCATTAACAGGAAAAAAGCATTATGAAAGTGATTCCATCTATATAGTTTCTCTATGTTGTTATAGTTATATCCTTATTGTTATAATTATCAGCTTTGGCATGAGCAGGCTTTTATTCTGTCTTCAGACTCCATTTATTTGATCAATAGTACAGGAAAACAGTCATATTTTGTATTATTACAGTGAGTCATTATTACAAGTATTATTACAATTTAAAATATCCATTTTGCTTTCTATATATTTAATAAAAATAATAATGTATTGGTGTGATGTTTCTATAATGTTTGCTTGACGTGCAAGAACTTGTTGCCCATCACGTTTGACCTTCAGCGAGAACCAATGAGGTTCATTCTGGTGTTACGCGTCACGTTTGACCTTCAGCGAGAGCCAATGAGGTTCCTTCTGGTGTTACGCATCACGTTTGAGCTTCAGCGAGAGCCAATGAGGTTCATTCTGGTGTTACGCATCACGTTTGAGCTTCAGCGAGAGCCAATGAGGTTCTTTCTGGTGTTACGCATCACGTTTGAGCTTCAGCGAGAGCCAATGAGGTTCATTCTGGTGTTACGCATCACGTTTGACCTTCAGCGAGAACCAGTGAGGTTCATTCTGGTGTTACGCGTCACGTTTGACCTTCAGCGAGAACCAGTGAGGTTCATTCTGGTGTTACGCGTCACGTTTGACCTTCAGCGAGAACCAGTGAGGTTCATTCTGGTGTTACGCGTCACGTTTGACCTTCAGCGAGAACCAATGAGGTTCATTCTGGTGTTACGCGTCACGTTTGACCTTCAGCGAGAGCCAATGAGGTTCCTTCTGGTGTTACGCGTCACGTTTGACCTTCAGCGAGAGCCAATGAGGTTCATTCTGGTGTTACGCATCACGTTTGAGCTTCAGCGAGAGCCAATGAGGTTCTTTCTGGTGTTACGCATCACGTTTGACCTTCAGCGAGAACCAATGAGGTTCTTTCTGGTGTTACGCATCACGTTTGAGCTTCAGCGAGAACCAATGAGGTTCATTCTGGTGTTACGCATCACGTTTGACCTTCAGCGAGAACCAATGAGGTTCATTCTGGTGTTACGCATCACGTTTGACCTTCAGCGAGAGCCAATGAGGTTCATTCTGGTGTTACGCCTCACGTTTGAGCTTCAGCGAGAGCCAATGAGGTTCATTCTGGTGTTACGCCTCACGTTTGAGCTTCAGCGAGAGCCAATGAGGTTCATTCTGGTGTTACGCATCACGTTTGAGCTTCAGCGAGAGCCAATGAGGTTCATTCTGGTGTTACGCATCACGTTTGAGCTTCAGCGAGAGCCAATGAGGTTCATTCTGGTGTTACGCATCACGTTTGAGCTTCAGCGAGAGCCAATGAGGTTCATTCTGGTGTTACGCATCACGTTTGAGCTTCAGCGAGAGCCAATGAGGTTCTTTCTGGTGTTACGCATCACGTTTGAGCTTCAGCGAGAGCCAATGAGGTTCTTTCTGGTGTTACGCATAACATTTTGGTTTCATGATCAATGGTCAATTTTCATATGTCAATAAAAAGCCTAAATTGAATCTGTTCATCATTCACAGCGATCGTGTGTCATCAGAAAATGTTTACTAAACCGCTCAATTCATATGGATTTGTTGTATGATCTCTTTATGAACTTTTTGAAGCGTCAAAACTGGTTGTTCAGTTCTAGAAATTAAAAAAGTTTAGTTTTTCTGAAAATAAACAAGTCATATGGACTATCCCATTAAATCAGTGCCGACATTCATGAAATGCTCCCTTCATGCAAAATTGCTTGAACAGAAGGATGGAAAGAGGGTCATCTAAGAGTTTTACATCAAAGAGTCCCTCTTCCTTAGAAGGGCTTAGACTTCGAGGTAACGCTTATCTCTCTTAATGTGCCGCCAGATAAATGTGATGCTCCATTTTTAATCTGCAAGCTCGTTCTCTTTGGCTGTGGTATCTTCATTCCAGGGGACTTCACCGCAGATAGAGAGAAAATGAGAAAGGGTGATAAAGTTAACGAAATCTGTCATTTGTGAAAGTATAGCTTTGACCACGCTACATGTCTGGCTGTGAAATGGGTGCATCATTTCTGCTTCTTCCCTTTTTATGAAGGATCTCTTCATGGGAAAAATAAAGCCCAAAGGATCCTTGTATCTCTTCCACTCTCTCACAGTATCTCTCGCGCACACACACACACACACACACACACATCCCCCAGCCGCCCTTGTTTCTCTCTAATGCTCCTGACCACAGATCTCTGCTCTTTGCACACACACCATGACCATATTTAGATGCAGGAAAGAAGCGTGCTGGAATGATTGTTTACAGATATCAGCAGGAGACTGTAAGCGTGACTCACTGACGTTGATGTAGGATCAAAAACGCTGAATGCAAATGCAAAAACCCTGCCTATTAATTACAGGCACTGGTATGCATTTCATATGAGCAGTGCCGACTCATATTTTTTGGTTTTCAGGGCACTCGGGTCATTTTAATTCATCACAGTCTTATAAGGTGAACCTCCTTGAAAATAAATATTTAGCATTAAGAAAATAAGGCCTGTTTTTACAATTTGCATTGTTTGCATGATTTTTTTAAATGTGATAAATAAATTTAAATGCATACTTTTTTTTACATAATTTAAATTATCATTAAGATTTATAAAAATGTCAGACAATCTTTGAAAATTATGAAATTTCAGAAAATGTACTTGTATAGAGCGTTAGTCCTGTATAGACCGTTGGAACGGGAAGTTTAATCGAGACATATGCAAATGTACTTTTTAAGATAAATAGTCAATAGGCTCTAGTTTTGTCACAACCATAAATCCGATTGTTACTTTGCAGATGAGAAAATATTTCATTTTAGAGAGAACTTGATTTGACAACAAAAAAATGTTTGTGATTTTTAGTACATCAGGTTAAATTGAATAAAAATGTGAAATGTTTTTTTTTTTCAGTTGACAATTATATAATTTAAAGGGACAGTTCACCCAAAACTGAAAATTCTGTCATCTTTTACTTGCCATCAAGCTCTTCCAAACCTGTATGAGTTTCTTTCTTCTGTGAAACGCAAAAGATGATATTTTAAAGAAAGCTGATAACCAGAAAATGATGCATTATGCCAAACTATCCCTTTAATGTAACAAACACGTTTTTTTTAGGGTTTCAGTTTTTGCTTCTGGACATTTCTCGACCGGTATTGTGAGATTTCCCCGAGGACTGAACTTTATCATGAACTTTAGGATGGCCTGCAGTTCTCTTGGCTCAGAGTTTAGAGAATGTGTTGTTTACACCGTACACACATACTAACACCTCTTTGTGAACTCTCTGTAGCCAAGAAAATGGTTTTGTAATGAAGCAGGTTTTATTTTTACACAAGCTTCCTGCTTTCAGCATGAATTCCACTGTGCTTTCGTGTCATCTAGTAACAAGACAGCTGGACGGTCAGTGATAAGTTTGGTAGGCATGAATCATCGGGGGCATTACTGAACTTCAGGAGGTCTGTATGTTGATTAGTGAAGTTGTAGTCATGTTTGCTGCTCGTCTTAAACCGAAACCTTGAAAATGCATGACCTGTTGTGGCGTAACAAATGTAGAGGAATCTATGGTGCTAAAGCCATGTTTATTCATGCATGTGCCTTTATGATGTGTAATCCTGCCACACCTTTCATGCAAAGCAGCAATAATGCTGCTCAGATTGACTAGTTATGCAGGACATTAATCAGATCATTTTCAGTCAGCTCATCTGGACATATCAGGTTAAACTCCTTTTATGTCGCAGTTTAAAGTGCATGGTCTTATGTAGATTACCATACGTTTTCTGATTTTGCATGCAGCTCCTCCTGAGTTGCAGACTCTAGAGACGTGCACTTTTCACCCTCTATTACAATATAGAAATGTAACTACAAACATGCATTCCAGACTGCAATGTCTTATCTAATGCAAACATGTGCAATATGAGATATTCCATCTATTCAACTTTCCATGATTTGTTAAAATTCTTTCTTTTTAATGTGCAGAGATTGAGAAGCTTTAAGAAGTCATTGTTTGATTTGACTAGTCAGCTTCTGTCAGGACCGGTCTGTTTGGGAAACCGGTTTGAAATGTTGTTTGCAAATATCACCATTATAAAGATCAGCAGTCGGGTTGCAGAAGTAAAAATCGTATTCATTTCCTTCATAGGGGAACTCATTTTCAACCAAAACTTGTTTTATACACATACATGCACACATACATACACACGCACACATACATGCACATGCACACATGCATGCACACGCACACATACATACATGCATGCATACACACATACGTACACATGCATGCATACACACATACGTACACATGCATGCATACACACATACGTACACATGCATGCATACACACATACGTACACATGCATGCATACACACATACGTACACATGCATGCATACACACATACGTACACATGCATGCATACACACATACGTACACATGCATGCATACACACATACGTACACATGCACGCATACACACATACGTACACATGCACGCATACACACATACGTACACATGCACGCATACACACATGCGTACACATGCACGCATACACACATGCATACATGCATACATACACACATGCATACATGCATACATACACACATGCATACATACATGTACACATGCATATATACATGTGTGTGTGTGTGTGTGTGTGTGTGTGTGTGCGCGCACACATATGTGTGTGTCCGTCCGTTCGTTTGTTCGTTCGTTCATGGCTAATAACCCTTTACCAAAGACTTAAAAAAAATCCTTATGGGAAAATAAATTGGAAAGATACTGAGAAATCCAGGCTTTTCTACACAACAATTTAAAAACGACATCCTCGTCTTAACCTATTTAGGACATGTCCCACTGTGAATGTTTCACATTACTTTCATAATTCTCAGATGTAAATAATGTAAAGCAGTCCTGCCCACTGATGGACTCGCAGCTATGTGTATCATATAAATGATATCCTTTTCCTACAGCATATACAGTAATACCTCGGTTTACGAGTTTAATTCGTTCCAAGAGCGAGCTCGTAAACCGAAATGCTCGTACACCAAAACAAATTTCCCCATAAGAATGCACTAAAAATCAATTAATTCGTTCCACATGACCACAAATGCCCATTTTAAATATTTGTTTGGTTTTACCCTATTAATTGCAGTTAAAATTGTAACCATTAAGATATCATATAAATACTAATTAATAATTGACAATTAAACTCAAAAAATACTTGACAATTTACTGTAATGCACGTCAGGTTTGAGCAGCCTGCTTGGAGGAGAGAGAGGAGGGAGGAGAGGGGAGTGGGGAAAGCAAGGATGAAAGCAAATGAGTGAATTTATTATAATAGTGCAGAAAACAAAGGAGTGATAATCCAGAGTTAAAGTCGTGGAACATGGGAGCCGCGAAAGAACGAATTCACGGGAGCCGCGAGAGAACGAATTCGCGGCAGCCTGGAACAAACGAATTCGCGGAAGCCGCGAACGAACGAATTCGCGGGAGCCTCGAACGAACGAATTCGCGGGTGCCGCGAGAGAACGAATTCGCGGGAGCCTCGAACGAACGAATTCGCGGAAGCCGCGAACGAACGAATTCGCGGGAGCCTCGAACGAACGAATTCGCGGGTGCCGCAAGAGAACGAATTTGCGGGAGCCGCGAGAGAACTAGGGGAGCGCGGGGCACAAAGTAACGCGGGGTAAATAGTAACAGCGATTTTTTTAGATAGTTGCAGGGGCATAAATGTGACGTGCTAAAGGGCTTTTCATCACACTGTTTGCCCACGTCTTCTGGCCATTTTTCGAGAAATTTCATAGAAGTTTGGATGAGAACCACAGGAAAAACTCTTTTGGCAGCATGTAAATATTTTTTGTTATAGTAGTTGTTTTTCGATTTTCAAAGAATGTTTGAAAGATTGTTAGTCTAATCTTATATTGTTATGATTACCATCTTCTTGGCTAAAAGATGGTACCATTTTGAAAGACGTGAAAAACAGTGGCTGCTATCCAGTCCTGAAGTAAACAAGACAGCGCGGGGTTAGTTGTAACACTAAGCCTCATTGAACAAGTTGCATCAATAATCATATATTTTGCATTATATTAACCTATTAAAACATTTTTCATGTCATTACATTGTTCAAAACACAACAAATGTAAAAAATAAAGGAAAAAAGTTATGCTTATGATCATCAAGACACAACTTTTTTAAACAAATAAAAATACGTGAATGAACTTGCATTGGATAACATGGTGTTACAACTAACCCGCTGTCTGTTAAAACGAGCCCCGCTCACGGGGTAAGAAGTCACATTTTACTCCTTGCGCTTTTGCCGATACTGCAGAGAAATGGTAGGTCCGACGAACATGAAAACAGTGCTCATTTGTAGGAGAGGCTTATATGTTGTTTGTATAAAAATATGGTTTGTCTAACCCTATTACTTTGTTTATTATTTGGCTAAAACCGTGTATATTTCACTACGTGAACAATAGTGATCACAATTAATTAATGTTTAGAATATGAGGTAAAAACTTCTGTAAATCACTTATAAAAATATCACTGTGGTAAATGATAGAGCCAATGAATGAGTTAAGGGGTTATAAAAGGGGTTGGAACCTCCTGACTGTGTTATGAGAGGCTGTCATTAGGATATTTCATGTAAAAATGCGCACAAGGATGCAGAGCGTTAGGACTTTTTCCACACAGAACTGCGCATGGGTGAGGGAATTTTTTTCTCGTACACCGATACAATGCTCGTACTCCGATTCGACCCTCCTTGCTCGTACACCGATTTTCTCGTATACCAAGTCGCTCGTAAACCGAGGTATTACTGTACTTCCATATTCCCCAGTAATAATAATGCTAGATAAGGCTAGTAATGCAATGATTTGTATGTAATGATTCTTTCAGTGGTCCGAGAGATTACAGCCCGTGGGCATTCTGTGAATTAACATGAAAATGCTTTTCCTGGATTATTGGATTTACCTCCATGCAATGCTTTCCTTTTTAACCCTTAATTTGATCAAGGAAGCGTAGCTTTTAGCACTGGAAATGCATGTTATTCAACCAGAGCAGTGGAATAACATCAGGGTTTTTATTCTTCAAATGAAAGGTTTGTGAATGCAAAGGTTGCCTAGCTCAGCAGAAGAAAATAGACGGCACTCCCAGTTTCTTTTATTCCACATATGCCATTTGAGATTTAAGTAAACCAGTGACAGCAGGTGACAAATGATCGCATTGTAAACCAGAAACAAAATGCTACAGTCACAGTTTTTGCCTGCAGCTGTGCGTGCATAAAAATACACTCACTGTTAGTAAAATGGGATTACTTTGATTGTGGCCTACTGATGTATGGCTTTATTGCGTCTGTTGTAGAAAATAAAGTCATTTGAACGCCTTATTAAAGTGTCACACGCCATTACACGCATATCAATTTAGCTTTGCAATCCGTTTTCCTTTATTTGTCATTTCTGATGTTATTGACACTCGCCTGTAAAGCTGATTCAGATGCAATAATGTGCTGTTGGAGTACTAGACAAACTACATCCCATATGGATTTAATATAGGGTGATTCCTCTGTGCAGGGAGTTGTTCGTGGCTTTAGGTTTAGGGAGGGACAGAACGCTTTCGGATGTAATGCAGTAAGGAAATGAGCGACAGAAACTCTGATTCATTTACTTGCAAATGTATTAATACATGCTGTCAGTGCGCTGGCTTCAGCATGTAAAATATAAGCCGCATGCCTGATCTGACGCACGTGTCTGATTACAGACGAGCTCGAGAGAGAGAGATGCTTCCGCTCCTCACAGTGAGTGGCCCAGATATCTTCCGCTCAGCCTTAAATGATTTCATGTGTGTTGGCAGCCGATTAAGGCTGATAACAGGTTTTTAGAAATAGGTGCATGCATGCTTTTGAAGGATGTCATTTTTTTCGATGTTTTTTTTTCTCAATGTCCCAGTTTAATGTGGACAGGGTGTACATTAATACTTTGACACAGGTTTAGGAAACCTATGTGAAAACAGTGTTTACTATTCAATGGTATGTAGCAGCATATTATTATCCCTAATAAAATGCTTTCATTCATTTTATTAGGGATGCAAGATATTAAAATTCTTTCAGTAACTGAATTTAGCCAGTTATTTTAGTATTATTTATATACTATCAGATCATTTATATTTTGAATTAGCTTTTATTGTCTTTTTGGATTGTTTAATTATTAGTCATTTTATTATGTGTTTGCGGTTTTTTTTTAATTTTTTTTATTCTATATACTATAGGTTTAATTAATTTTTATTTCAGTTTTAGTTATTAAACGTTATTGTATTTGGCTCAGTTGGCATTATTTTATATATACTGTTTCATATTATAATTTAATATTATTATTTATATACTATCAGATCATTTATTTTGAATTAGCTTTTTTTCCCATCATTTTATGATGTGCATTTGCCATTTTTATAGAATTTTTTTTTTTTGATATAGGTTTAGTTAATTTTTATTTCAGTTTTAGTAATTAAACATTATTGTATTTTGCTTAGTTGCCATGATTTTAATATACTGTTTAATATTATAATTTAATATTATTATTTATATACTATCAGATCATTTATATTTTGAATTAGCTTTTGTTTATCTTTTTTTAAAATTATTATCAGTAATTTTATGATGTGCGTTTGCCATTTTTATTAGTTAAAAGTTTTTGCTATACTCTACTCTAAGTTGAATACATTTTTATTTCAGTTTTAGTAATTAAACGTTATTGTATTTTGCTTAGTTGCCAAAGCAAGATTTATATGGTTATGCCATTTATAATTTATGGAAATATTATTAACCATTTTAGTTAACAATAACAACAGCGATTCGGGCATCACGACATTATAACGTACAGTATGAAAATTCCTTTTAAGATTAGCTAAAGATTACATTTAACAATGTTATAAAATGTTCATACGATTAAGGTTTTCATATCTCAGCCAAAAAAATACAATTTCTGTCACTTAATCACCCTTGTGTTGTTCAGTATGGCTTTCTTTCTTCTGCAGAACACACTTTCATAGACAATTTTTTCAAAAACACTCAAGATAGTCATGAAGTTTTGGAATCACATGCGAGTAAATGATTATCATTTTAGTACTTATATATTGTGCATCCGTACATTTAATTGTGTTAATTGAGAAGTGGTTGTATTTGATGCCTCAGCACCACGGCTCAGTGTTTGTGGAGTATATGGACTCTTATGGTCACTTATATTAACACGGAGGTTATGCAGACCTACTAGCTGTAGACATGCGGATTCATTTGTGTCGCGATTACTCAAGGGAACGTTAATACCGACCCAATATCATTCTGTGTTGTAAAGAAGCCCGACCAGACATCTGATTGTTTGGCTGTTTGCCATGATCCTTCCACCTCGTTTTCCCGTTCATCTACTCAGACTCTCCTGGAATTCCGAATAATCACTTCCATGGCAACCCTTGACCCAGTCTTTTCAGATGGAGTAAATATTGACTCGAGCGCCTCCCACCTCAGTGTTTCTCGCTGACCGCACGCATCTAGGACTCAGATCTTGACAGTGTGTGGGGTGTGTTTACATTCAGAGCTCTTTAAATGAAGCTCGCTTTTTGACTTTCTGTCGATATATGTCAGGGTCAGCTGTAAAATACTCTCTTGTTTTTGAGGGGGTCGTGATGCTTATGCAGGTACTGCACATTCATCATTGTAAACCCTGTGTAATGATTCACTGAGCTGTTCGTAACGGAGAAGCTTGCATGAAGAAGAGGGGAGGTATGTAAACATGGAGTCTGAGAGATATCCTCTTGGTGAAAGTGATTTCACAAAGTAGACCATGTTCCGGGATCAACATCCTTGTTGATCTTGGAATAACACACCGATTTGAGGAATTTACAGTTAATGTAAAGGGTTAAGGGTTTCTACATCACTCTTTTTCCCCAATCATTTCCCTCTGATTTTAGGGATATGTTATGGTTTGGTTTAGGAGTAGAATAGGGTAAGTGCTGTGTTTTTGGACAAGGAAGAAAAAAAAAGCTGATCCAGAAGCGCATCTTACATTGCAAGATCACGGCAATCATGCATGTATGTATTATTTGTGCGTGTGTGTGCGTGTTTGCATGTGTGAGTGGAGATTTTCCCTCTGATTTTAGGGATGTTATGGTTAAGTTTAGGAGTAGGAGTAGAATAGGGTAAGCGCTGTGTTTTTGGACAGGGAAAAAAATGCTGATCCAGGAGCGCATCTTACATTGCAAGATCACGGCAATTATGTATGTATGTATTATTTTTTTGTGTGTGCGTGCGTGCGTGCGCGTGCGTTTGTGCATATGTGTGACTGTGTGCATGTGGAGGTTTTTTGCTCAAGTTCAGTAATTAAAATGTTAATTATTCCTTTGATCAAAGCTGTATTTTCAGCATCATTACATCATTACATAAATCATTTGAAGTCATTGCAAAACCAGTTCAGCACGAGTTTGAAAAAGCCCTGCTTTGCATTAATGCATTTGGCTGTTTATTCAAAAACAACTTGCAATTGAATATGAAGTATAGATTTTCATGGCTTTGCTAGTGCACAGCCGTATTGTACATCCTTAACAAACAATATTCCTTTACTGTGGCGGTAGAAACATCCGTACTGAAGTGGGCGATAGAGTTACCTGATGTGTTGGTATGGGACATAACTAGTTGTAAACATTTCTACCTCGATTAACTTATTCAGATGACTCTTCAAAAGAGAAATCTGACTATTGGCGCTTCATTGTAACACTAAAAATTCATCCTGCTTGCCTTTTAATCCCGACAGTCCCGTCTTGGAATGTGTGTCTGAGTCGGATTCAATCCCAGATGGAATGTTATCATGGCGTAGTGATTACAAAATGAATGTTGATAATCTCTCTCCAGAACAAGCGTTAGGATTAGAGCTCGATCGGTATGCCATATAACGTGGTAAAGCGTCCAACTTCCCTTCAAGTAAATGCAGTAAGCGTATTATAATAAAATATACCCAAAATCCAAATCTTTATGGATCGTTGACCCATCAGAGTACAGTTAAAACATTTTGTATTTGTATTGCATACACTAGATATTTTTAATATTGTATTTAATTGCTAAGTCAAACATCATAGTTATACTCTACCAATAATTGAATATTCTTATTAATTGAATTGATAGTGTATATCTTTTAAAATATATAACTATATCTGATCAATTTATGTTTAATTAATTGTATTCTTCTGGCACTAAGATTTAAAATAAGGCTTTGCTAAATTAGTCACAATTGAAAAAGTTAGTAGCATCATATTTAATATAATTGTGATGAGAAACTCACAATTTGGTTGTAGTTTGGCACAAACATTGGCCATGGTATGTAAAGGCGTGGCAAGACCTTGAAAAACACGGCATAACATAGCAAAACCTCAGCTGCTGAACTGGAGGGGTTTATTTCCCTCTCACGCCGCTGCTGCTCTGCCCTAATGTGGTTTCAGGTGCTTTTCCAGTTCGACTTTTCTCAGCAAGTGAATTAAACACTTTCATCCACATGTTTTCTCTGGCTTAGACGTTGCCGTACAACTCGTACCAGAGGAGCTTATCCACGGTTAATGAAACGTTTGATGTTGACCATGCAAATGCAGGAATAACATGATGGATATCTTTGGCCGTCTGGCACCTGTTGGCCCGACAGTGATGGGAAAGGGGGGAAAATACAGCTTGCGTTAAATGTTTTAAAGGCAAAGTAACTGCATTGTTGTGTAGACGGTTGAGACCTTCATTTCCAATAATTCATTACTCAATATTCCATTTCTCTTTTCTTTTTTTTTAAGTGTTCCTGTTGTGCTGTTTTAAAGATTCTTAAGTCTTTTACAAGAGGTTTACATGCAATCAAAAAACACTTTTCTCCTAGTATACATTGCACATCACCTAATTTCTCAAAGAGTCTGAAAACGGTTTCTATAAACCATCCTTTCCGAAAGCTTACCGTATTTCCCGCATATAACCCGCGGGTTATACCAGATTTTACAAACCCCACAGGGGGGTGCGGGTTATATAAGGTTGCGGGCTATATCACACATTTTTTACACATAATAATATTTCAATATATACAGCTGTGCTGATAGGCTGTCTGACCTGTCAATCATGCAAGATGACGTGATTGGCTGTGCTGCATGAGGGCGGGCTCTTCTCATCTCATCCGATGATCAACACCTGTAGAATCGCTTCTTAAGGGACGAGCTGCTGCACAGCGGGAGACACTGCTTTTTCTTCTGATTCTGACTTGTTTGTTTTCTTATTGTTTGAATTTCGCGCACAAGCACTGTGTACTGAGCCTGAACAGTTATGAATAATTTACGTCATGCGAGCAACATTCGAAATGTGAACTTGCACAAAAAAATTCATAAATCAATGGGTGCGGGTTATATAAAGGTGCAGATTATCTGCATCTGCGGGTTATATACGGGAAAATACGGTTCTCTGCTCCGATTGGTCAGACGGCCGAGTACATTTACATTTAGATTTATGCATTTGGCAGATTTGGCAACACACTGATATTCTAATCAGTTCTTGCTTTCCCTAAGAATCGAACCCATGACCTTGGCGTTGCAAGCTTGACACTCTACTTTTTGTGATTGGTCAAAAAACTTTGACTAATTATAACCATCATAATTTGCATTCACACTAGTTTAGATTATAAAAACTAGATGGCATTATTATGCAGTGAAGCATAATAAATAGGAAATTCAGTGCTTTTTGTTTTTTAGTTGGCTATCGTTTCCCAAATTATTACGTGAACAGGTTTTTATCATGTTTCACCCTGTTACATCACAAGCAAAAAAAGTTTACCCTATAAAAGAAAGGAGAACAAGATGAGTTGTAATTCCTGTTTTGCTCAAACCCCTGGGAAGTATGTGGGATTCATGATCCTCTGGCTTTCCTCCTGCATAATTAAGCGAATCCGAAGCCTTTCATCACGGGTTGGACTCTCCCTCGCTCGCTGTCTGCAGGTGTTTTCCCTCATCCTCAGGAGGTCCGGGCGAAAACGTTCACACGTTAGCTGACAGCTAACCCGTTCTGAATGATGGGAATGTTTCTGCTGGTGCTTTGGATTATATGGATGCTTGTGTGTAATTTAATGATGGTTTTGGTTTTGGTTCTGGTTTTTCAGACGGGGCCTTAAAAAGAGGAATTATCACTGGCTGCGTAGCAACAGACGAGTGAATCGTTGCAGTATCGCACACTCCAGATTGCAAGGCTTGATGGGTTGAGAACAATAGACGCTTTTGTTTTATTCAACTGAAGGAGCCCCAGCTGAGCTCACTTGTGCTTTATTTCATATGGTGGAAAAAGAACGGGGAACCGTAATCAGGAGGGTAAGGTATAGCTCATGAAGTGTGCGTGTGTGTCTATTATCGCACGTCCGGGCATGTCGACTTCTTTTGTAGACAGTCATGCCTCTATAACTTTGTGGTTGTGCATAGCTGTACCGTACGGATGTGTACTAGCTAGTCCTGGTTGAAATGGGCTTGGCTAAACTCCCCAGCTGATCTTCAGTGCACAGACAAGGCTGGAGGGGGGATATCGACCCTCCACCCCCACATACTGACCCCCTCTGCTAGCTGTACGCCACTCTGAGCCATCTGTCTCTCACAGTACTCAAGAATCAATCCTCTGCCTTCCCTTAGAAATCAGAGCCTGTCTCCATAACGCTGAGGGGGATGGGGCGTCTCCGGTTCATCCGATCTGTCGGAATCTCCTCAGCTGTTAGATAACAGCCTCTCACCCCGTTTCCACATGTGACATGAGACTCTCCCGTTTCACAGATGACAACCTGTGATTTTAGGTTTTCTTCCCACGTTAGGGACTATTTTTACGGCATGTTCTGTTTTTGTACACCCACAAAAATATAGATGTACACACGCTTGAATGACAATTTAATTTAAGCGCTTCATAATTAAAAGTGATTTTATATTAAATATGAAGGGAATATATGGTTAATATATAGGATGAATGTTTACATTTATGCATTTAGCAGACGCTTTTATCCAAAGCGACTTGCATTACATTCAAGAAACACATTGGATCAGGTCTGGCTTTCCCTGGGATCGAACCCATGACCCTGGCGTTGCAAGCACCAATGCTCTACTGGTTGAGCTACAGGAAAGCCGTATGCATTTGTATATGCATTAATATATTTACTATAGCCTTAATAATTGACATTCAATCTCAAATTGTGAGAGATTTAATCCAGTGCTTTTTCAAGGGAGAACACCCAACTTTATATAAAAAAATATAGATATACACACACTTGAATGACAATTAAATTTAACCGTTTCATAATTAAAAGCGATTTTATATTAAATATGAATGGTTAATATATAGCATGAATTTATGCATTTGTATATGTATTAATATATTTACTATAGCCTTAATAATTGGCATTCTATCTCAAGTTGTGAGAAATTTAATCCAGTGCTTATTCAACACCCAACCTTGTCTAAAAAAATGTAATAAAACAAGCATTCAAGTGACTTTTTGGTTGACCACCATACACAACCAATTAAAGCAGCAAAACACAATGCTATGCTGTCACATACAGCTAACCAATTTAGTCGAGATGTGGTTTAGTTTGCCAGAGGCAAAGTTAAATGCGAGTCTGTTTTATCCAGTCATTTAATTGGTGCGCCACAGAAATCTAACATCCTGTCCTGGGCGCAGTGGGATAGAAGTTACGTCCTAATTTGTGTTTGGATTAAATTGGTTGATTCCCTGGTCTAATCTCAGATTTACGAGTGCTCGAGATATGTTTGAGGCTTAAGCTATATCCATAAGAAAGCCTGTCTATTCATCTTTCAAATATGATGCTGGATTTTGTAATTAATGAGGTTGCCGAGTCAAACATGAATGAATAAGACATTTATATAACGCTTTACTATGTACTACTGTTCACCCAATGCGCTTTACAAATACACTTGATGCGCCGGCGCCAGACACCATCTATAGAGCCAAATTGAGTGGATGGGGATTCTTAGGAGTCCAATGAAGGGAATTTGGCCCAGGACACAGGGGTTGCACCCGTACTCTTTTACGAGAAGTGCCATGGGATTGTTAATGAGCTCAGGGAGTCAGGACCTCGGTTTAACATCTCGGTGCTTGTTACAGTATAGTGTCCACATCTGGTCTCATTATCACCTCTTCCAGCAGCAACCTAGACCCTGTTTACACTTGGTATTAAGATGTTTTGGTCGATCGGATCACGAGTAGACAAGCGAGACACATTCTCATTTGCCCCTGGTGTCTCTCTGGTCCACTTTTAACCACTTCTGTTCTGAGTAGAGACAAAATAAGCTTGCACAATTTACAAATGGACATGTTCGGAGACAACGAACAAACATGGAGAGCATCAGATTTTGTTGACTCAAGACCACGGCAAACTGTGTGTTAGAAATCAGAAATGGTGAGACAACATAGTGCTTTGTATATGTTTTTTGTCTTTAAACCAAACTTGGAGCGCCAGCCAACAACATTTTAATGCTGTCTGCATTTCCCATATGTATGCATTAGGTAAGTAAGCAGAGAGGAAGTTGTAGGCTTGGTTCAGCTGTAAATCCGGTTAGATCACTTGATCACCTACGACGGTATCATTGTCATTTAAATTTCTTTTTTTGTTGATGGTAATTTTGTTCAGTTAGCGAACGGACACTACAATTAAAAAACTGAAGGTGTTTACTCAATGCAGCGTGCGTCAGATTTCATTCATCACGTGACGAGAGTGAGGCGAGCTGACTGACAAGATGATGGCAGAAGATTTGGTTTCAAAGCAAAATGTAAAAGCACCTATTTGGCGACATTTTGGATTTAAACCCAATGCTTATAGGAGACCTGCAAAGGATTTAGGATTAAGAATAATAGTAATAAACCCACCATTCAAGCTATTGTCGCCCCTGAATTGGCACTAATTTGAAAGTCAGACAAAAGTAAATTCTGCACGTGAGCATTTTCAGATCATTCCTAAGGAAGCTCAATGGCCATGTGTGATACCAGTATTACTGGTGTTGTCATGCATCTGTTAACTAGTGGGAAAAATTCCTCACGTTGTCCCGAGTAGGGCTCTTTTGTGGCTGTTCGAACGCATTCATCCACACAAGGGTTTACAATACGAAAGCAATCCAGTCTAATGAGTTTTTGACAGCCTCTGGAAGTGGTGGACAAGCTCAAAATGTTTGATAAGCCATTTACACCTGTATTTAGCGTCGTCCACTAGTGATCTGATCAAACAGGCAATGACCAGCCTCAACCTTGCTTAACTTGGACTGAGTAACCGGTCTTAATCTACATTACCCTTAGCGAATTTATATGCATTTGTAGGCTTGTTTTAATGGAATTTATATGCATTTATATAGGACATTTGGGAGGGTTTCTCATCAAAAACAAGCCCAATTTTTATCGACCAGCCCAATGCATTTTTTTCCGGTCGGACGCGACCAAAAGGAGCCCAATTGGGCGGGAACCCGCCCAATATGGCAACACTGTCCCCTCATTGACGTGTACGATCACACCGGTGTTCAGCCACTAAATTCACATGTGTTTTCACGCGATATCTGGCACTGATCCAAAAAAAGACGCGCTCAGAGCTTGTCATTTATCACAACAATTCAGTGTTTTCAACCACATAAGATTTATTTTAGGTTTCAACAAGTTGGTGACTATTTTGAATTATCTATTATACAGCGCTTTTTGTGACTGACTGCGGTATGTCAGGTGACAAGCATGACGCGTTGCCATGGAAACAATAAGTGAAAGTTCCAAAATGGGGGGAGGGGGCGCACACATTTTTTACCTCTTCCTAGGGGGGCGTGAGAGAAAATAATTGAGAAGCACTGGTCTACAGGGTGATATGGCTGTGGCAAACATTACCAATATTGCTTGGATTAAGAATAAAAATGACACATTATTATTTTGGCTTATTCCCACTGCTCTTAGACCAGTAAGTAACTACCTAGTAGCTTCACCCTAGCAACTTTAAAGTAATGCAGAATCAATTGTTTCAGGGTTTTATTGTTCAAATAGTCCTTTCAATGATGCATTTGTTCCTAAATGACTTTATCTGTCAGCCAGACTTCATAAGCCACTGACACAACCCCACATGAATTGAGGGACTGAACGTCCTGTTTCCAGTTGTTGTTTATCATAGATCAATGATGATTTACATAATGCCAGGATTCTTCTTCCGCTGATCATTCATCACATTGCGAACCTCAATAAGGTCGTTCCCGGACACACGACTGCGGCCTTCGTCATAGAGAACGCATCAATCAGAGCCAAACAATCACACCTCGTGAAGCAAATTAGATTTGCCTTTCATGTAATGACTGCGCCTTTGCGTTTAATGACTGTATTTATTGTGACTGGACATTAGCGAGGCATGAGTTGCTCTTTGATTACCCAGAGTTCACCCTGATTCATCTCATTGTGGTTTAGTATTGTCAAACATGTCAGTAAATTCACTCTGCTATTACCAGTTAGAGCTCCATTAATTGAACGTTAACAAGATGTCCTTGTTGTTGTAGGATGCCAGTTTTCCCTTGATACTGAATGGCGTAACAGGGACAGTAGCACCCATAAATGAAACATTTATGTAATCTGGAGCCCATATGGTTGAGGACATACTAATGAGCAGTTGTTTCTCTCTCTTTCAGCTTTCTTAAAGACCCCCTGTTGTGAAAATCAAGGGTTTGATGTTGTTTTTATGTCTTTGTGGTGTTTTTAACATGCTTTAAGACGAACCGTGTGCAAATTATAAGTATGTATTTTCCCTTTAAATCTGCAGTGAACCAAAGATGGTCTCAAAACATGGTTTGCAATCAATCATCGGCGATTCTTACATCTCAAACTTCCTTGTAACCAATAACTTGTAACTTTGAGCGCTATAATGTATATTATGATGAGCTATATGCGTTTCTCCACTGATGGTCTATGATGTTCAAAGTGTTTCTAATGATGCTAATTTTTAGATGGCAGAACAGGAACATGATTTGTGTGACTCCAAGCATTAATAATGCAAGAATGGGCTCCATCAGTCAGGATTTGACTCTGAAGTTGATTGACAGAATGCCAGTGTGAATTGCAAAGGTCTTGAAAAAGAAGGATCAACACTTCAGCTATTGACTCTTTGCATAAACTTAATGTAATTGTCAATAAAAGCCTTTTAACATTTCTAAAAACTTGTAATTCAGTCGACCAAAGTATATCATACCTATCATAATATATATCATATTATACCATCTGATAAAAAGATCTAAAAACACTGAAGCAGCGGACTTTGGGAAAATTAATATTTGTGTTACGGAAGTGCTGGTGTGCGATGCGGAGGGACGAGGAGACGTGGGGATCTAACTGAAAATACTTTACTTTATTAAGAAACGAAAACAGAAAACAGCACGTCTTAGTGCAAACCTGGAGAAGGCTCGGAAACAGGGAACATCCACACACGAAGACAGGAACACATCCAGATAACATTAACTACTGACAAAGACAAAGGAGCACAAGAAGATATTAAATGTCAAACACGGGATTGGGATCAGCTGACGAGACTTAGGCAGTGATTAGACACAGACGGGAGCGTGCAGGACCTGGAAGATACATAAAGGGACCTGGAAGGGAACTACGTGAGACAAGACCGTGACAATTTGTGTCATTCTCAATTTTTTTTTGTGTGTGTCTTTTAGTTTTTGTTGTTTTTATTTTATTCTGTCTTGGTTTTTCTGTATTTTTTTAGTAGTAGTAGTGTTATGTTATGCTTTGCAGTTTCAGTCCGTAATGCTGATCTCATTCGGATGCATTTTTTGTTTTTTTCCGAGGAGTGAAGAAAAAGCTGCAGTTTTGCAGGACAGTATTATGTAATTTAGTTGCATTAGAGTCAATGTCGACAGGCCTGAACACAAAAAAATCACTTCCTATAGTTTCACGGTCAGTGCAGGTCTTTTTCGGGATAGTGCGCATATCTGCACATGCAACTCCAGTCTTGTGACTGTACGGTTCATGGCCGTGCCAGTGAACCTGAAGTGTGCAGGTCTCTAGTGAAGGCTCCTGCAGGGCTCCAGGGCCCTCGGCCGCTCTCTGACCCCATATTCACACTGCTCAGCAGAGATTAGTTCCACTCCACTGGGCCTGTAACAGCTCCTCTAAGAGAAGCTTCGCCGTGAGCTGCCAGTCCGCCGGGGTTTCTAGGAAAAGAGACTTTCGTTGTGGAGAATATATCTTCCCGTGGGCATGCGGGGGCTTGTTCTGTCGGGGTGAGGAACATTTACAGAGACCAACTAAGGACTGTAAAGAAGTGTGTGTTGAGTGAGGTTTGTGTGGGTGGATGGGAAATTGTGTCTGTCTGTCCCTTAAAGAATGCGTGTCTGTGCTGGCAGATATACAGTATGACATGTGGAAGAGAGTGTGTGTGTGTGTGTGTGTGTGTGTGTGTGTGTTGGGGGGTCCGGGAGGATCGTATTACAGCGGCTGTCACTGGTATGTGAGAGGAAACAGCTGAGCGCTCCTCAACTCTGCTAAAGTGAGGTTAAAGTGCATTAAACGCAGCCTCAGGCTTCTGTGAGTCGCTCAAACCGCGGCCACTTGGTTTCTGTAATATTTCACTTTGATTAAATGCGTCTGTGTAAAATGACGTTCACATGCCAGGCATTCTTTCTTTTCTTTTTTTCACACACTTTTAGGAATCTCTGACTTTTTATCAGTGCAGAACCTCTAATGGAAAGTTTATAAGTGCATTTTGCAGCCTATTTTTAATATACATTCCTGGTGTTATTGAGACTCATCAGTGCGCGTTATTGCAATAAATAACAGTCTTTGTAATATTCAAAATTTAATCACTCTGAAACATCTCAAAAAGGTCCAATCAGCAATTTGTGATGAATGATTTTTGTATTATTTCTTCAAAAAACACATTGTGCAAGTATCCAGAACACACTGACAACCATATAGCACATCATGACAGTGAGCTTTTCAGGTTCAGACACCACTATCTTTTTTTTATTTAAAGAAAATGGAAACATCCAGTTTATTAAAATGACCTGAATTTTAATGTAGTAGTTGAAGAGTGCAGTAATGAGATTATGGTTTAATACTGAATGTCTCTCCAGATAAAGATATTTCAGTGCACCAGTATCACTGTTTGTTTGTGTTACTTAAGGAATAACAGAATATTGCTTGCATGCATATTTGGTTAATAATTCATGAAGTTCATGCATAAATCATGAAAACAGGCCGGTCTCCAGCGGCAGCGCTGGAAAAAGAGAGGGTCAAATATTCATTTGAAGTGTTTTAATGTTACAAATTGGATTAAAGTTATTTTGATTACAGTTATTCTGAATCTATCAATCTGTCTGTCTGTCTATTCTTATATATCTATCTCTCTATCTATCTGTCTCTTTCTGTTTCCATCTATCTGTCTGTCTGTCTATTCTTATATATCTATCTCTCTATCTATCTATCTCTTTCTTTCTATTCTTGTCTATCTATCTGTCTGTCTCTTTCTGTTTCTATCTATCTATCTGTCTGTCTCTTTCTGTCTATTTGTCTGTCCCTCTCTCTTTCTATTCTTGTCTATCTATCTATCTATCTATCTATCTGTATGTCTCTTTCTGTTTCTATCTATCTGTCTATTCTTATATATCTGTCTGTCTATCTGTCTATTCTTATATAGCTATCTATCTATCTATCTGTCTGTCTCTTTCTGTATCTGTCTGTCTGTCTGTCTCTTTCTGTTTCTATCTATCTGTCTGTCTGTCTATTCTTATATATCTATCTCTCTATCTATCTGTCTCTTTCTGTTTCTATCTGTCTGTCTGTCTCTTTCTGTTTCCGTCTGTCTATTCTTATATATCTATCTCTCTATCTATCTGTCTCTTTCTGTTTCTATCTGTCTGTCTGTCTATTCTTATATATCTATCTCTCTATCTATCTGTCTGTCTCTTTCTGTTTCCATCAATCTATCTGTCTGTCTATTCTTATATATCTATCTGTCTATCCCTCTCTTTCTTTCTATTCTTATCTATCTATCTATCTGTCTTTCTGTCTGACTATTCTTATATATCTATCTATCTATCAATCATATATCGATATATTTAGATTTTATTCAATTATTTCCTGTTTGACCCTTCACCCTTAGGGTGTTCTGGATGGTTTCTAGGTGTGTTTTTACTGTAAATGAGAAATAATGACTGAAAACATGAGCATGCTTTGACTTTATTCATCACAAATTGGGAACTGGACCTTGCCAATGTAGCATTACAAACCGGAATGGTTTCTATACATCTATGTACAGTATGTGCATTGCAGGGTGTTTGAGCTGAATGACTCAGTAAACTGTCTCTTTTCAGGCCTAGGCCATGGGCGGAGCCAAGAGTAAACCCAAAGAGCTCGGCCAGCGCTCCCGGAGCCTGGACGACGGCACCGGAGGACACCACTCTAGTCCCAACCCGTCCTCCTTCACTCCCAACCGAAGCCCGCCGGTGGACGGTACCAGACGCGGCACCCAGCCCATCATCAACGCGGAGCAGGCGCTGTTCGGAGGAGTGATCTCCACAACCAACAGCATCACATCTCCCAACAGGGGCGGCATGCTAGCAGGTACCGCACCTCTGCAATGTCTGAGTCATTTTTACGCTTCTGCTTTTAGTGACTCTCAGTATTAAAGAGCTTAAGGAAATGGGCAAAGAAGTCTGAGGACTGAATTGACTAAACAGTTGCAACATTTTGCTGTTTCTCTTATTCACAGTAGTGCTTTTCATCACGCTTAATAAATTAGGCTCATCGTGTGAAGATACAATTTTAAATGGTGAAATCAATTTTTAATAAGTTTAAGTCTCTTGAATGAGAGTCACAGTTAGACTGTCTGAGACGAGCTGATGCATACTCAAACAAAAGTAGCAAGGGATTTTCCTGACTCCCAAGCTCCGCTCTGATTGGCCGGCGTCAAGATGCACAGGTTCTGTCAAGCCAAGTGGAAAAGTGATGTAATGAGCTGGATTTACTGCTCTTTATTCATGAAATAACTAGTACTTTTTAATTTTTGATGGATTGAAATTTTGGCCGCAAAATTTGTGAACATTCTGCATTTTTCAGAGTATTAATCTAAAATAATCTACCTTAGGCTAACATACAATGTATCGATCTGTAAAATTCTGTTCATAGTTAGAGACATCTGTATATTAAATTTATAGTACATATTCACCAGTAAATGCTGTTTATAGTAAGAGACACCTGCAATTATATTTATAGCACACACACTCACCTGTCATAGTAAAAATCATCTGTATATTTATATTCATTGTACATATTACAGTAGTACCTCAAGATACGAAAGGCTCAACTTACGAAAAATCCAAGTTACGAAAGCAAAGACGAAAATTTGTACTGCTCTACATACGAAGTGTTTTCAAGATACGAAAGGTTTCTGAAAGTCCGAGATTCGCCCCATAATTTTGAAACTCGCGCCGCACGCCGCCATCTTAGTTATAGTAGACTCGCCACCATCCTCCTGCTCTCCCATTGGTTCCTGATGCTAGCCAAGCCATGAGATCCTTCTCTCTAATTGGACAGCATCCCTCCCATCATGCATCTTCTATACGTACGTGCTGGCGTGCTTTAGCTCAGCCACTCCGCACCCCAAACTTTACATTTTTTATGTGTTTTCGTAAAGTTAAGTGTACGTACGTACGTTATCTGCCGTTTGTCTTCCTCCTCCTCTGCCGCCACTTTCGAAGATAGCCTCACTTGAAAGGTAAGCTTCGACATTTTACGTTATTTCATTGTTTATAGGTCAATTTAGCTTTATTATGAAATTTAATGGGGTGTTTTTGGAGGGCTTGGAACGGATTAGCCATTTTACATGTAAAATGTGTTCCAAGATACGAAAAACTCATTATACGAAGGCCGCCTCGGATGGATTAATTTCGTATCTCGAGGTACCACTGTATTTATATTCTTTGTACATATTACCTGTAAATCCTGTACATCTCCATATCCTGCACTTATTCAACCATTGTATATATCCTGCACTTGCTGCTATTGCACTTCTGGTTAGACATAAACTGCATTTCGTTGCCTTGTACCTGTACTTGTGTAATGACAATAAAGTTGAATCTAATCTAATCTAAATTATTCAGTATTTTTGGTACAATAGTGGTTGAGCGAAAATGGCCAATGCCGTGTGTTACCATTTTCTTTCTAACAGTTTCTTTATTTGTGAAAAAAAAGTTGCCATCTAATGTATAAATCTGTTTATTTGACGTGTTTTTATCCTTTATGAAGTTTCCCTCTCCTGTACAACCATTTGTGGGAACTGTAACTCTACTGTTTGAATGAATTCAGTGATATCAAATTAAAGACCAGCATGCAACAAATTGCCCAATTCCGATTTGTTGACCATATCCAATTTTTTTTGACGACCACCTTACATTTTCTTTTAAAAGTGAGCCCTATCCGATATCTGCATTTACACTAACACTTGGCGAAACAACCAAAAGTAGACGTACTGACCCGGAAAAGCTTAGGATGAAAAGGAAGTAAAAATGGCGTGATTTGCATTGGACAGATGAAGTGATAATACAAGCTTCTGCTTTCAGCATCATCTTCAAAGGTCAACAAAATATCGGGTTGAACCATTGGGCCATTGAGGAGTCATGTGATCACCGTTGGTGAATGACGTCATTCGCCACCGTCGCTTTGTCAATGACGAATATCCGATTCGTCCGCTTACTTGGCAGATGCAACTGCATGTATCCAAATGATATCAGATTTATTTCCACATGCATGAGGCCTGAAACAGGTCTGAGAATATCAGAATCCTTGTGTTTTTTTCCTGCTTACACGTTCATGGGTCGTATCCAATCTGTGCTAAATGGGAAGAAAATCGGAATTGGGTCACTTAAATGCGGCCTTAGTCACCACAGTCATTATGCTGATAGTTAAAAGCCTGACGTTGCAAGTCGTGACTATTTTTGGATGCCCATTTCCATTGGCAACCCGTCATTGCATTATTTACTTACCGTACGTTAATGAAATTTCCCTGCTGAAGTTTTTTTTTTTAATTGAATGCATCAATATAACGGTCTATGTTTGTCTCTTGTGTTTTTCCACAGGCGGCGTCACCACGTTTGTGGCTTTGTATGACTACGAGTCACGAACCGCCTCTGATTTGTCATTCAGGAAAGGAGAACGACTCCAGATTGTCAATAACACGTAAGGGGGAAATGCACAAAACACACTCGCGCAAAAATAACAGTGCTCCAGGGGGCGATAGACACACCCACTGAGGCAGACACACACACACACACACTCATGTCTCTCATCTGTCTGGGCTCTGGCTGTTCTGGCTGCTGAACCCTCCCTCCTCCTTCCTCTTCAGTAACCATAGGAACTGGCTCCCTCTGAAGGCGCTGTATTTGTGGGAGATGACGGCTTTTTGTTCTCTGGATTCCTTTTTTGGTCTTCCTGTGCACAACAAAAAGCTCAGCTGCACGTCTTTACCTCTATTTCCCCCTCCCGGACCGAAGGGAGCATTTTCCTTCCTTTCTACACCTGCGGTTCACTTCCTTATTTTAGCGTAAAGCACTACCGTTAGGAGAAGAAAGAAAAAAAACGCCCTCAGTAACATCCTCTGGTTTCAGCACAAAGCGGACCTGGGGATTTTTCTTTTTTATGTCAGGCCAAACACAGTGTAGTATATGGGTGAATCCTTCAAAACAGAACATGTCCAGGTCATATTTCAACCCAAAATCAATAAGTTCTAAAACAATTACTTTGCTTTAAGAAAATTAAGCATGTATTTAGTAAAAACATTAAGTATGTTTACACTGAGATGTTATTTTCATGACAATTAAGCAATTTTCCTTCCCAAATTGTCATCTTTATTAGGAAAACGAATTGTGGTGAATAATGGTATTTACAATAAAGGAAAACTGATGGACCCTTTACAGTAAGGAGACATTTTTCACGAATCTTCATGGTCCTGAATATATACGCTTACATTTTTTTCATCTAAAATATATAATTTACACTAATGTTTAAATGTTTGAGGTTGGTAAGATTGTTTTTTTTGTTTTGTTTTTAAGAAGTTCTGCTCCCCAAGGCTGCATTTATTTAATCCAAAATACAGTAATATTGTAAAATATTATTACAATTATAAATAATAATTGCTAATAATTGCTTATTAATAATTTATAATTAACTATAAATAATAGCTCCGCTTCCAAATAAACTCCAAATGTGGTTCAAATGAAATATTGTGTCAACACTGACCAAAAACATGTAAACGAACCAAAAACAGGACATGATATCACAAGATACGACCCTAAAAAGGACAGGGTGCTCAAGCAAACCTGATTTTTCTCATCATAAATGCATAAAAGCTGAGGCTTTTATAACAAAAGTGTGAACTCTAAGTGAACCGGAATTAAGTACATTATTTTCTTGGTAAAAGAACAAAGAGAACTGAACGTATGTGTGAACATGCCCTAAAACAGTTTACCAAAATAGTGTTGTAGTTAAGATCAGTTATGGGGAGTTTGAATAGTTTGGGGTTGAAAATAAAAACCTGGTCATGTGTTTGTTTTTTTTTTTTATGAGATTCACCCTTTAAACTGAAACCAATCCTCGCCACTGCCCATTACCCATCCCAAAAGCCACTGATAATAGAGTAATCAGCTTTTTAACCAAATCGCTAAGCTGCTCCGGCTTATGCTGGGACCTTCTGAGTCACATTTAGATCAAATGCACATTACGGTAATTGTTTTCCATATTTTCAGTACTTGGCAGATGAGTTGAATAAATGCTGTTTTCTGTGCATCATTGCTGCTGTTGACCTTCAATCAGTTTTTGAGGCTGTGTGGGATGTTTGTAGCTTCTGCTGTTTGCTTTTAATGTCCAAACACTTCACGTCTTCTTTGTGTTTTTCCTCTACACGCTCTCGCTCGCTTATGTAGGAGAAAGTTGAACCCCAGGTTGGTAAAGTTGCTTTTGCTTCCAGCATTACATGTCCATTGTGTTTGTGTAGGTGTGTCACTTCACCGTTTGCTTGTACACCTGAGATTTGTCCTGACTTTCCAGAGAATGTGGAAGTGGTCCGGAAATAGTGTCACTACATCTCCTCGAAACTGACTCACCCACAACCGTTTTACATTTGTCCTTCACACTGGCTTTGTGGTTCTTTAGTGTATTGTCGATTGTTCCTTTACATTTGTTTAGCTACATGTCACTTTTCATGCTATCTGCGTTGTATACTATGCTATGAGTGCATCCCAAATCATTGAAAGTAATTTGTCAAATATAACATTTTCTATCCTGTGTATTTCCTGTTTAAACAGGAAGTTGTCACAGAAACATCTACATGACTTTTTTTAAATAGTAAAATATAAACTAAATATATAGTCGAACAGACTTGCACTAAAACCCACTAATGTCAGATGTTGATTTCTCAAGGTCATTAAAGAAATGAACCTAAAAGCAGTGATGTTAAGATAGCATTAGCATTTAGCTAAATTGCTACTGGCTATGTGCAATTTAGCCCAAAAAAAATTAAGCATATGTTTATGTTATGCTTTGAGTACACTAGCTTTTAGATGACCTTCAAGCCTAACAAACATGGACTAAAAATGGTCATATTTTGATTTCTCAAGGTCATTAAAGAAATGAACCTAAAAGCAGTGATGTTAAGGTAGCATTAGCATTTAGCTAAATTGCTACTGGCTATGTGCAATGTAGCCTAATTTTTTTAAGCATATGTTTATGTTATGCTTTGAGTACATTAGCTTTTAGATGACCTCCAAGCCTAACAAACATGGACTAAAATGTGGTAATATTTTGATTTCATGTGGTCCTTAAATTAATATAATTAAAAACAATAATGTTAAGATGGCATTAGCATTTAGCTAAATTAACAGTAAAATCAAAAGGATAAAAACATAATAAACTAAAGGCTATTAGCTATGTTAAACTAGCTTGCTAATTCTTATTCATAGATGGATTTTATTGGACAAACAAATGTGGCCCTGGGAATTAAAAGATTAAATGCAAAAAGTGCCTTTAATGCATATGTTATGTACATTAGCATCTAAAATGCACTAAAACTCACAAAAAATGTATGTGGTCATTAGTTAGCTAAATTAACAGTAAAGTCAAAAGGTTAAAAACATAAACTAAAGGCTATTAGCTATGGTAAGCTAACTTGCTAATTCTCATTCTTATTCATAGATGATTTTATTGGACAAACATATGTATATAGCCCTGGGAATTAAAAGATTAAATGCAAAAAGTGCCTTTAGTGCATATGTTCTGTACAATAGCATCTAAAATGCACTAAAATAAAATATATGGTATATGGTCTTTACATTAATGAATTTAAAAGATAAGATGGCATTAGCGTTTAGCTAAATTAGCTTAAAGCTTAAAGGATAAGCTTAAAAGGATTTTGATGTTGTAGTATTTGCCTAATGGTGTTACAGTTAAATGTAAAGGTAAATATTTTGTAAGTTAGGTACATACTTAAATACCGTATAAAGGTACAGTCACATTTAAAGTTTTTGGGCAATTTTTCGCTGGAAAAATCCAGTAATTTTAATAGGAAACCATCCAATTGGGAAGCGAGAGAGTGAAAGATTTCAAATTTGCTATTGACCAAAAGAAAGCTGGTTGTTTTTTTAAACAAAATGACGTATGTTTGCATTGCTGCACTATTGTGACCACACCTTAAGAATTGGGATGCAGCCTTTGCATAAGCATCAACGTTTTCTTCATAAATTTTCTCAATCGTAGCCTCTTCTCATAAACCCTGCTTATCAGAATCACTGTTTTGCCCTTTTGTTCATGAATAATTCATTAACATCTGAATTTTGAATGGTACCCATGGTATGAATAATATATTTGCTTTATATGAACATGACTATGTGTCCATCTGTGTATATATGTCATTGTTTTCACTGGTGCGGTTATGTTTTAATGTTTAGCAAGCAGTAGCTCAGAGACCTGGAGAGGTTTGTGTCGGGTTAGCACAAAGTCTTGGCGATGGATGAAGTCTTATTACTTTAGCTTAGGGAGTGAGTCACAGTCTAACACCCCACTGCTCATACTAAAACATACCATCTATTATTAAAAACCCATCAAGTCTCTGAGACAACCCAGACGTATGACTCATTTTTTGATAAATCTACCAGTTTTGTAGTAAATAATTCACCCAAAAAATCAAATAATAATAAAAATTCCAAATCCAATCTCGTAAGATTTTCTCTCTTTTATAGGAATCAAAAGGAGATGTTTTCATGAATGTTTGCGCTGCTCCTTTATGCGTGATGAAATCATATTGTGCCAATTTAAGCCCCCAATGGACAGAAAAAGCACCTCAAATGTAGGCGTGGTACCCTAAGGAGCCGTTCACACACATCTTTTCCATTTCACTATTTATTCATTGTTTTTCAATGTAAACACGCCTTAGAGGAACGTCTCGCGTCTCATGCATTGTCGGCGCTATAAAAACAGTGCACTTTTAAAAAGTGCATCTCTAAACCTTTCGCATTTGTCGTTCCAGAGACCGCATTTAACAACAAAAACGGCATTTATTTTCTCCATAAGGATATTGATTTTGAATGCTAATGTATAAACCTGTAAAGACAAGCTACTGTGAGCTCTAATGTTGATAATCCACGATATTTGCTTCTGCTGATTAAATTAAATCCAGCTTATTTTTAAAATAATCATGTTTAACAGTGGAATTCCTGGTGACAAACTACATTACCCATGATGCAGCTACAGAGAAAATTACACCAATCAGAGTCGAAAAAAGGACATTTGTAAATGAGTAGTTCTGTATTTCTATAGTTCGCAATGCATCATGGGATTGTAGTTCTTACCCTCACTAAAACCATTAAGCACGCAGTCTTGTCCCTTTTTGAATTTTTGTCCGATTTTCTAATACTTTTTTGCTTGAAATCAAAGTTTGCAGTTTTTTGATTCACCTCGTAGCTGATTGGCTTGGTTCATGGCTTATAACGCTTAAAAAAAAAAAAAAGATATAGAATAAAGATAAAAATGTTATACCAATGGAAGAAATTAATTATGAATTTAAAAAAATACTTTCAATTATACAATTTCATATTTTCAATACACTCAATAAGAAACAGTAATTTATTGTAATAGCATTTTAAAATATTGTAATTTTTTTTAAAAGACTTCATAAGAGGCTTATGAGACTTTAATTACAATTAAAATATGAATTAAATGATTTTAGTATTTATTATTTTCACTCAAATGTATTCCCATTGGACTAAATATACAAAAAGGTATTTAGAGATGTTGAAAACCCGTATGATGAGATTTAATCTTCTGAGTAAATCCTATGGGTTTGGTACAATATGAAGGTGAATAAGTGATGTTTATTTTTGGGTGAACTATCCCTTTAAATGCACGTTTCATGCATGTATAATTTGGCGCAAGTAGTTAATGACTTTAGAAGAGCTTTGTCTGGATACTAATGCCTCGTTTCAGTGATGATACAGCAGTAATGACACCATAGAAGTAATCTCAGGGTGTATGTTTTGGGTGGGTCATGAAAATCATGAATGTGTCACCAAATATGCTTGATGTGAGTCAATCTGCAGGTGTATTATGTGTGTTTTTCCTGCTGTCTTAGGGAGGGTGACTGGTGGCTGGCTCGTTCGCTGACGACAGGACAGAGTGGATACATTCCCAGCAATTATGTGGCACCATCTGATTCCATACAGGCTGAAGAGTAAATCCTCTTCCTCCACCTCTTTCTCTTCTTTTCTTCCTCCCTGCGTCTCCTTTGTTGTTTTTCCCCCTTGATGTGATGTCAAAAATGAACAGTTCCTCAATGATTTCATTAACGATTATTTTACTAGACAAAGCGATAGTTGGACAAATCAGTTTAAATAGGCTTTATATGAGACAGGTTGTTTCAAAGCAGCTTCACAGTGATGAATAGGAAAATAACAGAATCAGATGTGAAAATTGTAGGGGTTGAACAGACTAATCAACGTTAAGCTCTGCCATGACGCTTTAAGCTTGACGTTGAATAGTCGCTGATCATGGCCTAAAGACGGAGAAACATGAAAATAAATATTCCGTTTTGCATGCTCTGATGGTGCTTTTTGATTATTTGAAGTTTGATTTTGAAGTTTGATTATATCATCTGGCTGATTAGGTGAAAGCACATTATTGCATGCTTTAATCACCGTTCTGAACACACACATCCAGCGCTGGCATCACATGCAGATCACGCATGTGCAGAAACTGTGGCGCAGAGATTTATTCTCAACACTGTTTCTCTGATTTATCAATAATATAGCTTAGAAACGGGAAAGTTCTTGCATATGCTGTGGGTATTTTATGCTAAAACACACAGCTTCACTATTAGTAGAGAGATGATGCCAGGTGAATTAATTTACACGTAATCGCTTCATATAAATTTAATCTTTACGTGCTACTCTATCTTGGTCTGGTTCAGAACGAGCAGAAATATATAATGACTCAAAGACAGAAGAACTCACCTCGATGTTCAAGCATATTTATTCATTAATATCAGCGACTAGTCTGGACTTTAATCGCATAAATGTTGATTTAAAAAAATCTGGAGTCATGCATAACATAACATTTTATTTCGGTCGTCACAGATAATCATTCATAAAAAAATAAAGCTATACCTAATAACCGAAAAAGGTATAGGCTGAAGCCACTGATTATTAAGCCTACCCTTTGTACATAATTATCAATTGAATGAGCATCACTTTTTCACAGGTATTAATTAATATAAGACAAGAGAAAAGAAAAACATAAAACAACCGGGTACACGTTTCAGATATTAGTATAACATGAACATAATGTTATACAATTATACACATTGAATTATTAATTATTTACCACCTTGTTTTTAAACATTTTCTTGAATATACAAAGTGAATTACACAATTTTAAATCCATATGCAAATTATTCCATAGATTAACCCTTTTGACAGATATGCATCTATTTTTTGTATTAGTTCTTGCCCTTATTTTTTTAAACGTATGTGTTCCTCTTAGTTTATACTGACTTTCTCTTATTTCAAACAGCCTCTGGATGCAGTTTGCAAGCAAATTGTATCCAAACTTCATCAAATATGAGGCAAATTCAGACCCTAGCATCATTTGCAGCTCATATCAGTTCAATAGATGTTGCAGAATTGAGTTATTCAGCAATAACATCCCTGACTGATTCAGTGACTGATCTATGAGTCCTTGATCTGATTCATTAAAAACAACCAGCTCATGAGAGTAAACTGATCTCTGTTGGGAACAGTTTGACTCAACAGAACATTTTGTTCATGAATCATCACTCACTGTCAGAGTGTTTTAGTACAGAAATAGTTTGGTTCCATTCTTTTATTTTTATTTTACTTGAAGCTCAACCTCTAGTTACCAACTAAACGATTCTCACTCGCCCCTCTCTGTCTCCTTTCGGTCTGACCTTTGAGTCTGTAATTTTTCCCTTCATGGTTGCTCTCTTGTCCTCCATCATTATGAGTCTCTCCACCATCTCATCAGTTAGAAAGAAATAAACTTGTGCCCGAAAGACCTTTCCCCCCTTGAACGAGAAAAAGTCATCAACGTTTGCCCCATGCAGCTCATCTATTGTCTGTCCTGTTCACGTGTAACTCGTAATTTTCCCTGAGACACACACAAGCACGCGCTGTTGCTTAGTCGACTGGCGCATTAAACAAATACACACAGGCACTCCTTTTGAAATCCTGTAATGACTAATTTTTCCACCCTTGCCTCGCCAGTCATCTCAGATTGACTCTGGAGAAAAGGTAAGACTCAGAGAGGGCCTGCCATGAGCGGTGATTTACAGACACTTAATGTCACCGGGTCAGTCGTGAATCCCAAACACCAGTGTTTTATTGTTGCTGGAACCATGAATGGGAATATTACAACCTGAATCAATGTCCAGTATATCGAGCAGCACAATTCAGATGAGAACCGTTATAAATTTTGGACCAAACACACTCCACAAAAAGTTAACACAAATAATTGTATACCAGTGTTGTTATGATTAAATGTACACTACCGTTCAAAAGTTTAGGATCAGTAAGATAGATTTTTTTTTAATGAAGTTCATACTTTTATACAGCAAGGATGCAATAAATCAATTAAAAAGAGCCAGATTTACTAAGGCAAGAGTGCAAACCCTCTTTTTGGTGTTATAACACTACAGTCAGGATTCACTAAAAACACAGTTAAGAATTGGCGCTGAAAAGGCGTGAGAGGGGTTATGTTTGCATCTGATCTTATTGCATATAGATTTGTAGGAGTTTCCCTTCCAGATGCAAAATTCATGGGAGAGTATTTAATTGAATCATGCAAGGTGATTTACTAACGTTTGTGCTAATTTACTGGTATTTGAGCCATTATTTACTACCAAAAAAAGCATGTTTTAAAGCAGACATGCTCCTCTTGGGAGATTGTGTTGGTCATTATGGAAATAATCTGCGTCTATATTCACACTGAACTTTTCACTCCCATCAACACTTTTTCTGGAATTACACTCTAATGCTAATTTGCCCCGTTTAGTAAATCTGGCCCTTATAATGTCACTGAAGATTTCCATGTCAAACGTATAATTTTCTATTCATTATTAGTATCCTGAAAAAATATATTGCACAAAAACATTAAGCAGTACAACTGTATTCAAAATTGATCAGAAATGTTTGTTGAGCATCAAATCATCATATTAGAATGATTTCTGAAGGCTCTTGTGACACTGAAGACTGGAGTAATGATGCTGAAAATACAGCTTTATTACTGTTTTTACTGTATTTTTTGATCATATAAATGCAGCCTTGGTGAGCAGAAGAGACTTATTTAAAAAATATATATTTAAATCAACTTTTTGAATGGTAGTAGTGAATGCCCAATAGAATCACATTTCTGTCTGCATACTAGCATGAATTATATAATGTATTTCTGGCCATCTGCATGTCTCTACTACAATGGTACATGTGATTACTTCCTTTAAATGCCCTCTCTATCTCTTTTTCCGTCCAGATGGTACTTTGGAAAGATCACACGCAGGGACTCGGAGCGACTCCTTTTGAGTCTGGAGAACAGGAGAGGAACTTTCCTAGTCAGAGAGAGTGAGACAACCAAAGGTGATTTGTGAACTATGCAAATTATTTGTATATATTTAAATTTCTAAAAGTTCCCTTTAAGTTATTTTTTTATTTAATTTATTAAAAGGAATTTAATACATTATTGTTTTATTATAATATTTTATTTTATTTTTATTTTATTATTATAAAATATTATTTTATTATTATAATAAAATATCATTTTATTGTTATTATTAATTATAAGAATATTTATTATTATTGTTATTATAATATTTTATAATGATTTATACAATATTATTTATTATTATAAATTATATTTGTTATATTTTTTAATTATTGTTTTTATATTTATTATTATTTATTATTTAATTCTGTTAACGTGTGTGTGTGTGTGTGTGTGTGTGTGTGTGTGTGTGTGTGTGTGTGTGTGTGTGTGTGTGTGTGTGTGTGTGTGTGTGTGTGTGTGTGTGTGTGTGTGTGTGTGTGTGTGTGTGTGTATCAGAATACTTTTTTTCTGGTCACACAGTATTGATTCAAAGGTTAAACTGTGAGGATGAATGGAAAGTTTTGTCTTGGTCTTGAGTTCAACATCCAATGGAATATAGAGGAACTGATACGATAGGCTACATTTATATTTACTACTGGATAAAACCAACAAAACTATATTGTAACTCAATTTGTCTTTGACTGATTCCATACTGTCTTCATTGTGCAGTCTAGGATTGTGTTAAATGTCAGGTTTTCTTTCATTTTGGGGTTTTTCTGACAACAAGACATTCAGTGTCACTCTGGTAGCCGTTGCTTAAACCCACAACACCTCTAGTTCCCCCTCCTTGATGACATCACACACGACGTTAAAGACGGCAAGTGATAATTTGCCCAGAAACAACGTGTAATCTGACAATTTTTGTTTATGACACAAGAATTTAGGAGTCAAAATAATAATCTGACACAGTGGCTGCATCTGATACCGTATGGTAGGAGAAACACAGTATGTGATAAAAGAAGTGTGTCTGAATTCACAGCGCTCATAAAAGAGTTCGTAAAAAGTCCCCGGATGACCTACTACTTTTGGGGAGATTCAGAAGTGTGCATATGATGGACATTTACTATCCTATGAGGCCATGGGAGAGGATTTGTGAATGACAGTGAAGCAATTTCACAATTTACACATTTGGTCGTTATTGTAGTAGTTAAAGTTTGGTGTGTGTGTGTGTGTGTGTGTGTGTGTGTGTGTGTGGTCAAACTGTAAAACAGTATTATTTACATCACCAAATACATTTTATGATTTACATTAACATAAACATTTCAACAAGCAACGTTAAATAGTTAATAGCACAGTAAATAGCTACACAAACATTAAAAACAAGCGTATAACAGACGTTTAGGCGCTAATCGCAAATAGCGATCTATATATCAGAAACTATCAATTTACTTAAATATATAAATTACTTGCTACGCATGGAATATAAAGTTTAAATTGTAATTTTGAACTATAATTGTAGTAAAAGTCTAGCGAGTTTTTAACATGAGGACGTTGCTTTCAGTAGTTTTGTTTCGTTTTGCGTTGATCACCATGGCAACAGAATCAGCGTCCTTAAAGGGGCAGCACTAGGGGTGGGCGATACCTGACTTTTTGAATTCGATAAGATACCGATATTTTTGGGTATAATTTTACTGATATCGATACCAATACCGCTTATTTCTTAAATGTGTATGTGATTTTTAAGTAAAAAAAAAAAAAAAATATATATATATATATATATATATATATATATATATATATATATATATATATATATATATATATATATATTACGTTACTCTTAAAGGCAAATTACAGGCAAATTACATCCGCACATGACATATTGGCCATTAATAAATTTATTACAAAAGTAAATTTGACAACAAATAAATAAAAATGTTAGAAATAATACAGTATTTTAGAAAAAATATTGATTAAATAAAATACATCATAACATGTCACAAATATTGCATCTTGCAATACTTTTTTTCTGCCGTTGAAAAGTAGCACCCCACCACGCTACGCTTTCTTTCTGCCATAGTGCCATTCTGTTTATGCGCGCAGAGAAAATGCGCGACACGTGCCGTGAAAGTGACGTGTACGTGTGGGCATCACGTGACACGGGTGAGCTAAATGTCAGAGGGGGATTTCAGTTTTAGCACAAACATTAAACAGAAGTACCGAAAACACTTTTTGCAGAAATTGATGCAGAAATTATTCATTTAATTTTAATATCGATATTTTTGTGGAGATATCGATACCAAGTAAGTAGCTTGTGAATATATCCCTAGGCAGCACCCAACACTAACGGACAAAAATATTGTGTAGTCTGAACCCGGCATTAATAAAACCATCTCCCAAAGAACGAACAGTGAAATGTCCCAGTGCTGTTTGAACACCACTCATCCAATCACATTCACAGACTGGAGCTAACTATTGCGTAATAAAGAAACAATATGTGCAGGAAATTGCTCACAGTGAACAAGTAACATTTCAGTATTGGTAGTGCAGATCAGAACAAAGTGCTTGTTCAGTTGATTTCCCCTTTTCTTTTGTCAGTTTGTCAGATGCAATCATGCTCCTATTCCTCATCTCAACCATCCTCTCTCTCTCTCTCTCTCTCTCTCTTAACATTGTAAAGATCTACACTCCATATACATGGCCTTTTACCTTCAGTTCAGCACAAACAATGTTCATTTAAGATTATATGTAAAGAGTGCTTCTGTAAGCCTGATGAAGAGGGGAATACGAAGGTCAGAGAAGTGCTTGCAGGGATGAAGAGCAAGAAGTAGGTCAACCCATAGCCATGCCTATAACCGTGAGCCATATCTCACAGCTCATACCGTCAGTGAGAGAGAGAGAGAGAGAGAGAGAGAGAGAGAGAACTAGTATGAGAGCGGCTGAAGGATGAGTCAAACCCCAAAGAAACAACACTGAGAGAGAGACCAGCGAGGGAACGAGAAGTGACAGAGATAGTCAATGAATAAATGAGCCATGATGTGTATGTGTGCAATGATGACAGCGCCCTCTAAAGATCCTTGTACACTGTGAGAATCTGCTCTACATTTATGCAGTGATGGTTCACACAAAATTTTCATTTCTTCACTCTCAAACCTGAGTTTGAGTTTCTTTCTTTTTCTACTGAACACAAAAGAAGAATCAAAACGTTGATGGTCCCCATTGACTTCCATCTGTTTTTTTTTTCCCATACTATGAAAGTCAACCGGGACCATCAACTATTTGAATGCATACATTCTTCAAAATATCTTCTTTTGTGTGAAAGTAAAAGGTCTTTTAGAGTAATTGTAAAAGTGTGCACTTCAGGTCGTGGTACACGTGCCTTTTTGCTGTGAAATATTCGCTGATAAATTTATATTGTTATTAAAGTTTTAATAAAACGCTTAAAAAAACTTACTGGACTGAACTGATGTAGAGTTACTTGAATATTACTACTTCTTTTTTTTTCTTCTTTCTTTTTTTAAACATCATGGTATAATATTGGGAGACATAGATTGACCTCTTCTATTTATGTAATGTATAATCTATTTAAATTACATTCTATATGACGATGAGTGGGATGTTTTTATACACTCCATATTCTCACTAGATCATATGAGCCCCCCCCCCCAAAAAAAATTTTGTTTTAATTTTAATTTAATTTATTTTTTTCCCAAAAGTTTGTTTAAAAAACAATGCATATGTTTTTTTGTTTAGTATTATTTTTTTATATATATAAAATACAAAACAAAAAAATATATGCATTGTTTTTTTAAACAAACTTTTGCCTAAATGTTCAATAAAAAAAAGAATAAAAAATATTTTTACAATAAATTTAAGTTGAAATGGGTGTAATTTTTTTTTTTACAATGTTAAAGTTTTCCATAATGGACAATGAGACATTCCTTTATCTCTTACAACAAAAACTGGCTCCAAAAAGAAGTCTTAGATACAGTTGTAAAAACATCCTTTTTAACAGGATTAAAAAATAGATAAAAACATCTGTAAAACTAACTGAGTTGTTTTTGATTCTGGAAACTAAAGCAAATGCTACAAAACTGTTGAATCTGTTGCTCATTACATTACATTGATTTCTGAAACATGGGTAAAACCCCTCAAATCTGTTCCTGGTGTTTTTGTTTATTTTAGGTGCCTACTGTCTTTCCGTCCTGGATTACGACAATGTCAAGGGCCTAAATGTCAAACATTACAAGATCAGGAAGCTGGACAGCGGGGGATTTTACATCACGTCACGCACACAGTTCAGTACTTTACAGCAGCTGGTCAACCACTACCGCCGTAAGTCTCTTTCTCATAGACACCTGCCTGTTTCTGAGTCTCTGTGAAGGGAAGTGATACAGACTCTTATTTCTGGAAGTGGGAACTCGGGTTGTTGCCAAATAAGGATTAGTTCAAACCTATGAATAAACTAATTGCATAAAGCTATTACATAATGAATTATCCTTCACTTCGTGTGATTGTGATTAAAGCAGTGAGCCATGAGAGACTCTGCACTGCACTAAATGTGTTAAAAAAACACAGAAGGGCCTAAATATGAATATTCAGTTATTTATAGGTTATATTAGTGTTATTTATCTATTTTATTCTGATGATAATTAAAAATGTTAATAATAATAGGTATTATAAAAGGTATTCAACATGATGCATATATTTTAGTTATTATTAAAATATTTGTATTATATTATTTATTATTAAATGTATTAATTTATTTATTAAAAATCTATATATTAAATTGTATTATTATTATGGTTATATATTATACTATATAATAGTATAATAAAGTGTTGAAAATAATAATTATACATTTGTTTATTGTTATTAAAAAAAATTTATTAATGTAATTTTATTAATATTACTGACAATGTTAGGAATGTCTATTATTTTATTATATATTATACTATGTAATACTATAATAAAGTGTGTTATTGAAAATAATTATACATTTGTTTATTATTAAAACATTTTTATTAATGTGATGTTAATAATATTATTAATGTTACTGACAATGTTAGTTGTGGCTATTTATTAATTATTATTATTATTATTATTATTATTATTGCTATAGAAAATAATATTATGGTAACATATTGAATTATAATATGTATTAATATAATAAAGTAGAATAATATAAAATATAATTTTATTATATTTATGCATGTATGTGTGCGTGTATATATTGATGATTTATGTCATGTATTATTTCTTTAATTTTTTTTAAAAAATATGGTTGCCAATCACCATAGCAACTTTGTTCATTAATACACAATCAGAATGAACCAGAAGTACGATTTTCTAAAAAATAAGAAACATTAACCCTCTTCCTCCTGTCACAGAGCATGCAGACGGCCTGTGTCACTGTCTGAGCGACGTCTGTCCCGTGCTGAAACCTCAGACTCAGGGTCTGGCACGGGACGCCTGGGAGATCCCACGTGACTCTCTGAGACTGGACGTCAAACTGGGCCAGGGCTGTTTCGGAGAGGTCTGGATGGGTAAGAGTTCTTCTTTCAACTTCCTTCCGTCTATCAAAAACGATGTTTTGTGAGTTAAATAAGGAGTTCACCGGTGTATAATACCGCATTGTTAATGATTAAACCGACAAGGCTTGTTTCATGATTTCACTATCAGGCACCTGGAACGGGACGACACGCGTGGCCATCAAGACTCTGAAGCCGGGCACGATGTCTCCCGAGGCCTTCCTGCAGGAAGCACAGGTGATGAAGAAACTCCGACACGAGAAGCTGGTGCAGCTTTACGCCGTCGTCTCGGAGGAGCCCATTTACATCGTCACGGAGTACATGGGACAGGGTCAGTGCAGAGATTCAGTCAACTGTATTGGGAGAAAGAAAACCGAGCAATAAGAACTGAGTGTTAGCAGCTTTCTTGTGAGGTCTGAGTGAAGAATGAAGGTGTGATGTGTGCGTTCACAGGAAGCCTGTTGGATTTCCTGAAGGGTGACATGGGGAAAATGCTGCGGCTGCCTCAGCTTGTGGATATGGCCTCTCAGGTACTCGCACACTGGCCTTGTCTGATATGATATTTAACACGCGCCAACCCTCAATGTGTGTGTATTTCATCAGCGGTGTGTAACAGTCACTCTACTATTCACTTTGGTTGGTTGAATTTTATAGATTTTTCAATTGTAGTATTTTAAAAAGGAATGTGAAATGATAAACTAAGTGTAGTGTTGTCAAAAACAGAGATTTTTTTCTATACATATCAATACAGAAATATCTGAAATGCTTCCAATTTTCCACAGAACAGATAGAGACGATACCAGCTGTGCTCTCTCTTTCTCTCTTTTACTCCCTTTCTCTCTCTTTTACTCCCTCTCTCTCTGTCTCTCACTCTCTCTCTCTCTCTCTCTCTCTCTCTCTCTCTCTCTCTCTTTTGTCTCTTTCTTGTACTCCCCCCCCTCTCTCTCTCTCTTTTACTCCCTCTGTGTCTCTCTCTTTTTCTCCCCCCTCACTCTCTCTCTCTCTCTCTCTCTCTCTTTGTCTCTTTCTTGTACCCCCTCTCTCTCTCTCTCTTTTACTCCCTCTCTCTCTGTCTCTCACTTTCTCTCTCTCTCTCTCTCTCTCTTTGTCTCTTTCTTGTACTCCTCTCTCTCTCTTTTACTCCCTCCCTCTGTGTCTCTCTCTTTTTCTCCCTCCTCTCTCTCTCTCATTCACTCATTCTCTCTCTTTTACTCCCTCTCTCTCTCATTTACTCTCCCTCCCCTCTCTCTCTCTCAAATCTCTCCAACTCACAAACCTGCCTTTCCTCATTCACTAGTTTCATTTGCTCCGGATGATTATTTTTGGTGTTTTTGTAATAATTTTACTTATTTCCAAAGATTTTGTGTTCAAACCCAAAGTATGTGCATATAAAATCTCTCAGAACTAAATTTCATTCTCTTTCGCTGCTTTTTGCGCTTAAACAGTCAAATACACATAAAATAATTTCAGGTTTTGTCGAGTATTCACGTAAACAGTCAGTTCTGTTTGAAGTGAATGTAAACAGTTGAGAAATGAACAGCATGTGTAACAGTGTAATGGATCTGGTCTTAAATTGACAGCAGCCTAATAAACCTGATGCCAAATTATGAGATGTATTAAAAATATCTATATGGCAGTTTTTCCCAATGGTTTCGAAGTCAAAATTGTGGCCAAATGTGGAGTGGTTGGTAAAAACCACTAACCACAGTGGCTGTGAGCAAAGAAAAATGATGTCAAGCCCTGGATATGATGTCTAGTGATGAAAACGAAAACTGAAAACTGTTTTGATACAGACATTTTTTTATTAGAAAATATACTCTACAGTCTAATCTACCATTCAGAATTTATTGTAAGCGTTTCTGATCTTACAACCTGCTTTAATTTAACATGGAAATCCCACTATATAACTATATTATACTATAGAAATAACACCATTATGAAGCAAAAACTAAACTAAAAATTCAAAAGAAAAATGTATAACTGTATAAAACTATATAGCATTGCATTGAAGGACAGACCATCTTTAGAGAGCTGAATATAGTCGAGCTTTGTTGTTTTTGCATAACGCCACTGTCATTGTCTTTGTATTGTATATAAATCTCTTTCTATTCTGTGATACTCTGGAGGGCGGCAGGGCTGTAATAAATGTGTTGTCCTCAGATCGCCTCTGGAATGGCGTACGTGGAAAGAATGAACTATGTGCACAGGGACCTCAGGGCTGCCAACATCCTGGTGGGTGATAACCTGGTGTGTAAAGTCGCTGACTTTGGCCTCGCTCGACTCATCGAGGACAACGAATACACAGCCAGACAGGGTGAGGAGGAACACAATGACTCTTCTTGCCTGCATGTGGTCATTTTCCATTTTCTTCACGTCTTGAGTTGTCCCGAGGCCATAACGTCACGGTCTCATTTTTAAGACTTAATGCCGTTGCCTTTTATGCAGTTTGACCTTAATTGAATCGGTTTAATCATGCTGACAGACCTCTCTTAAATCCTTATTACAACAGGAGCAAAGTTTCCCATCAAATGGACTGCGCCAGAGGCGGCTCTGTACGGCCGCTTCACCATCAAATCTGACGTGTGGTCGTTTGGGGTGTTACTGACGGAGCTGACGACCAAAGGCAGGGTGCCTTATCCAGGTACTGCCGCCCTCCAGTCACTAGATTCAAGTCTGCCCTTTTTTTGTTATATATATTACATTTTTATATATGTATAAAAAAAAGACTTGGTATATATTGTTTAATTGAATAAATGTTGAAAACCAGCTTGTTTAAGTCCAATGCAGGATTTCATCATCTCCAAAAAAAGTGAAATAAGTAAATTATTTATAAATATAATAAGTAGGTTATATAGTAGGTAAGTAATATATACATATTAAAAATAATAAAAAAAAATATTTGTACAATTTTATTACAAATATATATATATATATATATATATATATATATATATATATATATATAAATAAATAATGTTTCAAAATATTACTCTGTTCCTGTTTTGCGTAACTGAATTTTCTCAGGAAAAAAAAAATACATTTTAAACTAAATACAATATTACTGTCTTCAATTTTATTTTTGAAAAAATAAAATAGAGCCATGGTGAGAATAAAATATATTATTCTAAACTTTTGGCTACAGAGACACACACACACACACACAGACACACATATCATCATAACATTACATAAATATGTCATCATTCTTTTATTTATTATTATTATTTTCAGCCAAAATTATTCTCATTCCATGCCAAATTTTTCGAAACAAATTCATATTCTCTAAAAACAAAAACACGGATGGAATACTTTTTACTTATTCAGCATTCAAACCATTAAAAAAAAAAAAGTCCAAAAAGAGCCGCTGTGCAGCAGGAGCTGGATTATTGTGGATTATAGTGACCCCTGGATTATTTTGCACACATATTATAAGAGCCCCTTTCCATAAAGGTTGCATGTCATCTTGCCCCCCCTCCCTGCTGATGACCACATCCTCTGCCACTCTCTGCACCCCATTCTGACCCCTGTCCCGCATCCACCCTGTTTCTCATCTGTCCTCTCCTCAGGTATGGTGAACCGGGAGGTGCTGGACCAGGTGGAGCGCGGGTACAGGATGCCCTGTCCCGCCGAGTGCCCGGACTCCCTGCACGAGCTCATGCTGACCTGCTGGCGCAAGGAGCCCGAAGAGAGACCGACCTTCGAGTACCTCCAGAGCTTCCTGGAAGATTACTTCACCTCCACTGAACCACAGTACCAGCCAGGCGAGAACCTCTAGAGACACCGATCCAGCCAAGTGTGCAGTGAGAGAAACACTATCCCCCCCGACCTGGAAATCAATGCGCTTTATGCCTCGGGAAGTGTGTGGCATAACCCAAACAATATTGATCCACTGGGATCACAACAGAGCATCCAGCGGTCTAATTCAGCCTGTTTAAAGCAACGCATCGGGTTTTCAAATGTTACAGCATCGCCTCTATAATTATCATAGCATGTTTTTCACTGCTTTCCTCGCAGGAAGATCAGATTCATCATTCGCAAAGATCACGTCCAGTTTTCGGATGATTTGTGCTGATAATTACGTCCAACCTTTATTTCCAAATCTCTGCGGATTGATCTTTAGCTGTTTTTCTTGACCTCGATGTTCCACCGTCTTTCTCCTAAACCCTCTTAGTGGATGCTCCAGATCTGTCATTCATCCTCCTCCTCCTCCTCCTCCCACAGTCCCTCTTTTCTATCTTCTCCCATCCCCCTTCAAACCCCGAAAGCATCAAGCTCCATCAGCTCCGGAGTTCCTCATGAACCCTGCGACCCCGTTCTCCAGCTCAGAAGGTCCAGTCGATGGCAGCGGCGTTTCTGCGCGAGACGTCTGTGATCGCAAGTGTTTTACTGCCCTCTTCAGACGTTCCGGTTAATGTCTTCCAATAGATATCCAGGGTCTGTATCTCAACGTGGTATTTTATGCCTTTTACTGCTTTTTGTCCCACTGTGCTTGTTTATTGCTTTTGCATCAGCCTGGATCAACTGGAATAAGAATGTGATCGGTTGAACATTAGTCACATGACCGATTAGGCGGGGGGGGGGGGGGGGGGGGGGGGTAATTCTTCCTTTTGATATGAACTCATATTCACAATTGGAGAATTGAACAGAATGTTGATTTCATTTGATACAGTTATTCTACTCTTCTAGCGTTCAAAACAACTACTGATATATATAGCATTTGTTTAAAGCAGATATGACTGTATAGTCCAACTTTGTGTGCCAATACAAAGGGAAAAAAAATGAATTTTGTACTGTTTTATTATGTATAAAATGTATTTTTATTAATGTCAATTTTTTTTGTATCAAAGAAGATGAGCAGGCTTTGTACCTATAGAATTTAAAGGGATAGTTCACTGAAAAATGAACATTTGTAATCGACTAACCTTCGTGTCTTTCCAAACTCGTGTGAAACAAACCGAGACGTTTAGCAGAATGTTCATGCTGCTCATTTCCATATACGATACTTTTACATTTATTGCATGGGAAAATGTCCACTAAGTGTCTCTTTTTGGCAAAAATAGCATCATGAAGGTTTGGAACGACACAATATATAATATTCATTTTTATGTGAGCTATTGATTTTAACACTCATGATATTGTTCAAGAGATGTCTCCTCAAAGCTTGAATTTCAAACATTTTGGCTTTTCCGATTGTTCTAGCTTTTTTGAGACAAATTCGGACACACGCAAAGTTGCCAATATGTTATATGCAAAATAGCCATTGTTATATATTGAGATGAGATTCTGTCTCTAATAATTTACCATCATAAGATCCACAGAAAGCCATGAACCTTGACTGTGAGGTGTTACACATTAGAAACCGATCTTAGGTCAGTTACTGTGATGCTTTGAGATACCCGAATCCATATTATAATCACTGCTGAGACAATGTAGAGTGAAATAGATTTGAACCGTAGGGATGTTGTGCTGATATGAGGATGGTTGCATTGAGCGTTAGGGTTCGCAACCGTGAATAGTGGGTAACGTGGAGTCCTGACGAGTTGTTTAGAATGGCATGCAGCTGTAACGGCGGTACTTTAGCTGGTAGATGTGTGACGCCTGTCCATATACTGTGTAAATACTTTCTTACTGTAAATATTCTTTTGGTATTTATTCATATTGCCGCAGATCTTTGCTTGTTTCTCCCCGCAAGATAAACTCTACGCAGATGATCCTTGCAAAGCTGACGGTGTTTCCGCAAAGAACGCAATGCGATTGCTTTCTAACGCTACATACAGAAGCGGCCAATCACAATACGGCAAGCCATTCATGTATTTATTTGAAATCTTTTTTTTCTTTGCCTTTTGTGTTTACAGTTAGTAAATCACCTTTAAGAATCATTTCCTTACGTGTGACTCGCAGCGCACTAAAGTAACAGGGTTTTGTTTTTAGACCATGCAATAAATCTGCTGTTGGTTTTGACAGGTTAAACTGCACTGTATGCGTCGCTCTGAGCGTAATGTGACTTCATGAGGATATTTGACTGGGTTCATGGACAACGACGTGTTCTCGGTCCTGGGTGAAAGGACGGCTTATGTGTTAAAATAATCACAGAGAAAATGAATCGGCTCTACAAGCAGAATATTAGTGCTACCCCGTGTAATTGATTCAGACTATGCAGTTGTTTTCTGAGTTTAAACTGCAGTTGCTCACACACAAACTCCAGGTACTTTCTCCCAGTGTACAATTCTGCAATGACCAGTTTTAAAGTAAGAAATCCCTCTGAAAAGAGATTTGTACTTTAAAGATGTATGACATGGTGTTATCTTTTTTTTTTTTTTAAGTGCAATAAACTGTTTCTAAAGCTTGGATTTAAGAACGAGTTGTTTTTTTCAGCAGCATGTTTTAATTTTAAGCCCTGATATTTTTTTCCTTGCTAAAATCAGCTGTGATATATTAGCCATTTATTATTAATGTTTTACAGCTGACACTAAAAGGAAATACAGCAAAATCTGCCCTCGAGCGATTGCTGTGATGTTACTAAACAGAGGGTTGAACGGAAATGGGTACAGTATGGGCTGATCTTAATAACTCAAATTAATACATCCTCTGTACAAAGAAATCAGCACAGATCTTCAACTGCAGGGTGGGATATATATTAAATATTATTATCCTTGAATTATGCATACTGATTTTAGAGCAAAGGTGTTCCCCAGTAGAAGATCCATCGAGCCCATGTGATCAGACGTCCTTCCATGTCCGTTTGGGCTTATTATAAGCTCAATACATGCGCAGATATGTTCAAAATAACTAGTGTTCATGTAAGTGTATAAAATCTAATGCTGCAAAAAAAGCACTTGTAATCTGTGGAGCTAAAAGCATGATTTCATTCAACAGCTTCATCTGCGTAATATGATAATGCATCATTTTTTTATGATAATACTGAACATAATGTTCTTCATTACCCTGTATTGTCAGTTTTTGCCCTTTAGCGACACCTACTGTTATGTTCACATAAACTGCACAGTTTAAACAGTCCAAACAAAGGCTTTGTGCACATTGTGAAAGCAGGTGTGTTTCTGTGCTGGAAACCACACACACCATGTGTTGCTGTTTTTCAACTCTTTAACAGTCCCTGACACTCATTTAAAAAGTGTTTTAGGCTCATAAAGTGAGACAAAAGATTGGCTTTTTGAAGATAAATACTTTTGACAAAATATGAAAAGTCAACCCAAAACATTTCTGCAAAGTGATGACATGTCATTTAAAAGGTTTAACAATCTCTGGTTTAAGCTGTGAATATTAATTACGCCATGATGACGTAGTTTAAAACCCTTCAGGTTCAGAAGGAGAGTCAAATCATTTTTGGTCAGATTTCTGCTCTTTTATTAAGGCTCACGTCATGCTCAGCTTTAAAAACGTGTTATTTGTTTTTTTCTCCTATGATAAGGAATATTACTGTTTTAATCTGCTGGTACTTTTTGTATTTAGTATTCATTAATGTACATTTTGGAGGAAATAAGCGTTTGTTTTTCATTTTAAAATCAGAAATTCAACAATACCTTAATACAATGATGTGCTTATAAAACGAGGAAGTTTTATAAAATGTTTTTCCATCTGTAAACATTTTCATGTTTTTATTTACCTTTTAAGTTTTATGTTTTTATTTAATGTACCCTCTTACTGTAGTTGTAATTCTTTAAAACCAAATGATTATTATAATATAATAATTATAATAGATTATTATAATAATATAGTTTATTAAAAAAGGAGCGATAATCCAATAACTTCCCTATTTAATATTCATAAAAATGTTTAAATCCAAACACAAAGATATTAACGTGTTCACACAGTCATGTTGATTTAGAAACCTTTATTAATAGAAAACTGAAGTGTGTGTATTTTAAATGCTTTTTTATACTCAGAATGACCATTTGCGATGTAAAGAGCAACATATTGTACAGTTATTTATTTTTATTCTATATATCATATACAAATATAGTGGAAACGTTTTATTAATAACTTAATATAAATATTTTATATAATATATATATATATATATATATATATATATATACATATACACACACACATCTTTTGGAACAAACTAAAAACTAAAAATGTTGATTTAGAAAAATTAAATTAAGTAATTTAATCAATTTAACTAAATGAATTTAAATGAAAAAAATCACTGAATTTTATAAATAAAATGTAAAATAAATAATTATATTACACACACATATATATATATATATATATATGACCTCCCATAAAACAACAACAATGATAATAATTAATAAAAACATTAAAAAGAAACATTACCATAAATACAATTCTGGTAATATTGTATTTTATTTATTATTTATGTATTATTATTTATTTTTGTTGTTGTTTTAATTTCCAGCTCATGTTATTGTTATGATGTGAATGTTGTACCACTTGTTCTGGTGGCATAAAAAAAAGAAAGAAAGAAAAAAGTTGACAGTCATGTTTACAAACGCTGAGACTCTCAGCCAATCAAATGTCGTGACGTCACGTTCTTCAGTGAATATTCATGAGTCGTTCGTTCCTCCTGTAGTGTCGTGCACGCGCGCAGGTGAGTCAGTCAGAGCGAGGAGCGCGCAGGTGCCGCTGGTTAAAGGACGCGGATCCGCTGGAAGGTAATGTGCGCGTTCACTTTCTCTCGCGTCAATCACGAACACGAGAACTACTAAAATAACTTTTTAACAGCAAACCTTTAAGTTCACATGAACTGCTTTAATGCAATGATGGGTTTTGGTTTCCACAACCCAGTTTTGTGTGTGTGTGTGTGTGTGTGTGTGTGTGTGTGTGTGTGTGTGTGTGTGTGTGTGTGTGTGTGTGTGTGTGTGTGTGTGTGTGTGTGTGTGTGTGTGTGTGTCAGTCTCATTATTGAATCAATATGACCGTATGTGTGTTCCTTTAGCTGTATATGAAATGATATTCTCAGGTACAAGATTACTGAGCTCATGCTGGAACAATCTTGCATGTCTCAAAAGTATTACAACATGAATTCCAACATTTTTCTGACATACCAGAATATTAACCGTGTAAATGCCATAGTAATCATGTACAATTAAGCACCATCTGGCAATTGGGTCATTTAAATCTAATTTGCATGTAGTTATTTGGCTTTAAAGTGGCATTATTGTGTATATTTGTGAGAATCGTATAAATGTTGACGAGGTTCAGCAGCTTCACTACAGCGGGTTTAGGAAGTGAGGGCTTGTGTTTCACTTTTTCTTTTGTGTTTCACTCCAAAGATATCATATCACATGCAGCGTTGTGGAAAGTTTCTTCGAAAGTAATGCATTACAATGTTGTGTTAAAAGTTTAACTAATTTCACCATTAATAATAATAATTTTAAAAAAATCAGTCAGCAACAGGTTCAATGATCAATAAAGTGAGATTAAATGCATATTTTTTAATTTAACATGTTTAATTGTGGTTTTCAATAATAATTTCGCTAATATTATTCATTTTGAGGAACACTTTTTGTGCAAGTGAGATTAGTAAATGCTCACATTTAGTCTAGATAGAATTACTATAAGCATTATGTTCACACACACACACACACACACACACACACATATATCTGTCTTCTGGTTTCTCTCACACACGAGCGCTGTCAGTCAATACATGGGAAAAAAAAAACTACTTATTTGAAAAAGTAACTCAGATATTTTCATTTAAATTTTATTTGTTTCTTGAAAAAAGTAATCCGATTACATGCCACCAGTATGATTGTTGTTCTGTTTGGTGTTTTTTTTGTGGTTTGTGCTTTAATTGCATTAGTTCAGGCACTTTTTTTCTTTGCCTTTTTCTTTTGCACTTTTGCAAACGCGTGAAAGCCAGACTGAGTGTGTTTCCTGAGATAAAGATGTTGCAGAAACTTGTTGCCGGTGACGTGAGTGTAGTGTTAGGTTACAGCTTTTATAACTTATGAATTTTCTTTATTACTCAACTCACTGTATGAAATCTGTCTTAACACACAGACTTTAGTCTTTGCTCATATATGTTGCTTGTATAAATCATCTGTTATCAAGATGGCATTATAGACTTCACTGTGTTGTGATTATCAGCTAACAGCTCGTATCTGTGTGGAATGTGCTCGACGCTTGTGAATTTGAAACTGAAACAGCGCCTCTTATAGTCATGAATGGATGAATGCCACAAAACTGGTCAAGAACGTGTCTGAGTCACAAAGTAGAAACAAAGTTATCGAAAGTTAATGACTGAAGTGTATATAAGTTTCTTAAGTTGAACACATGACAGTGTGTGTATCGAGTTAAGTCACCTTTATTTATTTATATATATATATATAAAATACATTGATTCAAAGCAGCAATGTTTTCAGCAGTGTGCAGAATATTTTCAATTTTTTTGTATGACCCCACAGTAATAGAAAATATAGATATTTATATATATATATTACTCGTATTTAAATTAGATCAGCAGACAGTATAACAAATAAGTACTTAATTTTTTTATATTTATATTTCTATATTTTTATATACAAAAAAATGTGATACTGGCTGCTGATCAAGGAAAAAAAGAATTTTAAATATAAAAAAAAATCAAACTATTATTACAGTATTTATTTGTTATACTGTCTGCTGATCTAATTTAAATGTGTGTGTTTTATATATTAAATAAAAAAAATTGTGATACTGGCTGCTGGTCAAGTAAAAATAAATAAATAAATAAATATATCTGAGGGGCCATTTATTAAACTTTTTTTTTTCTCAAAACAGAAGAAAAAAAAATTAAAACAAACTTTTCATAACAGGTTTCAAAGTGCAGGTTTTTGAAAACGATAATGCTGTTGTCTCTGTGTAAACTACAAAAACGTGAGTTTGTGAAATCGGTGTTATGCGCATGCGTTGAGTCGTTTAGAGTTGTTCGTGAGCAGACGACAGTGTTGTCAAAACAATCCTCGTATGAATGTGAACGCAGATTGTTTTTGTTTTGACAACATTGTCGTCTGCTCACGAAAAACACGAAGGAAATGCATTTCAGTTCATGGCTGTCATGTAAACTCTAATACGGCAGCATGTTTTACAAAGTCATTCCCGCTTTTTACTAAATATAATACGAATACACTAAATACAAATACAAGATATAATAATTGTTTTCTTGTTTTAGTTGAATTAAAACAACGGAACGAATGAGTACAACGTAAACACAGTTTACTAAAACGAGGAGAAAAGATTAAGTCATGTTTTTTTGTTCAACATCAGTGATGAGCACTACATATAAGATCAGGATTTTACCAGGCTTGTGCGGAATAAGAAGAAAACCGGTCGGCACATCCATGCTAAACCAATAAACCTGGTCCAGCTGTCGATAATCCCACATGGGACTGAGTTTCGCAGCACTAAACCTGTAGAAGCGCAAGCTCAGTCATTTTAAAAGCCAGGAAAACATATCTGGCCAGTTGCATAAAAAAGATGATTTTTGTTCAGTTTTGACACTGCTCACAACTTAAACAAGTAAATTGGAGTCATATGAATGCATAAAGTAAGACCGGTTATCTGTTAGTTAGTCAAACTAGTTCTTAAGACTCTTTAACAGTGTTTATGTGAATGGCCTCAAGTCAAAAAAGGAAAGTAATACTTTTAAAAATGACTTGACAGCTCATTCAGTCAAACTGACAGATGGGGATTATTTGTAGCACAACCTGATCGATCAGAATCATTCAGACAATTTATTATTATTATATGTGAGCTGTGAAATATGTCTTGTACGTGTTCTTGATGAGAGGTGTTGAATTGATCCGTGTCATAATTTCAGCTCTATAAATGTTGCACGCCTCGCATCTGTTCCTCATGTCGCAGGGCTGTACGTGCGCTGTGCAAACAACGGATGTCAGATGATTTGTTTAAACACTTTCAGTTGCCCTGGCATTTGTTTAGCATTAATGTGAACAAGACCTGACTGTTTGTTTCCAGGAAGTGCTCGTGTGTAAGAGACTGTTGTCTGCGTTTCATGCTGTGCGACCGTAAAACGTCCAGGAAGTGTTTCAACATTTGTTTGAAGTCGACACACGGGGGGCTGATTATGGGCTTTTAACATGGAGGCACCAAACCATGTGTTTTTTTTGTTTTGTTTTTCTCCCTCACCTTCAACCTAAATGCTAAAGAAATGTAAATGTCATGTAAAGTGGCATCAGTAGAGATGAGGAAAAACAGAAATCAGTCATTAAAGCAGGGATGTGTCTCATGAGCATGACCTCATCATCTCGGTCTGTCCTCATTATTACCATATGTGCGTATGAACGAGCCTCTGTCTTCGAGGAAGTGCTGAGATGCTGTGAAGAGTGGATCCTTTTAGTTCAAGGTTAAACATTTAAAGGTAAGCAGAGTTTGTGCTTCTGGGATATATGCTAGAGCTTCTAATGTGCTTCTAGATCACTTATTTCAGATGGTGAATTGAAGTCAAATGCTGATGTGATTCACTGAAAGTGATCTTGCTTGTTTAACCTGCCTGCTGTTTTGCACTCATCCTTCCACAAGTGAAGGATTTATTGTATGTAACTGAATCAAAGAGAAAGAAAGTCTGTGTTTTGTAAAAATCCCCATGTGATCCAGAGAGTTTTTAATAACACAGATGCTTTGCATCTATGAAACCCACAAGACGAGAGATGCAGGTGACGCTGAGTGTTGTTCTTAAAATAGTCGGTGTGGGTTTTTAAATAAATGTGGGCTGCTAAAGTTAGAAACACTTGGTCATTTCTTCCAACCTGTTTTCGTGCAGGACAGGCGTTTTTTATCATGTGACACTGCCAGTTTGGTGATAAATCAGGTCTCTGTTAGGACCCTAAGTGATCCCACTGAGCTCAAATTACTTTTAATAGCTGCTTTCTTTAGTGCCTGATCAAAATCATGCTGTGATAAATGTTTTTTTTTTTAATCCAAGTTATAATGTCTGCATTAGTTATCATATTTTCTAGCATAGCAGATCGATTAGCATGATTCTGTAGTTTATACACACATTTAAATCATATTTAAAGTATTTTACCTGTTAAAATAAGTGTTAAATCTCCATATAATTCAAAAAGAATGTAATGATGTTCAGTTATTCACTTAATATGCAATTATTGTTCTTAATAATTAATGAACAGTTGCATTCAGTTAGGTTTTTTTTTGTGCACTATATGGGTTGTGTGTTATATATTGTTCATATGTACTTGTATAATCATTATCTGATAGTTGAGACTTGATTTCGAGGGAGGCTCTGTTTTGTCACGGTATTGGTCAGGCTCAAAATGGATCTTGAATCTTTTACGTAAACATTACTAATACTGGACTTTTTATCCGTATTTAAAAGGCATCATTTCAGTTTTGGGAAAGCGTTTGGCTTGTCTAGCAAAAATATTAATGCAGTGCATTAAATGGTTTATTCAAAGCGATGAAATAACATGACTGACTGTCTTGAGAAACAAATGCATAAAAAACACTACATCTCTTACATTATCATCGTGCGACACTGATAGAGCGGATGCAGGTTTATAATTCGAATGCACTGGTTTTGCATTCAAATGTGAATTAGTTTACATTTGACATTGTAATTTGACAGCCCTAAGCGTCAGTGTGCATTACTTGTTGTTTGTTTGTTGTTGTTGTACTAGCCAAGAATAGTTTTGTGACATATGATCAGACATAACTGCTGTATTTACTGTTGCTCAAACAGTAGAGTGTGGCGCTCGCAACACCAAGGTCATGGGTTCGATTCCCAGGGAAAGGAAGAACTGATTAAAATGTCAATGTGTAACTTGAATGCAATATGAGTTGCTTTTGATAAAATCGTCTGATAAATGCAGAGATGTAAATGTTTCATTACATAAACTCTGGGTTAACAGAGGGTTATACTTTGTTTCCTGGTGAAAGTTGTGGATCTTGTTTCCATTCAGAGTCATAGAATACCATAAAATATGAAATGTCGTTGTTCAGGCTCTCGTCCCTGTGTGTGTGTGTGTGTGTGTGTGAGTGAGTGAGCCAGATGAGCTTCAGTTTCATAAATATGCATAGTTGTACTAGAAAGACTGTCTTTGTTAGGAATATACTTTTGAATTTGTTTACAAACTTGACTTTGAAATTCATAAGTTTCCCATGAACACATCAGTTTGGTTCCTCTTTTACTGATTGTACAAGACTTTTATCATTACTAAAGAATAAAGGAGGTGTTGGTTGCTTAAGCAGATCTGCTGTTTTGTTCTGGGTTGTTGCCAAGGTGTCGTGTGTGCGGTTGCTAAGGTGTTTTTACGAGTTTTAGACCAATCACAACCTACTGGGCCATTGACCAATCAGAGCATTACGAGATCTACCTGGAAAGGTGATGCTGCAAATGTATATTATGAGAAAATTCAAGCATTTTTGACTTGTCTAAACTTGTCTGTTATAGGAAACCTCCAAAACAAAATGAGGAAACTTTAAAACACACTTTTAACACAATAGGGGCACAGAAAAGTAAGGTCATGGGTTCGATTCCCAGGGAAAGCAAGAACTGATTAGAATATCAATGTGTTTCTTGAATGCAATGCAAGTCGCTTTGAATAAAAGCATCTGTCAAATGCATAAATGTCTGCAAAGTCTTTTAGTCAGCCTGTGACTAGCTGGCTTTTGTCACTCTCTCAGTAAACTCGGTCTCTTGTCTCAGCAGGTCATCTAGCAGGCTCCAGGCCTCTCCCATCACAATGGTCATCGAGCTGGACTCTGGCAACCCCAGCCACGCTCTGTTTGACCTCTTTGTCCAGGCGCCGACGTGTAAAGAGACGCAGCAGAACTTCATCAAGCTCTGTCACCACCTGGAGGTCGAGCCCAGCGACTACAAGCACTTCTACAGCAAACTGAAGGACAAACTCAACTACTGGAAGGCCAAAGAGCTCTGGCTGAAGATCGACAAGAGGGCCGCCCATCCGGACTATGATCAGGGAAAGGCATGTCAGCAAAACAAGGTACCGTAAGATACAGCCATCTGCGAAGCGGTTTAACGCCGGGGAATGAAACCCAATCACACTCTCTCTCTCTCGCGCTCTCTGTCAGTGTTTGGTGTTGGGTGCGGGTCCCTGTGGTCTCAGGACGGCTGTCGAGCTGGCCCTTCTGGGCGCTCAGGTAGTCGTGCTGGAAAAAAGAGCGTCTTTCACCAGAAATAACGTCTTGCATCTGTGGCCCTACACCATTAAAGACCTCCTGAACCTCGGCGCTAAGAAGTTCTACGGGAGATTCTGCAGCGGCTCCATTCATCACATAAGTGAGACTCTGCATAAGCTATAGTATAGTCTTTTTCAAATGAATTCAACATAATTCGTTATTCTTTATCATTATGTGCTTCCATAAGGTAATGAAAATCTATTTATTTATATTTTTGAAAGATGTCAAAATATGGTAAAAACTGTAATATTGTTAGAATTTAAAATGGCTGTTTTCGATTGGTCTTCAGTGTCACATGACCCTTTCCACATGATGCTGATTGGCTGCGCAAGAAACATTATCAATGTTGAAAATTCTAATATTTTTGAGGAAATTATGATTCTTTGATAAATAAAAAGCATTTATTTGAAATGGAAATCTTTTGTAACATAATAAATATATTGATTGCCACTTTTGATCAATTTGAATGCATCCCTGCAGAATAAAATGAAATGTTGTTGAATCATTGTCAGAGTGAAACTTGAAGAAGTGATTTTCTTACTGCTGGAAATGCTGGTGTGTTCAGGTGTAGTTATGGGGTGTGTGTCTGTCTGTAGGCATCCGTCAGCTGCAGTTGATTCTGCTGAAGCTGGCCCTGATTTTGGGGGTGGAGGTTCACACTGGCGTGAGCTTTGAAGGTCTGCTTGAGCCGTCAGGATCCACAGGTATAAACGGCTTTAGTCGTCGTCACAGGAAGTTGAAAGGTCTGCAGTCGTGCAGCTGAAAAATCCTTTATCTTGCATCTGTTTGTGTCTTTCGTTCTGTCAGGATGGAGGGCAGAGGTGTCTCCCAAGTCCCACACAGCTGCAGATTTTCAGTTTGATGTTTTTATTTCAGCTGGAGGAGGAAGATATGTGCCGGATGGTAAATAAAACATTTACACGGATGAGTGGATATCATATAATCTACTCTCCCTTTCCCTTTGAATTAAATTGAAATATTAAATGTAAATGAAATATTTAATAAAAAATATTTAACTTTTATTTAGTTGTAAAAGCTCTATTTATCCAAGTCACTTTGTACTAAACAGTGGGAATTTTTCATTTAATCATGTTTTTTATTTTAATTTCATTTAATAATTAAATATTTAATTTAAATTTAATAATTAAATGTTGTAATTCATTTAATAACGAAACTCTTCAATTAATTTAATAATATATTTAATTTGTTTTTCATTTATTTTTTAATTTCGTTGTAAAAAAAACCTCATTATTCAAGTTTAAATGCTTTTTTTTAATTTCATTTAATAATTAAATATTTCATTTAATTTAATAATTTATTTAGTTTGTTTTCATTTTATTTCATTGTAAAAAAAAAAAAAAAAGAATAATAATAAAAATTATCCAAGTCAGTTTGTACTAAATACTTTTTACTTTTAGTCATTTTGAATCCAAATTAGTTAATTAAAAAAAATATATATATTTTTTTTTTCACCGTTTTCTGCATGTCTTCAGGTTTTAAGATAAAGGAGCTCAGGGGAAAGTTGGCCATCGGTATCACTGCAAACTTCATAAACCGTCATACTAAACAAGAGGCTCAAGTGCAAGAGATCAGCGGCGTGGCCCGAATATACAACCAGCAATTCTTTCAAGCACTTCAATCTGAGATCGGTACAGACTCTCACACACACACACATTTACCTTTGACTGAGAATATACCGTAGACTCTATTGATTTAAGAAGAATCAAACCCGTTGCATTCTTAATAATTTTTTAGCCTTTTGTCACATTTACCTTTTGCCCCTTCATCTGTCCTGTTCTTTGTTGTGATTTCAGGCGTTGATCTCGAGAACATTGTCTACTACAAAGATGATACTCACTATTTTGTAATGACTGCAAAAAAGGCGAGCTTGATAAAGAAAGGAGTTATAAAGCAGGTATGACACACAGTGAGACGCATTCAAAGACTGAGAGCCTAGAAATTGTTGAAAAGAGAATTGCTGTGATTTAATCGGCAGAGTTCAGTCTTGTTTGCTTCAGGCGTGTTTGTCCAGCTATTCTTGTCCTCTCTTGTCACTGTATTCTCACAGGAATAGCTGCAGACAGTTGCTATTGGTGTTCTGTCAGTATATTGTAGTGCAAATGGAGCTCAAATGAAAGACTATCATGAAACCCTCCTTGTCTTGATTAAAAACGTTCTCATTCTCAGGACTTCTCTGATGCCGAGCAGCTGCTCGCGCCTGCGAACATCAACCAGGAGGCCCTAGAGGAGTACGCACACGATGCCGCCGACTTCTCCACAGAGCACATGTTGCCGGACATGGAGTTTGCAAAGAACCACGCGGGCCGCCCTGACGTGGCCATGTTTGACTTCACCAGCATGCACAGGGCAGAGAACGCGTCTCTGGTGAAGGAGAGGAAAGGGAAGAAACTGCTCATTGGATTGGTGGGAGACTCTCTAGTAGAGGTGTGTTATTAGTGTTATGTATAAGCTACACTTTGTTATTAGTTCTGAGATCATGTCGTTCCAAACCTGTAGGACTTTGGGTCATCTTCAGAACAAATGAAAATCTTTTTGATAAAATCCTGAGGGATTTCTGTCCATCCATTGACAGTTTATGCAACTACAACTTTGAAGAGATCATAAAACTAATCCAAATGAATTGAACGGTTTAGTGCAAATTTTCTGACCAGACATGATGCATGATGAACAGATTGAATTTAGGCTTTAATTCACATAATCATTCATCAACTCACACCAAACGGAAAACGGAAGCTCATTCTTGTTACGCATCACGTTTGACCTTCAGCGAGACCCAATGAGGTTCATTCTGGTGTTACGCATCACGTTTGACCTTCAACGAGAACCAATGAGGTTCATTCTCGTGTTGTGCATCACGTTTGACCTTCAGCGAGAGCCAATGAGGTTCACTCACGTGTTGTGCATCACGTTTGACCTTCAGCGAGACCCAATGAGGTTCATTCTCGTGTTACGCATCACGTTTGACCTTCAGCGAGACCCAATGAGCTTCATTCTGGTGTTACGGATCATGTTTGAGCTTCAGCGAGAGCCAATGAGGTTCACTCTCGTGTTGTGCATCACGTTTGACCTTCAGCGAGACCCAATGAGCTTCATTCTGGTGTTACGGATCACGTTTGAGCTTCAGCGAGAACCAATGAGGTTCACTCTCATGTTGTGCATCACGTTTGACCTTCAGCGAGAACCAATGAGGTTCATTCTGGTGTTACGGATCACGTTTGAGCTTCAGCGAGAACCAATGAGGTTCATTCTCGTGTTACGCATCACGTTTGACCTTCAGCGAGAGCCAATGAGGTTCATTCTGGTGTTGTGCATCACGTTTGACCTTTAGCGAGAGCCAATGTGGTTCACTCTCGTGTTGTGCATCACGTTTGACCTTCAGCGAGAACCAATGAGGTTCATTCTCGTGTTGCGCATCACGTTTGACCTTCAGCGAGAGCCAATGAGGTTCATTCTGGTGTTGTGCATCACGTTTGACCTTCAGCGAGAACCAATTAAGTTATTTTTACGATAATTGTTAACGATTGTTTAAGTGTCAAAGTGGCAATTGTTTCGCTGTCAATGGAGGAACAGAAGCTCTCAGATTTCATCAAAAAGATCTTAATTTGTGTTCATAAGATGATTGAAAATCTTGCGGGTTTGAAAAGACATGGAGATTAATTAATGACAGATTTCTAATTTTTGGGTGAATTATTCCTTCAATGTAAGCATGATACAAGTAAAACAGCATAATTTCAAAATACTGCCCATCATATTGCCATTGGCCATCAAATCTTTTTATAGATATCATAATAGATGGACTATATATTTTATTTTTGATTATTTATTTTTATTGCAGCCATTTTGGCCTCTTGGGACTGGCATTGCTCGTGGTTTCCTGGCTTCATTTGACACAGCGTGGATGGTCAGGAGTTGGGGAAAAGGTATGCCACCCCTGGAGGTGCTGGCGGAGAGGTACAGAGTTTTTACACCATTTATAATTTTACAAAATTCTATTTCAAATTTAAAAAAAAATGATTTCTTGTATTCATCAAAAAATCATGAAAACAAATTTCATCAGGATATCCACAAAAAATATGAAGCAGCACAACTGTTTTCAACATTGATAATATTCAGAAAATGTTTATTTTAATTTGTAAAAAATTGTTCTCTAAATTGATTTTTTTAATATGTTTATGATCAAATAAATGCAGCCTTGGTGAGCAGAAGAGATTTGCTTTTGTCATAAGCATTTCTTACCTTTCCCAAACTTTGAGTGATGTATGCATAAATGATTCAGATGCATGTCTTCTACAGGGAGAGTGTGTATCAGTTACTCTCTCAAACCACTCCAGAGAACACCAGCAAGAACCACAACGCATACAGCATCGATCCATCCACACGTTACCCAAACATCAACCTGTCCTCTATCCAGCCCAGACAGGTCAAACACTCACTCCTATACGCAAGCTTACACGCATGCAAAAGCTCTTTGAAGTCCCTAGCAATGATTAGTAATTAGTGAAAGATTGTTTATCATTAGAGAGTTTTATTTAAGTCTGTTTGTGTTCAATTTAAAGGTCAAGCGTCTGTATGAAGTAGAGAATGATGAGGGTAAACCCAACAAACAACAGAAGAAACCCGTCCTAAAATCTAAACCTAAAAAAGGTAAATGCCATATGACAGTTATTTTAACTTATGTACACACGCGCACACATATGTATGGATATGTAACGTATATCACTTTAATTATAACACATTGAGACTGTTGGTTTTTTTTATTGAGTATTCTTTCAGCAATTCAAAATTAAAATATCATTGTTTTCAATAATATTTTAAATTTGTATGTTGTATATGTTAACATATTTAAATTATGCATCTGTTTTAGGGTTTCATTACCCTTTAAATAGACTGTTATTGGTATAGATGTAAATGCACAGATTTTGCAGTGAACTGAATGTGTCTGTTTAGACTCTATCAGACGTCTGGAGGAGCTGCTGTCCTGGTGTCAGAAGAACACCGCGGGATACGAGCATGTGAAGGTGAAGGATCTGACCGAGTCCTGGAGGTCCGGTCTGGCTCTCTGCGCTCTCATCCACAACTTCAGACCTGAACTCATGTAAGACCACCTGACCGTCAAGAGTATGAGCGTTATTGATTAAACACGCAGAGCCCAAGAGTTAATATGCATGCTGTCCTCTCTTTCAGTGACATGTCTCGTCTAGATGAATATAATATCACTGCGAACAATAAGCTGGCCTTTGGCATCGCAGAGAGAGAGTTTGGCATCACTCATCACATGCGTGCCGGTGAAATGACCACTTGCGGTAAAATCGACCAGCTTTCGATGGTGGTCTACCTCACACAGATACGCAACGCTCTCACCGAGAAAGATGCGTCGGCAGGTAATGATGGGCCGTCTTTTGAGGCATTCATACCTATTTAATGCTTGCCTGAAATGTATCATAATACAATTTGTTGGCTTCATGTACAATGCTTACAAAAAGCTTTCCTGTAGCTCAACCAGTAGAGCATTGGTGTTTACAACGCCATGGTCATGGGTTCGATCCCAGGGAAAGCAAGAACTGATTAGAATATCATTGTGTTTCTTGAATGCAATGCAAGTCACTTTGGATAAAAGCGTCTGTCTAATGCATAAATGTAAAAATGTAAAATCCTTATACGTTTTATGACCTCCCTTCCAGTGAAATCATTTAAAAAGGAAAGGGATCAAGGGAGTTCATAACGCCACTGCTCAGAACTGTTGTATTAATTTACTCAAGCCAGCATATTAAAGTCGAATGAAATGCCAACCCTGGAAATATTTTACATAGTGGACAAGAACTTATAAAGAAAAATATGAAACGTAAAGCATAACAAAACATAAATTCACTGCTTGGCTTGCAATGTCCTACTAATTGGCATCTTTTCTCTGCTGAATGATGAGCAGGTGCGTCAACCTCAGAGAAAGAGTGTACCGTATGTTCCCGCATATAACCCGCACACGCAGATAATCCGCCCCCCATATATCCCGTGGGTTTGTGTGACAAATCCTTGGTATAACCCGCACCCTTATATAACCCGCACCCATAGATTTATGAACTTTTTTTTTAATGTGCAAGTTTACATTTCGAACGTTGCTCGCATGACGTCAATTATCATAACTGTTCAGGCTCGGTACACAGTGCTTGTGCACGAAATTCAAACAATAAGAAAACAAACAAGTCAGAATCAAAAGAAAAAGCAGTCTCTCGCTGTGCAGCAGCTCGTCCCTTAAGAAGCGATTCCACAGGTGTTGATCATCGGATGAGATGAGAAGAGCCCGCCCTCATGCAGCACAGCCAATCACGTCTTGCATGATTGACAGGTCAGACAGCCAATCGGCTCCAGCTGTCAGAGTGACAGTACAAGCGCCAGAGACATCAACCCTCGCAAGAAAGAAAAACAAAGAAAATGCCGCAAAAAAACCCTTACATTTTAAGTGACGTAACAAATATATTGAAATATTATTTACATTTAAAAAATTTGTGATCTAGCCCTCACCCCCCTTGCGGGGTTTGTAAAATCTGATATTATATGCGGGAAAATACGGTATACGCTCGCTCCTAGAGATTCATAGAGATCGATACTAAACAAGGGAGGCAACAAAAAATAAGCATAAGAAACTGTCGAAACCTGTTAATGATGTTGGTGGTTTCAATACATGATCTGTATGAACTAGAGAGGCAAACTCTTTTATAATAGCAGTGCTCCTGTCTCTTTAAGACCCCTTCCCAGCATGCACTGCTGTGAATGAGCTGTAGTCTGTAGTCTGACAGCAGCGGCTGCAGCAGCAAATGCAGTCAGCTGGGGAGAAATCAGGCGATTGGGTGGGAGTGGATCGACACGCACCGCTCTGTTAGACGGATTATCAGATGCCGTCCGCAGAGGAGAAATCTCAGCTGTTTGAGGGGCTTCACAGAGCCGGATTCAGCGTTTAGTTGTTGGATGCTGTGATTGGGAGGGGATCTCACACAGATGTGCTCCAGGTTGAGCCGTCACTCACACAGGCTCTGGATGTGTGTATTCTGGGGAAGGGGGTGGGATCCGATACAGCTCCTCTCTAACGCGCCACTGCAAAGTGCATATTGAATGTGACGACTCATATTTTCTCCCGTTTAAAGGGTAGGAGGATATTATATTCTGTTTTGTATTTTAGAAATGTAATGGTTATTTTATTTTTATTTGCTTTCGTTTTAATGTATTGCTGAAATATGATATGGTGAATTGTACCTAAAATGAACGGTTTATGTAAGGTTGTTCTGGATTATGAAATAATTTATTGCATTTCATAGATCATAAATTATGCTTTTCTTGTTTTCTCATGTATGTGTACGTTATGTTTGGTGTTTAATTTGAAGTATTTTTAATGTACAATTTTCACAGTGTTCTAAGCTTTGCTTTTAGTACATTATTATTTTTAATTCATTTTTCATTTATTTATTTTTTTAATATTTCATTTAAATCCATTTGAATATTTAGCTTTTTATGAGCTACATTTAAAGTCCAATGCTTTTGCTGCAATATGAAAAACTTAAATAATAGATCACGTTATGTTCAAATATTTTTGTTTATTAAATACATTCGATTAAATTTATTTAAAAAAAATTTTACTTTTTTTTTTTTTTTTTAAGTTTTTACATAATTTTTTTACATAATTTTTTTAAACATTTCTTTCTTTGCCTCATTTATTTTATTTTATGCACTTGTACTTTACTTTTAGCACTGCCTGAGCAAACATTTAAACTTCAAATATACATTTATGGGAGACCACATTTATTTCCTTCTCACTATGTCCGTTCTTCTTGTCTTCCTCAGAGCGCAGCAACAGCCTCTCACCCAACAAGAGCCTCTCGCTGTCCAGAACCCGCCTGGCCGTCTCCTTCCTCAACACACTCAAGCGTGACTCCCTCCAGAGACGCAGGGTACGCACACACGTCACATCATCTAAAACAAACCTCTGTTTAGTTTACATGGTAGCAGTGGTGCCTGTCAGAGGTCATCTCTGGTGTTTTGGGTTAAATAGAGCATGAAGTCATGTGCAATCTCTGTCGTGACAAACCACAACATTGAGGAAAACACTAAACGCCCCCATTACACACAACCCTTGCCAAAGCCAAGTCCTCCCGTGGCGTGGCCACAATGAGGAAGTTAAACGCCCAAAAAACAAATAATAAAAGGGCGAGAGGAAAGGGATGCTAGTGTTTGCATGCTGTCCAGGATAACGGTGAAATCATTGTTTATTTCTGACGATCTGCTGTCTCCCCATTACATAACCTGAGCTTTAAATGAGATCATGTGACCCGTGTCTCTCAGGACCGACTGGCATCGGAGAAAGGACCGAGAAAGCAAAAGATGAAGGAGAAAGAGGAGGAGAAGGATGTGAAAGAGGAAAAAGTAAGTGGTTCTTCAGTTAAATGGTCCAACAGTGTAATTGTGACGCATTAATCACCTGCTTGGAGGGATAAATGATAGATATGGGTGGGAATTAGACATAAATGGGCAAATGTTCCCAACTAATTAAACGTTTCCTATATGAAAGATAATAAAATCGTATTTAATATATTGGTATATACATGTGTGATTTTATTTGAAACTTGAAACCTCCGTTACTAGTAAACAGTAGTGTAGAACTTGGAAATAGAGCAGTTATATCAAATGTGATTATTGATATTTATCTGTAAATGGGCAACAGCCATAATTGTTCCCAAACTCCATATTCATTATATGTGCATGAAGTATCTTAAAGCTGTTCTCGTGTGCAGTCTGCGGCGCCCGTGGCACCCATGTCCTCATCAGAGACGTGTGGCAATGAGCTCTGTTATTTCTGCAAGAAGCATCTGTATGTGCTGGAGAGAGGAAGCGCCGAGGGCAAGCTCTTTCATCGCAGTTGTTTCAGCTGTTATGACTGCGGCTCCACCCTGCGGCAGGGCGGATACACCTTCCTCTCCGACACGGGTAAGCCCCAAACACCTAAAGCTTCAGGTTTTATTTTTGTTGTTGTTGTTGTACTAATACGTTCCTTCGTTTTCATTGAACTAAACCAAGAGAAATAATTACAACGTGGCCACAATTTAGTAAAATGAGGGAACGAGTTATTAATACATTTTATATATATATATATATATATATATATATATATATATATATATAATGTATATGTGTGTGTGTATTATTTTCTTATTTGCTGGTATCTGTTTTTTTATGTTTAGTTTAGTAGGTAAAAGGTTAGCCTAAATGAAGTATATAATTTTTCATAATTTCTGAAAAATAATAAATATGCTCTTCTGTAGCTCAAACAGTAGAGGGTGGCACTTGCAACGCCAAGATTGTGGGTTTGATTCCCAGTGAAAGCAAGAACTGATTAGAATGTCAATGTGTTTCTTGAATGCAATGCAAGTCGCTTTGGATAAAAGCATCTGCCAAATGCATGAATGTAAATATCTCAGCATTATTTAATTTTTTTTTACATTCACGGAATACTTCTTTTTTTTTTATGTATCATGCATTTGTCTTTCATATGCTGTCATAAGGACTAAAACACCTTTATTTTATATGAAACATAAGCATTACATAAGATTGTGAAGCTTAACTTATACAGTGTGGAACACGTATTATTAGGTTATGATTATTACAACACGTGCTAATGATTAGGCTTCACCCGTGGTCCATGATTCTCACATGATCCCGCTTTTCCTACAAGAAATTCTGCCGTTTAAGTCTCTGATGTTTGAAAAAACATGCATATGCTTCCATGTTACAGCCCTCCACATGTACATGTATTTGATTTGTCTTCAGGGAGATTCTACTGTGAGCAGCACTCGGTGGCTGAGGAAGAGGAGGGCGATGAAGGTCACAGAAGCTCACAGGTATGAATCTCATCAGAGCTAATGAGACGCTTGATTACCTCCTATTTCCCATCAGATCTCTTGTGTGAGGATACTGGGATTCATTATTTTTTAGTGTCGAGGTTGTGGGTAGCATAATAACTTCCATTAGCAAGTCAGTGTTCTGTAGTTTATGTACACAAAAATCTATATGAAATGGGATATTATTTCGGACATGATGTGGCAATCCCATAATGCATCATGGGAATGTAGTGTAATCTGAGAGGGCATGCAGTTGCTAGATGCTCTCTGTGGTTGTACTGGATTATGTGCCTCTTGCAATAGTTTTGGACATTTTTATTCTCTGTCAGATGAACAGCACAAGCACCATCACGTAGAGAAGCAATCGCACACCTCTCTTAAACAAAACGTGTCATTCATCACCATAGTGCAAACTTGCAGGTTTGGTTGAGATTTATATATGTTGAAATGGTTTTGTTTTGATAGACTGATGGTCATTTCTACACTGAGAGAGATATTCAGCCATTTTGTTATGACGAGAACTAATGTGGGTCAGCTGCAGCGTCAGGGAAAACATTTCCTTTCCTCTCTTGCTCTGGGTTTAATGCTGTGTGATTGTGCTGTGAATCCTTTTGTCAAGCATGTGTGTGTGTGTGTGTAATGCTTGTGGAATTGGATTTCTAGTAGTTGTTCATAAGACTCCTCAGAGTAAATGCTGTTTTCTGTGAGCTGCTTTTCACTTTTGTGTTGAAATAGGCAATCGACTCAGTTACCTAATCTGATGACAAGCGGTTTTAGTGCTACTCATTTTAAACGAACATAATTTAACACCGTGTGTGTATCACATCCTGCTCCAGATAGTAGCGTAAAGGAATTTCCTCCTGCGTTATGGTTGATGGACAAACACCAGTTTTGAGAAATGTCAATACCGGTACCGCATTTTCTGCACCATAAGGCGCACTGGGTTATAAGGCGCACGGCCTACTTTTTAGTCTTTTAGGCGCGCCTTATAGTGTGGAAAATACGATATATAAAACGGTTTATTTAGACTTGCATGAATGTCATCTTTTATTGTGAACGTTATCTGAACGACGGAGTCGTGAGATTAACGAGCGGCACGCAGATCAAGTGACTGCCAGAAGAATAATCAGACTGATTTCATTAGATTTTTAATACTAGTTTAATATATTACCAGTCATTATTGTCTACAATATAACATTATCTGATAATTGCACTATAACATGGAGGATATGACTCATTTACGATGATCAGACTAGTTGTTTTTGTCTGTGGGACTGGATCTTCAATTTGATCTGTTTATTGGTGATTGCATCATCAATGTAGTAAGTGCATGAAAAAATGCAAACATTATTTAATACATTGTTTCCCCCAAACCTGTCATTTTAACAAATTTTTGAAGCTTTGTCTAATTCTGATGCTCTTTAATGTTGTTGGTATTGTGTTCTTGTAGTTCTGCAGTAAACAAAGTTATCAGACTCTGGTGTACAGTATCTCTTGTGCAGTATCTCCCCTTTAAATCACCAAATATGCATCAGAATATTACGACACATTTTCTTTTTCAACAATCAATCACAATTAATGATTGTTAACTAATGTTGCTGTCTTTAGAAGAAGTATCTGTACCTGAGATACAGTATAAAATAATTACAAAACGCGTAATACTTATTTTTAACATGTTAAATGAACTAGTCAGTAACTGGACTGATTCAACTCCAACATGTAGGTGATTCATTCCGAATCTGGATGTGGTTGATTCATTCCGAAATAGAAAATGAACTGTTGACTGTTTGTGTTAATGCACTCTATAGCGCGCTCTAGTGGCAGTGCTGAGAATGCAACATACTCCACCCTTTAAAGGTTTAGGGTCAGTATGTTTTTTTATTTTTAAGAAATGCATTCTTTATTCTGTAAGGATGCATTAAATTAAATTATCCTTAATGTAATATGTTTAGCACAAAAATATGAAGCAGCACAACTTTAATAATAAACATTAATAAACGAATAAAACAGCCTAGGTGAACAGAAGAAACCTCTTTTAAAAACATTTGAAAAATTTTGGAAGGATGGATGGACAGACATACATTTAATTGTACAATCTCTCATTTGTGTTCACAAACTTGCACGGAATATATCACAATAATATCATGTTTTTCTGTTTTCTAGAGTAATTTCGAGGATAGTCATAATGAAAAGAAGACCCAAAATGGTGAAGCTGTAGAGATGCCATCCCCACCTCCACATGTCTCTGTAAGACGGAAGGGCTCATATAAGATATCTGTTGATCCTGATTTTGAAGAATCGAATGAGTGCCCAACAGAGCAAGATGACCAACAGTCTCATGAAGCACACAAACCCTCAGAGCTCAGTCCAGAGAGGACCGGCATCGAGAGCCAACAAAATAACGGCAGTCCGTCCGTTCCAGTGCCGGCCCCGCGACACTCTAGAGCTTCCCTCTACCCTCCGCTCCCAAAACCTCGCACTGTCCATGACGTCGTGCCCGAATCCTCAAACACCCCCGAGGAACCAGAGCAGAACCCAAAGGAAACTCATCCCGTCTTCACGCCGGACTCCAAACCCAAAGCGTCCCTGCGCAAACTTCAGCTGAGCGAAGAGGAAAAAGCTGACCTGCTCAGCCAGGATTCAGACTCGGAGACGCCCGCCTCGTCTTCAGCTGCCTCCACCTCCTCTTCCTCCAAGCAGCAGGAAGGAGGCGATGAGGAGGGATACTGGAGCGGAGGCAACGCTGCACGGAAGAGCTTGCAAAACCGTCGCTGCGCGAGAAGGAAGAGCGAACCTCCGCCCACCGCCCAGTCGCTGCATGGAAAGATGCGCTCCAAGTTTTCCCCGTGGAATCTGTCTTCTCCACGACTACAGCAGCGCTTCAGTGTCCTCCGAGTTGCACCTTCAGGTTGAAAGCATAATTTTTAGTAATTTTTCGGAAACTTCTTTAGGTTAAACTTGGTAGCTGATTTTGGTGTGAATTTCCTCTTCAGAACGAGCTGAACCAGACCATTATGTATCGGATGATAATGAAGAAGATGCTGATGATGATGAAGAAGAGGACGAAGAGGATCTTCAAGCAGAAGAACATTTTTTGGATTGCAAGGTAGGAATGTGTTCAAATTAGTTTCATTCAGTCCGTAGTTTATTTGGCCAGATGGCCACATTTTCATCCATAACATATATTTTACAAACATAGAGGAATATAGAGTTGTTTTTAATGATGTTTGAATGTGATGGCCCAGAATAAAAGTTTGACGCCGTTTCAGGAACTTCAGGATTTTGGGTGAGGGGAAGAAAAAAAAACTGTGAACTGTTAAAAAACTATTGTGATTTATGTTTGTAAAGCTGCACAATTTAGCCCAAAATATTGTGATTTATATGTTTATTGTAATTATTTAATGTTAAAATAATATAAAAACCTATTTAGACTAATATAACTAATTTCTTTTTTTATTGTATTAAGATTGTGATTTTAAACATGTGTGTGTATTATAATATAAAAATATAAATGCAGTAATAATAATAATAATAATAATAATAATAATTATTATTATTATATATATATAATTAATTATTGGTCATTTCTTTTATGTATGACAAATAATTATTATTACTGTTGTTATTAATGTTACTAAACTGAAATATTAAAAATAAGTATTATATATATATATATATATATAAGTAATATGGCTATAATATAATAAAATTACTACTAATAATAATTATTATAATTTTTATTATTAATTACAAATATTAAAAAGTACCATTTTATGTATTATTGTAATATTTCACTGTAAGGTAAAAACATCAAGCATTTAATAAAAGATAATTTAATTAAAAAAATTTTACTGTACAGCTTAATTTCTTTATTTTCAAAAAATGGAGCTTTTATTTTGTGGTAAAAGCACTGAATCATGATCCTGAGATCGTGCTTTCTGGTAGAGCGATTAAAACCTGCTCTCTCAAGAAGACGTTGACTGCAGGTTTGTGTTGGATCTGTTCAGGGGGGCGATTATGAAATTTCTGAGTCAGACAAACGTGACCTAAAGAGGATGAAAACTCTGGAGCGGAAAGCAAGAATGAGCGAAATCCAGCGCTTCCACAAAGCTCAGGTGAGCAAGATCAGTCTGTAATGTGTAGATTGATTCTCATAATGGTAAAAAAGAAAAGAAACATTGAGCTCAGTTTATATTAAGATGGATTAGAGTGATTGTCTGATTTGGTCTGATTCTGTCCTGGTTCTGACGCCCACACAGACGATTCAGAGACGGCTGGAAGAGATAGAAGTGACCTTTAAAGAACTGGAGGAGAAAGGAGTGGAGCTGGAGAGAGCTTTGAGAGGAGAGAACGGTATGACATCTCATCCATCTGCATACGCCATTAATGATTTCACTTCATCATATTATACTGTGTGCAGGCTAATATTCTCTCTGAAACCCAGTGATCACACTGAACGTCACAGAGATGCCTGTTAAACGTGTGCATCTAGAGGGTATTGATTCACAAGCTTGAGATTCAATTCACTTTTGATTCATTGTAGATTATTTTATGCATATACTGTATGTCAGGGACAGTACAGTGCATTTTATCAAGAAAAAACTAAACCATTCAGGGAACATTTTCAGTCGGAACAATTAATAACTCTCTATACAAACGTACACTTTTTTTTTTTCTTCTTTTTAATGACATAATTATGCTTCTGCTACAATAACTTTTAAATCCTGGCTGACATAAAATCGTTTTCTTGGCAGATTTATACAAACATTTATTAAATATTGAAGAATAAATTAAGGAAAGATATAAATAATATTTAATATCTTGTTAATCTTGAATAACAATATCTTTTATATATATATATTAGTCTTTTTTCTTTTTTTTACTAAAATGCTCCTCTAGTTTTCATTTTTCTAACTATCAAGTTATGGTAATTGAATGAGGTGAATGCAATGTTGTGGGATAGAATTTGAAAGCTAAGATTTTGATTACATATTAAAAAGTAATTGCGATTTTTGTATTGTAATTGAAAAATTGTTTAGTGAAATTTTAGGTCACACTTTACTTTAGGGTCCAATTTCCACTATTAACTATGACTTTTACCTCAATAAACTCCAAATTACTGTTTATTAATAGTTAGTAAGGTAGTTGCCAAGTTGATGTATCAAGGGATGTAGAATATGTGCTTTATAATACTAATAAACCGTCAATATCCAGTAATATGCATGATAATAAGCAACAAGTTAGTAATGAGAATTGGAGCCTAAACTAAACCAAATTTTGTTATATTTTTGACTTGTGATTTTTGATTTGAGAGTCAAGATCAGCTCATCAAAATATATAGTTTAAATATAATTACACCCAAACTATAAAGTTTATATATATGATTATATGAACTGTAGGATTATAGTTGAAGATTTATTTATTATTTAGATTTATAGTTATAAATCAACACAGCCCTTCTGTCTAACATTAGCACAGCATTCAGCAGATGTTTTATTAACGTGAAAGAACGTTAATGCGCTCTCTTATTTTTTTGTCAGATTATTATATACAAATAAATAGCTGAACAACGCTTTATATTTCTCATTATGCAAATGCTATAATGCTTTCAATTAGGTTTTTTTCTTGCATATACATTTCTTTACATTTTTATATTACTTTAAGCTTTTTGTGCCCTACATACAACTCCTTCAATAGTGTTTTAAAAACATCCCAGAATGCACTTCAAGCTGGTTAAGAGAAGCCTATGGTTGACAAAGTGTGGCGAGGACTGAGAATAAGGAGTTGTGTGTGTGTGTGTGTGTGTGTGTGTGTGTGTGTGTGTGTTAGGTTCGGGTGACCCTGAAACGATTGACCAGTGGATTGATCTGGTCCAGGAGAAGAACAATCTGCTCTCAGAGGAGTCTGATCTCATGGTGGCGTAAGTCTGAGTTACTCAACATCTTGTTTGCTTAACCCAGTGATAACGACAGCATTAATGCAATGCACATTTAAGCAACTCGGTAGCGGTTATTGCTCAAAGTGCATCATTTATTTTTTGCATGTGCAAAGAAAAACCTCAAACCTCGCTGAAAGCCAGCTCACAGTCTCGTTGCCCCTGGCAACCTGTCTTCTGCACGTCTTTGATGAGCACTAATGCTTAAGATGAATGCTCAGAGTGGCCTCATTTATTTAACCCACCGCTTTGAATGTGTTTAGCATATATTGGCCTTGTGCACAATTGGATCCTCTGTGTTAGAAACTAAATTGCAGGCTGTGCTAACTGCAGCATAATATGCTTGTGTGATTCTGGTTTTGTGTTTCAAAGGTCTCGACAGCTGGAGCTTGAAGACAAACAGAGCATGTTAGAGATGGAGCTACGGCGGTACATGGAAATGGATGGTGGGAAATTAAAGCTAATTCTGTTCAAATTAGTTTGATTCCATTTCAGTTTGTAAATGGTCACTAATATACTGAACAATGTTGTGTACATATTATATAATCATTACATTCTCTTTATGTGATATTCATTTAAATAGACAAATGCATTTGGATTTAATTACAAAAAGCCCGTCTGTCACTTAATATGAAGCTGAAATAAAAGCTTCATGTTTAATAAAATTATAATACATATGTAAAGGGAAATTATTGTTCGTATCGAATTACGGTGTTACTTTTTATATTAATATAATAGTCACTTTATTAGTCCTGTGTTCATCTGTCAATTAACTTGAAGTCATTAAAAGCTTTCTGTATTATTATTATTAATTATTGTCTAGCTCTTAGAGCACATACTCAACACAGTGTGCAAATAAAAACTAAAATTAGTTTTTATTTAAATTCTATAATATTTAAACTATTATATTTCAAAATATTTAAATTGTTTAAATTATTATTATTAGTGCTGTTTTTATTAGTAGTAGTATTCTTAATTCTAAAGTTCAGTTCATACCAAGGAAAATTACTATGATAATAAACTCTAAAAATCATTCTATTTTTTTTTATGATAAAAACATTGATAGCCAATCAGAATCCGTCCTTCATTAATGAGCTTGAGGATTTAAAGTGGTTTAACTAACAGATTAATTAGAACAATATTGTCTGCTGGTGTGGACACTAATATTGTTCTTTGTGTGAATGGGCCTTAATTGTCGTATTTTCCCGTATATAACCCGCAGACGCAGATAATCCGCACCCACATATAGCCCGCAGGTTTTGGGGTTCTGTGTAAAATTTCTCGGCATAACCCGCACCCATAGATTGATGAACTTTTTTGTGTAAGTTCACATTTCGAATGTTGCTCGCATGACGTCAATTATCATAACTGTTCAGTCTCGGTACACAGTGCTTGTGCACGAAATTCAAACAATAAGAAAACAAACACAAGTCAGAATCAGAAGAAAAAGAAAAAGCAGTGTCTCCCGCTGTGCAGCAGCTCGTCCCTTAAGAAGCGATTCTACAGGTGTTGATCATCGGATGAGATGAGAAGAGCCCGCCCTCATGCAGCACAGCCAATCACGTCTTCTTGCATGATTGACAGGTCAGACAGCCTATCAGTGCCAGCTGTCAGAGTGATAGTACAAGCGCCAGAGACAACAACCCTCGCAAGAAAGAAAAACAGAAAGAAAATACAGCAAAAAAAAACTTATGTCCTTAGGCATGTAACAAATATATTGAAATATTATTACGTGTAAATAATTTATGATATAGCCTGCACCCCCCTGCAGGGTTTGTAATATCTGGTATAACCCGCAGGTTATATGCGGGAAAATACGGTAGTTTTTATGTCTGTAAGTGTATGCACGCATGCTTTAACATGTTTCTGTGTGTGTGTGTGTGTGTGTGTGTGTGTGTGTAGACTCTGAGAAGACCCCTGAGCAGCAAGCGCAGGAGCAGCGGATCCTGCAGGAGATGCTGGACGTGGTGGACATGAGGGATTCACTGGTGGCCTTCCTGGAGGAGAAGAGGCTGAAGGAAGTCAATGATGAACTGTAGTGCTGTCAGCAGCCCAAACACGCATATTCACTCCATCAAAACACTCCGTTCATCATTTACTCGTCCCTCAGTGACGTTCTGCCTTCTGTCAAAAACAAAAGGACAAATTTTGCACAATCTTTTCTTTTCCATGCAATGAAATTAAATGGTCATTACGGGCTGTCCCTCTCCAAAAGGGCAAAAAGCACCATAAAATCATTATTAAAAAGAGTTCAAATCCTTAAAGGTTTAGTTCACCCATGAAGGCAAAAGTGACTCGCCTGCATGTCGCTCCAGACCTGTAAGACTTTCGTTCATCCTTGAAACGCTTGTTAAGATTATATTGATGTAATCTGAGAGTTTTCTGTTCCTCCATTGACCGTTTACGCAACTACCGCAGTGACACTTCACAAAGTTCATCAATTTCTGGAGAAACTCGATCGCTTTATATGATGAACTTCTTTTAATTTAGGCTTTTAATCTCATGTAAACATTGATCAGCTGACGTAAACAGAGAACAAATCTCTTGCTGAAGCTCAAAAATACTGAGCAACACGAGAACGAGCGAACATGCTTGAGTTTCTCTTTACCACAACTGATGAATGTTAATGTGAATAGAAGCCTAAATTTAATCTTTGCGTCATAAAAAGTGATCAAAATTTGGACCACTCAGTTCATACGCAACGGTTTTATGATCTCTTTATGAATCATAGTGGATGTTGCGTAGCTGAAGGACAGAAATCTCTCAGATTGCATTAAAATATCTTAAATTTGTGTTTCAAGGATGAACAAAAGTCTCACAGGTTTGAAACGACACGAGGGAATAGGTCCTTTTTTGTTGAACTGTCCCTTTAAATCTTTTCAGCTTTCAGATTTTGCATGTTCAATGTCATTGTGGCCAAACATCAGTGCTTCTCATGTGCCTCGTAACCAGTTTTTCAATGCTCAATTTGACTTCAGTTTGCAGTTATGAGATTTGATCGCTGCAGTGGAGAGGAAGATGTTCGGTGTTTCCACTCATAGCTACTTATTTAGACTACAGTATGGTGCTTTTTGCCATTTTGCAGCTTTGACAGCTGTGTGAACATCTCGCACCCACATCTCTTGTGCGCTCGGATAAAAGAGACAAAATCAGACAGTAGTGAAACAATTATGTCAGAATATTTACTTTTGTTTGAACTCTCTCTATTGATTCACTGATTTTGCATATTATAAAGAAATCCAATGACTTTCTGGCACAAACGCCTACTTTGCACAACTTTGTGCATGAACTCTGCTCTTAAAAAACCAAAGAGTTAAACACATCTGTGCACTCACACACACACACACACACACACAATCACTATGGACTTGCTCCAACATAAATGTGCTTTCAAACGGATATAGAAACTGAAGACTGTGCCAAATGTTGAGGAACTGCACATCCGTCCCTGACTTCACAGCTCGGATACGGCCTTTCCCGAGACCAATGGCGGTCACGGTACAAACTCAAATACGTGGACTGTAGAGTTTGCTGGGTCAGATGTACGCGCACACGTGCAATTATATTGCATCTCGCACTTTTATAAAAGTCTGTCAACATCATGTATGTTCTAAATATCAAGAGATATTATATAAAAGGCATTTACACATTTATGGTGTTGTATTTGGCACAACCTGATGCCAATATCACGTCTTAAACAGCACTTGCATTGTATTATTATGAATATATTATGGCTTTGCAGCATTGAGCGATTTAATATCACGATGGGCTTTTGTGCAGTGTGTTATGTTTGTGATTGTATTTTGTTATTTTTCAGACTTCACGCATTATTATTTGATATTTTCTGCATGATCATGGTTTTGACTCTCAGGGGAACATCTGCCCGGCCCGGTTTCCATTTATATATTTTTGATTATGTATATTTGCGTGTCATTCTATGGAAATATTTACACGGTATACAATACTCGTTCATTGTAGGGAGACACAAAGGAAATGTAATAACCCTATTTGTTTCTTTGCTGTATGAAATTCCCACGGAGAATCGTGTTATGTGTTTGAGAAATTGGTTTTCATTTTTGAGGCTCTGAGGATAATTAGTGGCATTCATTCTTGTCGGAGAGGAAATATGTGGTAGTGTTTTGGGAACAGTGGTGTAATTTTTGCTGTTTGCTTTTGTTCCCTGTATTTCTTATCCTTAAACATGCTCAAATACACCAGTGGTTTCTTTTATATGGGACAGTAATTCACTTAACATGCTAATAAAATATCTAGCACTTGGTTGTTCTTCTCGGCTGGGTTTCAGTGCTGTGAAACGGCCTTGATTTCTTCCTGATTTTGAACTTTGACGTCATGACTACTTTGACAGAGACACATTAGGTTTTTATAAATAGTATGTGAAACAGGATGTACTTAATCTAACGTTATATAATGTTTCAAACAGAGCATATGCTACCTTGTAGCTATATGAGTTTTTTATGTTATGGTCATGTAAAAACCGGGCACATATTACATTGCAGAAATAGCAAGGGTACGATGATCGTATGCTATTCTCCACATATCCTTTGTCTGCTAATAAATCCTAATGAAATCTGTTCAGAAACGGAGATGTAATCACATTTCTGTCACTTAAAATTACATTTTCAGACTGTCATTGCTTTTTTTAATGTTTTGCGGGTTTTTTTAAAGGTCCATCCCACCACTAGAGGGCCTCCTTTATCAGTTTAAAAAGGACCAAGAGGATGCACAAGGATCATGAGCAGGTTTGTTTTTGATTCTACTCTAGATTAAGCTTCCAGACTAAAATGCACATGTGAGCTGTATTCACTGAAAGCAACTTGCACTAATGTATCTTAAAACATGTCAGTGTCCTTGTCTCAAAATTCATACAGTAATGTGTTTTTCTAAGGCACGTTTGTAAAAGATGCTGAAATGTCCTAATTTAAGGTTTAATCCTGGTTTAATCTAAACCCTGTCTGTAAAACCCGGCCTCCATTGTAGTATATATGAAGTTAGCATAAGCAATAATCACAAAATAACATTTTCTACAGTAAATATATAAACAGGTCTAATTAAATATTTTATTTTGATTTATATTTTGTGTATTTATAGATAGAGTATATATAATAGATATTGCTAAAATAATGTTGTGACATCAAACAAGTCTTCTCTGTGATCGCTGTAGGCTCTGGGCAAAATTTCTGTTTGTTTCTCACATTAAGCTATTTTACAGACGCTCGATATGTTTAATATAGAGCTTGAGTTGTGTGGATTATGTTTATGGTGCTTTGATGTCCTTTTTTTGAAGCTTGGCAGCCCCAGCCACCCAGTTTTATAGCATGGAAATTCTTAAAATGATTTTGTGTTCCACAGATAAAGTCGCTGGAATGACATGAAGGTTTATAAATGATCATAGAATTGTATTTTATGTGTGTGTGTGTTGGCCTGTTTTCCCTACATTACGGGGACCTAATGTCCCTAATGTAGGTAATAGCGATAAGTAATAAGTTATAGCGATCATTTTTGACCTAGTGGGGACATTTGTTTTGGTCCCCATGAGGAAACAAGCTTATGAATCACACAGAATTATCTTGTTTGAAAATCTAAAATAGTAGAACGATTTTTGTGATGGCCAGGGTTTGTGTGGGGGATAGAATATATAGTTTGTACAGTATTTTAAAAAACTGTGTGTGTGTGTGTGTGTGTGTGTGTGTGTGTGTGTGAGGTACAGTTTAAGAGTTTATGATGTCTTCTTGCATGCAGGCCACTTTCAATACCTAAACAACGCTGTCCTTACTCCAAGAACTTAAAGCATCTGGCTTGCAGCAGATCTAGGATCAGTTGACTTCAGATATTTGATGGGAACAGGATCAGGTACACTGATCGCACAGCTGAATAAAATTAGCTTGACGAGTTTCACACATGGGTCATAGAAGTTGGATGTAGATTGTCTTCGATCAGTAAAGATACTGAATTATGCTCAGGTCAGATGGATGCATGCATGAAAGCTGTAAGTATGGCATCATATATCTCTGCAGAGCATCTGTGCGCTCCTCCATCATGAGCTCTGCTGCAGCACAACAGATGCTGGTTAGATTGGATGAGTATGTGCCTGCTCTTCAATCATCGCCTTTTTAATCACTGCTACGTTTTTAATTACATATGCTGTTCCTCCTATAGTCAATCAATTTGATTTTTTAGAAAGACAGAGAGAGAAAGTTGATTATAAAATAGTCAATTTTGGACTCTTTGTATACAAGCTAGCATTTAAGAAAGAGGGTTTTTTTTTCTCCTTCAACAGTTCATATTTAGATTTTAGCATATTTATGTTTCAAGCACTATAAATGATTGATTGATTGATTGATTGATAGATAGACACAGTAATACCTCACTTTAAGAGTTTAATTCGTTCCAAGAGCGAGCTCGAAAACCAAAATGCTCGTACACCAAAACAAATTTCCCCATAAGAATGCACTAAAAATCAACTAATTCGTTCCACACGACCATAAATGCCCATTTTAAATATTTTTTTGGTTTTACCCTATTAATTAGTTAAAATTATAACCATTAAGATCTCATATAAATACTAATTAATAATTGACAATTAAACTCTAAAAATACTTAAAATTTACTGTAATGCACATCAGCTTTCAGCAGTGGAGGAGATGAGAGGAGGGGGGAGCGGGGAAACCAAGGATTCAAGTGCAAATTAGTGAATTTATTATAATAGTGCAGAAAACAAACAAAGTGATAATCCAGAGGTGTATCACACACGGGAGCCGCGGCTGCGAACGAAGGACTCCACAAGACAAAAGTGGAGAGAAGTGAACTAAATAGGCAGATGATTTGAGAATCAGGTGTGTCAGTGCTCTCTCTCTCACACACACACACACACACAGGCAGAACTAGGAGACAATGAATTCATGAACTGTGACAGTTACTGCTTAAAGGTACTGTACGTGTATATTTCACTACGAGAACAATAGCGATCACAATTAATTAATGTTACAACAGGAGGTAAAACCGCTGTAAATCACTTATAAAAGTATCACTGTGGTGAATGATGCAACCATACCCAGCGACGCTGAGAGAATGAATGAGTTAAGGGGTGATAAAGGGGTTGGAACCGCTTGACTGTGTTATGAGAGGCTGTCATTAGGATATTTCCTGTAAAAATGCGCGTAACGATGCTGAGGGAAAAATTTTCTCGTACACCGATTTGCTCATATACCAAGTCGCTCGTAAACCGAGGTATTACTGTAGATAGATGTAGTGATAGATAGTGTTACATATGCAACTATATCTATGAATTCATACAAGCTGGTGGCATATGGTGCAAAATGACTGATTTGAAGATTATAGATATTCACAGCCTGTTAGCTACTTTTACTTTTGATTACTAACAGATTAAAATTAGCAGAATTTGTAATGTTAGTCTTCAACATAAAACTAGTGTTTAAGTGTCATGACCTGAAACTTTCTCACAAATCTTTATTATTGCGCCTGCAAACTGTTCTTCACACTGATCTGTGTGGGTTTGATGGATGGAGCGTTCACTGATCATAGCAATATGTGTGTATGTATGCATGAATCAGGATTAGGCCTTAGATCAATTAGGAAATTTAAGTAACTTTTATAAACTTATTTACTTAGTGTACTTTAGCGTGCATCTTGAGACAAAACAATGTCACTGATATATTTTATGATGCATAAGTGCAAGTTACTTTCAGTTAAACATGGTTACTTTATCATCACCCTTGTCATGTAACTTTCTCTCTCTTCCTCAATGACCCTCTGACACCTTTCATTATCTCTCACACCTTCAACCAATCTGAGTTACATAAGACATCCTTGTTCATGATTGCTTTCCAGTGACATCACTGTCAGATTACCATTGGCTTTAGACGAGAGCTGCTTTTTTCTGTCCATCAGGAGCACAATTGAGGTTTGCCTGTGAAAATCAGCTTTGGTTTAGTGTTGTGTAAAATTGCTTTAATGATATTACATTTTACCATAGAAAACAATTTCAGAAAATTGATTGTATCACTTTATGTCCCATTATGTTATATATATATATATATATATATATATATATATATATATATATATATATATATATATATATATATATATATACTAGATGTATATATATATACTCTTCTCCCCCAATAGCTTACTATTTAGAAATCTATTATCCAATTAAACAGTTTTCCTCCGACACCCAATAAATGCATTTTGATTATAAGTCTCTCTTTCTATAGGATATCATAAGCCTTTTCAACATCAAAAAATAGTCACCACTTTTCTTTACTTGCTTGGGTTTTTCTTACGTCATTCTCTAGTCATATTATTGGATTCTATAAATCCGCTTTGATATGTTTCTGTCAAATTTCTGCTCGCCACAAAGTACTTTAATCTCTCTTTATAATGCGTTCCATTCATTTACAAATGGCATTATCAGGGCAATAAGTCTGTCATTTCCCGGCCTGCTGTCATCCTTTCCAGGCTTCTTTATTGGTGTGATTATTGCCTTCTTCCCGCTTTTTTAGCATTCTGCTTTCTTCCCGTAATGTTTTACATGGCAATAGTTCTCAGGACTTTCAATAGATTATTTTTATTAGTATTTTTGGATTGATTTGAAAAGCCCTCACTTCCAATTGCTTTTTCTTGCTGTGAATGTAAGATACAGAACTGACTTTATTCTGTAAGAAGCATCTACTCTTGTGCTCCTCGCATCATTTAAACGTACTAAATTCATCTCATCCAACAGCTCTTCTGTTATCTGACCATTAGCGTCTGTTCTTTCACTTTCCTATAAAGTATTGTGTCCATTAAAATCACCACAAAACATTACCATTCTCTGTCGTTCTATCTCCTTGCATGTCTTTAACTCTATTCTTTTCCATGGATTATAATAATCTATAATGACCAACTCTTTCCTTTTGGCCAACACTTTTACTGTCACAAATTCTTGCTCACTTCTTAGACCTTTTACTCGATATGATATTTCTTACTTCCTCGTTTGATAGGCCTCAAATTAGTCAGGTCTTATTTGAGTAACAATATTTGAGTAGTCATAGCTTTCCTGTAGCTCAAACTGTAGAGTGTGTTGCTTGCAACGCCACGGTCATGGGTTCGATTCCCAGGGAAACCAAGAACTGATTAGAATGTGAATGTGTTTCTTGAATGCAATGCAAGTTGCTTTGGATAAAAGCGTCTGACAAATGCATAAATGTCATTGTTTCTGATCCATCGAGGACTGGCAGGATTATGGTCTGGAAGAGGCAAGCGTTGTCTTTAGTGGAGATGTTGCTTTGCTTCCACAGACGGCTGTTTGACCAGTTTGAGTGTGAGCCTCTGCTGTGGTCACTACTTTCTTCTCTTGTACCATCAGTGGTTTAGAGAAGGTAGAAAGCTGACCAACTCGCATGATTTCAGCAATTGCAGCTGAGATGTTGATCCTGAAGTAAACCCACTAGCCAGTGTTTAATACAGGGGTTTTCAAACTGGGGCCCGGGGCCGCGAGAAAATGCTAGTTGGTTCATGTGAAAGTTTAGAGAAAAACAATATTTAAAAAAAAGAATAATAATAATGCTATTGATTTAAATAAGTTATTAATTAATGTATTAAAAATAATAATAAATAATAAAACAGTACAATGATCATTAAAAAGAAATAACATCTTTAAAATATGATTTTCTTACAGTATAAATTGGGTCTTTCTGCATCCGAATATATAGCTCTTTTCCATTTTACAACTGGGGTCCCTAGAATGAGAATGATCATATTTGGGGGTCCATGAAATGTGCAGAATAGTAAAATAACTGTAAAGTAATTTGATGATGTGTTTCATATGTTTGATAGATAACACTCAACATTTGTAATTGCTTTGTAAAAGGTGACGTTATTCATGTTTGGCTGATATAATTTAACAGTTTGGGAATCTCAATGTTTTAGTGCCACAGTAACAGGAAATATTTGTAATTTTATCCTGGGATAGAAGAAATTATTATTTTAATGTTAACTAATGCGCAGTGTAATTCTACAGGGATGTGTTAGTGTGCTGGATATTCCATATTTAGTGCTACTTCTCTATTATTTATCTTCAAAATCAAATTGTGGCCACCGCTATCTTTTGCTCATATGCAGAGTTTGTAAATCAGTTGTTCTGTTCATATAACCACATTAATAGCAGGCATTTGTAAGACTGTCACTGTGAGTCCAGCTATTCTGTGAGCACATTTAGCCATTTAGGGCCTGTTTGATTTGGCGGAGTGACTGATGAGCTGGAAGGCGAGATTTGCCGCGAATCCGACTGAACTACTGCCAAAGAAAAACAGGAAGAAATCCAGGAAATAAACGATAATTCCAAACAGATTCAAAGCTAGCTGTGGTCACACAGAGCGGTGGCCAAAGGTTTTGAGAATGAGACAAATATTAATTTTCCCAAAGTCTGCTGCCTCAGTTTTTATGATGTCCATTTGCATATACTGTAGAATTTTAAGAGTGATTTTAAGAGTGTAGAATTTTAAGAATTTTAGAATTTTAAGAGAATTTTGAAGAGTGATCGGATGATTTGAAATTAATTGCAAAGTCCCTCTTTGTCAGGAAAATGAACTTAATCCCCCCAAAACATTTCCACTGCATTTCAGCCCTGCCACAAAAGCACCAGCTGACATCATGTCAGTGATTTTCTCGTTAATACGGGTGCGAGTGTTGATGAGGACAAGGCTGGATAACAGACTGGAAGCTTTAAAAGGAGGGTGGTGCTTGAAATCATTGTTCTTCCTCTGTTAACTATGGTTATATGAAAGGAAACGTGCAGTCGTCATTGCTTCGCACAAAAAGGGATTCACAGGCAAGGATATCGCTGCTAGTAAAATTGCACCTAAATTAACAATTTCTCAGATCATCGAAAACTTCAAGGAGAGAGGATCAGTTGTTGTGAAGAAGGCTTCAGTCCGCCCAAGAAAGTCCAGCATTCACCAGAACCGTCTCCTAATGTTGATTCAGCTGCGGGATCGGGGCACCACTAGTGCACAATTGCTCAGGAATGGCAGCAGGTGTGAGTGCGTCTGCACACAGTGAAACCAAGACTTCTGGAGGATCACCTGCGGTCAAGAAAGTCAGCAAAGAAGCCACTACTCTTGAGGATAAACATCAGGGACAGACTGATATTCAGCAAAAGGTGCAGGGATTGGACTGCTGTGGACTGTTGATTGACAGAATGTGAGTTGCAGAGTTCAAGAAGGATCAACACTTCAAATATTGACTTTTTGAATAAACTTTGACACTCATGAAATGCTTGTAATTATACTTCAGTCGAACATAGTAACATTTGATAAAAAAGATCCAAAAAAACTGAAGCAGCGGACTTTGTGAAAAGTAATATTTGTGTCGTTCTCAAAACTTTCTGTAGTGAGTAATTGAATGAGATCCAGCAGAACCTCAGAGAGCTCAGAATGAAAGACACCCCATCTCGTGTGACTATTCAACATTTAGCAGTCACTTTCTTTTATTAAAGAACTGGATACTTCTATTCAGCAAGGATGCATTAAAGTACTTTCTGTTCATTACAGAATATTGAAGGGGGGAAAAACCCATCAAACCCTTGCTTCGGGGGCCTGATCAACCCAGTCTGCGATAACAAACCGACTGCATATATTATGCTGCTTATTACATGACTACTTGCCACATAAGTAAATAATTAGACATGAAATATTGATCTGGACGGCATTGGGATGTTCATTAATAGTAGGCTATATAACTGCAAAAGTATTTCCATCTTGTTTTTACTTCTAAACAAGGCTGTAATCATATCTTGACATTGTTGCATACTGTAATTGTCTAATTATAGCCTTGTTTTTATTACCAAATATGCGCACATCCAGTCTTATTTAGTCTTTTTTTGTATCAGATTGTGTCTATTTTTGTCTCCATGCAATACGCAACATTTCTTGTCTCGTCATATTTAGATACGAAATTATAGCATTTTCAATTTAAAATGGTGAAATTCCATTAAAAGTTGATCAGTAAGAAGTGTTGTTTGTATTATTGGTTCATTTACTCGTCACTGGGAGTGAGATATTTGAAAGTGATATCGATGAAAGTAAATTGCATCCTCTATGAAACCTCTTAGGTGGAAACCGGTTCCTCGTCGCCACATTCGAATTCCCATTTACGCAAATCACCCTCCCTGAAATGAAACTATCTAGAGATCTTCATGTCCGGTTATCTGCCATGTTTCCTTTCCCCACCATGGCAACACCGTACACAGAGTGTTTTAATGAGAGAGTCGTCTCGCCCAGGTTCCTCATCCCTCCCAGGATACATATGACGGCATCTTGCAAATAAGTCAGACTTCCACCCATCCTGAGAGCGTAGCGTTTGCCACTGGACACAGTTTTGCCAGCGATGCCATCATACTTCATCAAGCAACACAAAGCACTGATCTGCAAAAAACAGCATCACAAAGGTAAGCCGGAAGAAACTTTTCTACACCAGGCACAAGCTTTTGATATAAAAGCCTTTGGTTAAATTATTGAAATTGTCATAGACAAATAAATATGCATACATGTCAATTTGCGTATGAAACAGACAACATAATTTTTACAGTTAAACCTTATAACTACAGTTAACCCATAATTTTTTTAATTGTAGATAGACTAAAACTATTTTAATTTTTTTATTACATTTCAAGTAAATAATCAGTAACATCTAGATAAAGAAATATAAATCTATAATACTGTATAGATAAATTGTACTATTGTATTTTTAAACATTGCTATATTTAGATAATAATAACATTTGTGTGTGTATGTGTGTATCTGTATATATATGAAATATAACATTTTAATTAATAATTCTTTGCATTTACAAGAATAAGATGTATTAGAATAATGTCACAAAAAACGATATATATATATATATATATATATATATTATATATATATATATATATATATATATATATATATATATATATATATATATATAAATAATAAAAACGATATATATATATATATATATATATATATATATATATAAAAATAATAATCATTATTAATAAAAAAAAGTTTTGTTTTTTTTTGGGTGGAATTTGGCCTGATGTAATGTTTTTTTCTTTTCTTTTTTTTTTACAAATAATTTAAAAAGAAAAAATCTGTGGGTGTGTCCAAACTTGAATTATAATATGTGTATATGTATGTACATGTGTGCGTGTGTATGTATGTGTGTATATATATATATATACACACTCATATAATTTTTTTCAAAATGTAAAAAAAAGTAAACAAAAAAGCATTGCCAGTCAACTATAATAACATAATAATTTTACAGAAAATATTAACGTCATTGATTTAGACAATGGTCTTTAATGTTTTTAATGTCCATTAATAAGAGAACTCAGATTCCTGTTTGAGATTTACTCAAGCTTATTAAAGAAGGAAGTGTCACACTGTGTTTTATGAGATTATCCTGACTGGCCCAACAGGTCACATGCAATAATCTCTTTGAGTTTACCGTACTCTTCTAAACTAAACTCTGATGTGTCCCTTCAACAGTGACTCAGAGTCTTCCTTTTACTAATGTCTTTTCAGTGGCTTTATAGTAAATGTATGATTCATAAAGACTGTGTGTGTTGCAAAAGCCTTCAGTTCTCCCATAAATCCCGCTGTGAGACATGCATGAACTCTGCCTCACACTGCTGACTGATATTGTAATTGTTGTTTCATGATGAATCTCGTGGATCTCACCTGCCAAGAGCCCATATTTCACACCAAAATGACAAGACGTTTTATTTACCAATTATCATTATGCAAAAATAAATAATAAATCTTATTCTCATTACCGTAATGGAAAAACAAAAAATGATATATTTCTTAAACTGTAATCTATTTATGCATCATGGTTGTTCTACTTCATCATAAAAGAATAATCCCCATTCTGAATGATAGGAATTACCAAAAATTATGAATTACAAAGAGAATATAAGACATTGCATGCTTAATATCATAAAATTGATGCTTTAATGAAAAAAGAAAATTAAAAACAGTTTAATGGTCCTTTTTCTTATGATTCTGATGTAAAATGTGACCTGCGTTATGGTCACCTTACCATTGCTGTCACACAATAGGTGTCTTTACAGATGATGTTGTTGTTGTTGATTGTTTGTGTTTTTTGCTAAGTGGTTATACAGTGGTAAAACAAGACGTTGACTGAACCTACAATAATAAATAGGTGGACTGCACTGATTTTGTCATAGAGCGCACTAGTAATAGTACTAATGATGTATTCGTACTAAAAACCATTTCATTAAAATCCATTTTTAATTTACATTTTCATTAAAACCCATTTAAATTTTTCAATTTTCATTACCATTTCATTTTTCATTAGTACTAACTTCCATTTTGAGTTCATGGGGACTTTAAAGGTCATTCACCTGGTGTCAGTTTTAAAATCTACCAACAGTCTTGTCAATGTAAAGTTGTTATTCTTAAAAATGTTTTGTTTGTGAATGCTTAGTTTCAGTTCAAGTTTTTTTATTAAGCAATTCTTTGTAGCTGCTGTCATAAAATTGTAAAGCTTTATATGCCTGATACTGGTATTGAAAAGTGAATGGTGTGGAAATGGAGTGTTTGGTGTGGAAAGGGATTTTATTGTGTGGAAATGGAGTGTTTGGTGTGGAAAGACTGTATTTGGTGTGGAAACGTGTAACGTGTGGAGAGATAGTGTATAGTGACATCACATGCAGACAGTCGTTACAGAGACCTTGAGAATGCACCTCACTGGCCGCTCCTCCTCCTTCTCTGACCGCTCATGTAATCTCCAACCTGTTGGTTATTTGCGCTCAACTCCACGGGCTTAATCCGTCCAGACTGCAGCTGGCTTTGGGCAGGAGAGTCAGAGCGGGCATCTTTTGCGCATGCACTAGCCTCTAGGTAAGTCAAAGGACGGGACACTGTCCTGAGTAAAGCTGATTCCTGTCCCGTTCACAGAGAACAGACTGAGACTTCTGCAAAAACAGGTCACTTTAAATTACAGTGTTCATGTTAAAATGCAATTATTCTTTTTTTATTGCAATCAATTGTATTTGTTTGCAATTCATGGGCATTGTAATGTAAAGTGTTTTTTTTTCTATAGTCTGTTTTATCTGACAGTTGTATTGCTTGAGCGCGCGCAACAATTGATTAAGGATTGAACTTCTGAGAGATTTGCGCAATTGAAACGCTCGCGTGCACTGATGAAAGACGCATGCATGCACAGCACTCTGTAAGAGCGGCACAGGAATGTGCATCCTTGCATCTCGGACGCGTTGCAGATGTCCGTTCCGCTGAGATCTGCGCAGAATCCTCTCTCCTCGCATCTCATTTTCTTTCCCTGCTGTCCTTGCTTGAGCCTCGATAGTTTCTGCAAGAGACAGAAATCTTGCTGGAGTTATTCCACACCTGAAGGTAAGGTAAAAAAAATAGTCACCTCTACTTCTGCGTGCGGCACCAGAATGCACATTGTGAAAGATGATTAATGCATCGCATTATTATGTGCACGTGCAGTGTGTTTAGATTAAGACTTTGAATGGCGCATCGGTCACTCTATGGGTCATCTCGCGCCGCGTGCATGTATTTAAGATCCGTTGCATGTGAGTGGTCAGTCCACACAGTCTCCTTGTACATTAAGGAAAGACAAAGGCACGTGCAGAATGTTGTTCTTGTGTGAGCAAAGAGAGGCTGCGAGTGCAACATCTTTGCATTGATTGTTTTGCAATGTTGTGCAATGTAAGATGCCATTTAATATGTGATATACTAAAATTGATTGCTAGAATATTGTGATTGGGAGTGATTCTGCTTGATTTGAATCTTTTTTTGGAAAAAAAGTCAAGAAATCAAATCAATAGATATATAGAATTATATATATTGTTCTATTAAAATATTAATTCTTGAATTTATTGTTTGGTTTCTTAATGAATATGCATTTTATTAAATTTGGGATCATTTTAAATTGTTAATAATTTATTTATTAATTTAAAAAATGTAAATGATTATATTAATTTAAATATTTGTAATTTTAATTACTAATATATATGTCTTTTATTTTATAAACCTCTTTAATTTGTACTTTAATTTGTATTTTAATTAATTAAACCTTAATGCTTTGATTTATATAAAATCAAAATATATATATATAAAATCAAATATCTTTTTTATATATATATGCGCACACACACACACATGTGTATATATATATGTATATTTGAATGATCAAAGCATTAATTAAGGTTAATACTTACTATATATATATATATATATATATATATAGTAATGATTCCATGTCAATATGGCGTTTTTGAGACCTGAAGTCCATTCTTGCCTCTTAATTGGATGTTCCTAAAATCATTTGTGGTCTACTAATATTACCATGTCTATAAATTACTCAGAGTTTCATAGAATTTTTGCACCTCGTTGTTTTTAGCCACACTCTTTGGAAAATTAGTGATATTTTTGGCCATTGAACTTATAAATTGCAAGTGACCTTGTGAACTCTGGGAGTTTTAACGTCAACTCAGAAGATCAGTCTTTAACGCCTTATATAAGCGGAATGAGAGCGACGCTTTCCAGAACTTACCAGAACTCAGTGCTGCTAATCCAGAGAAGTCTTTCCATGTTGCAAAACAATCTAGAGGATTGCATGTGTGCTTGAACACCTAGTATGAAGAAACCTTGGAAAAAGTCTTTGTGTGCAGTTGATGGGCTTGAGTTTGTTTTACATGCATTTTGTAGAAGATGATGACTTCATCAATACACCCAATCATGAAGAGACATGTGGACTCTTTTGTGTTGGGTTTGCACTGGTCTAGTTTAGATAAAATCACCTTCTCTGCATGGATGCAACTCCAGAGATGTTCCAGTTCAAATTGAATGAGATGTATTTATAGATATTTCGGAGAAATCACAAAAGACTCTCATAAGTCACCTAAACTCCAAGACGCACATCTACCTGTCTGTACACTGACCAGCCAAAACCTGATTAGCGTTTTCTGACAACTTCCTTAAAGCTATGTAGGACAGCCAATGAGGAGCTGGGGAAGTTTTAAGGAGTTCAGGGCAGGTCGGTGACACACTAAAACGGGCTGTTAGATCACCACACGTCCTGTCGAGAGGTTTTCCGTCAGTAGCTGGAAAATGAGCTTGAGAGTTGAGCTGGTTTCTGCTTTGCACCTGGAACCCTAAAGGATGCAAAGAAGTTTTTGATGTTTCATCCCGATTTGGATTTCTAATTGGATTTATATTAGGAATCATGGCTCCTGGACTATTAGGGATTGTTTTGGGTGCAAATAAAGGTACTTTCAAAAATCTTTGCTCAAAACAGATTGTCGCAGATCACAGATGTTTGTTGGTCACTTTATAATGAGGATTCTTTTCTTTCTTTCTTTCTTTCAGAAATCCCTGTAGAAGCCAACACAGAAATGGGGCGAAAGGAAGGCGACTTTGATTGGAAAAAGAGCACGGATAACATACAGGATGTGTTTGAATTCATGGAGGTGCTCGGATCGTACGTACAAATTTACTTCCTCTTATTATTCATTGTAAAAGCATCAATTTCTCAATAGGATCTTGTTTTTTGGAAGTGCTATACAGACAGAATTTATATCTCAAGTGGCGTTTTATTTTAATGAAGTATAGCTTAAATTAACTTCCTGTATGCAGCTGATAATAAAACATTTGATTTTAAAAAAGTGCAAATACTGTGCCAAAAAGAGCTTCTTTTTTTCATTTAAAATCCTCAAAGGTTTGTATTTTGTCCTGAGTATTTTAAATGTGTTAAAGACGTTTTCCAGAAAGCAGATTTGTCCAGCAAGGATTGATCCAGTGTTTATCCAATTTTACCATGTGATTCGTTGAGAAAACCCTCAAGAGCTTCATCTTTAACCGTGTCTTCACATTTACATGGATAGTTCACCCCAAAAAATGACTCTCCTTCATGTCGTTCCAAACCCGTAAGACTTTCGTTCGTCTTCAGATCACAAATGAAGATCTTTTTGATGAAACCTGAGAGATTTCTGTCCCTCCATTGACAGCTACACAACTATCACTTCAAAAAGTTCCTAAAGAGATCGTAAAACAAATCCAAATGACTTCTTCGTTATATGAAGAACAGATTTTGCGTGGGTTTGGGGGCAGCCAATAGCAGATGGAAGAAATACAGTAATACCTCAGTTTACGAGTGACTTTATATACGAGCAAATCGGTGTACGAGCATTGTATCGGTGTGCGAGAACTTTTCCCTCGCCCACACACATTTTTGTTTGGAAAAGTCCTAACGCTCAACATCTTCGCGTGCATTTTTACTGGAAATATCCTAACGACAGCCTCTCACAAAGCCCATCACCCCTTCACTCGTTCATTCTCTCAGCGTCGCTCGGTTGGGTTCGTCATTCACCACAGTGATACTTTTATAAGTGATTTACAGCGGTTTCACCTCCTGTTGTTAACATTAATTGTGATCGCTATTGTTCTCGTAGTGAAATATATACGTACAGTTCAGCATATAGACAATGACCTCAAGATGAGTAAGAAAGAAGGGATGAAATTCTTCCTGTAAGCAGTAAAACCCTCCTCTCGTCTCCTTCACGCCAGCAGCGACGCTACTCAAAGATGAAGTGCACGTTACAGTAAATTGTCAAGTATTTTTAGAGTTTAATTGTCAATTATTAAGTAGTATTTATATGAGATCTTAATGGTTATAATTTGAACTGTAATTAATAGGGTAAAACCAAAAAAAATTTAAATGGACATTTATGGTCATGTGGAACGAATCGAGTGATTTTTATTGCATTCTTATGGGGAAAATTGTTTTGGTGTACGAGCATTTTGAGTTACGAGCTCTTGGAACGAATTAAACCGAGGTATTACTGTACTCAGAATCCTTTTTAAAAGCTTCTTCTATTTTCTGACGATGCTACACATTTATAAAAATATTTATTATATACAGCTCTGGAAAAAATTAAGAGACCACTGCAAAATGATTTTTACTATTTATAGGTATGTGTTTGGGTAAAATTTACATTTTTGTTTTATTCTATAAACTACTGACAACATTTTTCCCAAATTCCAAATAAATATTGTAATTGAGAGCATTTATTTGCTGGTAAAAAAACTGGTAAAAATAACAAAACATTGCAGTGGTCTCTTAATTTTTTCCAGAGCTGTAGATTGTGAATAAACTTCAAATCTCTCAGCTTACATCCATCATCCCATCTGAGCTACTTAATAAGTCTCAGCCTGTGAACCAGACAGCAATGATCCGGCCATGTTGTCCTGAACCGGTTGTCATTGCGGACGCAGAAAGCTGACTGGACTGAGAGCTCAGCTGTACATTGTCTTTGCTGACTGTCCAATGATCACTAAGCAGAATAATGTTTCATCAACGCCGTTGTCCCTAAAGACAGACAGTATGAAATCAGTCCAAGAAACATGTCAGTTTCCATGCTTCGCGGAAGTCCGTAACTAAATAAGCAGTTAAAGTGTGATCCAAAAGTCTTAGTCTTCATTTGATTGGCTGATGTTGCTTGTTGAGGGTGTTATCCTGTGGAGTCTGTGGCATTCAGGTCACCCTGCGTCTGTAGGTGGTTCAAGGGTAAAGCACAGGTTAAGACACTTCTATCAGAGAGTGTTAATCGCTTTGGCAGACAACAACAACAGGGATCACGGACACCAGGGAACAGCTAACGGGATAGAAGCAGCTTTGCGATAATCTATCAGGCATGGCCTGCAATGTGCTGCGATGACGATTCTACCTGTAAACGATTATGCTCGATTATTTTCATTGAATAAGGCAAGACAAAAAAGGGTAAAAAAATGCATCTAATAAATATCACTACACTTCCCCAGTTGATTGATTACCGTACATTGAAAATTGCAAAAATGGTTTGTATTGCATGCTTTCTGAGGTGTTTAAATGAGGCGTTATTTAATTAAATTTGCTTACATTTCCAGATCAGAAATCTGAACACTGAATGAAGCCAAGTTCAAAATTGTACGGTTTTTACTGAGGGCATTTTGGATATCTTTATTTATTATTCCATAAATCTGAAAATAATTTTTTGTTTTGTTTGTTTGCAACCTATGCGGGTCATAAAGTGAGATAATTATCTAGTTTCAACTATACCTTAAAGCATATAAAGAGCGCTCTGTCACGACCTGCCCTTGCCTCGGGGTGTTACTGCCACCAGTGGGGCGTTATGGGCCGTGGGGAGTTGTGCACAGTGGTTTCCTCTGACAAAAACAACCCGAATTAAACTCCCACAATCCCTCACCAGGGCTTCTACTGGAGTCAACACCCATTAGGATCTAAAATTGGCTTCAGCCAGAGATTCTTTAATAAAAAACTACTTTTCTATGGCAAGTTTTCACTGACCTTCAGGCTGAGCTGTTTTTAGTTATTTATTTATTCATTGAAATCCGCAGTATTTAATGAACTCGGGACTTTCTAAAGGATTATGTTCATTCATGACCGTGGGTGAAGGTAATCTCTGAGTTTTTGCATTCAGTGCAGGAGAAAGGTGTTGTGGGAATGTGTGATAGACGCTGGCGGTGTTTCGTGACGCTCCATGTGTGCGTGGGAGGACGAGATTGATTGTCGAAAGCACGTGTGATCACTTCGTTTGAAACAGGCGTGATTTAAACATTACAAATTGAGCGCTATATCAAGAATAAATGCCAACACTGCACAAAAAAATCTATTTTTGAAGTTTTAAACTTTTATTTTAAGTTTTAAATGTTATTACAAAATAGTATTCAGTTAAAAATACAATACATTTTTTGAGATTTACACAGTACACTTATTGTAAGATATACTCTCTTAATGTTTTTTACATTTATGCATTTGGCAGACCCTTTTTTTTCCAAAGCAGCTTACATTGCATTCAAGAAACACATTGAATCAGTTCTTGCTTTCCCTGAGATCGAACCCATGACCTTGGCGTTGTAAACACCAATGCTCTACTGATTGAGCTACAGGAAAGACAACTGGGATATTGAATGAAATAGAATGAAATAGAAGTTTCAATAAGTCTTTATCTACAACTATTGTGACATATCAGAGTGAAATAGGGCTTAAGCCCTCCTAAAATTGGTGATTAGAGTATTACATGAATAATGTGAAGATTTGCAGCAGGAAAATCAGTAATCTCAGCAGTCATTCTTTAAAGCCTGGATAAGACTGTCTTATTCAACCAATCCCATGCTAATTGTAACCTAGCCTCTTTCCGTCGGAGGTTACAGTGCCAGGCGACCTGGTTGCAGGCCTGTGTTTATCAAAGCACCTGGAAACCTTCCGTTTTCCGTTGCGTAAGGGATTTGACATGTAATCCTCATCCCAGGACAGCTATTCCAGGTTACAGTTGAAAAGAGCATGGAGCAAAGAAAATTAAACTGATCTTCCGAAGGACCCATCACCTCCCATCGTTAAAAATACATATTTCACTGATCTTTTAAATGATCAGTTTATGCAATTAGTTTGTAGATTCAGAAAAATCAGATGTTGCTAAAATTTTAGCATGTTTCTAGGCAGTTTCTAAGGTGTTCTGAGTGGTTGCTAGGGTGTTGCTAGGTTTATGCTTACTGTTCCAGGTCTACTGGATTGTTCGCTTTATTGTCCAGACATTTAGCAAATTTGTATGTTTACCTTCAATTCTAAAATCAATTGCACTAATACCATAATGCTTCATACCAGAGCCCTGGCCTCTTACATGTCCCTTTCACACGCAGGCAACGCAGTATTTCTAGCTGTTTTTGCTGGACCTCATGGAGGTCTCGGCAGGGTTTAAAAGGTCACATCCTCACCTTCATTAAAAACTGCTTTACTCTCAGAGGGACATGCCACAACGACATCACATAAACCAGGATCATGCTCTCCCTCGGAAAACAGAATCACAGATCGTTGCACATTCAAGCTTACCCCATCTATCTTTCTTTGCTTTCTCTAGGGGAGCGTTCTCAGAGGTCTTCATGGTGAAGGAGAGAAAAACAGGGAAGCTTTTTGCTATGAAGTGTGTGAAGAAGAAAAACAAAAGGGATATCAACCTGGAGAATGAAATCGCTGTGTTGCGCAAGTAAGATTGAAACCAATACCAGCTGTGATGTAAAAGTCTTAGGGTCAGATTTACTAGAGCGCAAACCCTCTTTTGGCAATAGAAAAACTACTGTAAGGATTTACAAAAGATACGCGTGTAACGGGGGTTGCTGGATGTGTGTGAGCGATGAACACGGAAGACACGAGTCTAAACTCTTTAAATATGAACTGAAACAGCACACTTGTGCAAAATCAAACAGAAACACAGAATATCCTTGAACTGGGAACGAACACACATGAAGACATAGCCGTGGGGTCAGAAACGTGTCGCACTTGACAATCACAAGGCATTACATGAGGGCTTACATACACATAGAAAACAAGGAACACCTGACATGAAACTAACAAGGGGGAGTGGCCGACGGAAACACCAAAGGATCACACAGAGACACGGAAAACTATGACAACGCGGTGAAAAGGGTTATTATTAGTGGCTGACCTCATTGCATATGCATCAGTTTTCCTTTCAGATGCAAATGCATGGGAGGAGAGAATTTAAATCAATCATGCGAGGTGATTTACTAAGGGTTGCGCTAGTCAACAAATCTATACGCACGCAATATCCCCCCCCCCCCCAAAAAAGCACGTTTTAAAGCAGATGCTAATTTGCGCTCCCCTTGGATTGTGTTGGTCATTATGAAAATGATCTGTCTCTATTTGTGTGTCGACAGAAGATCACAAGCACAACTTTCTTGTTGTCAAACTTTTTGCTTTTTTTGGAATTGCCCTCTCAAGATAATTTCCCTTGTTTAGTAAATCTGGCCTTTAAGACTTAAACAGATTAGAATTGGAAAGGAAACCAAGATTGAATTCCGCCACAGAATAAAAATTAAGTAGAATAAAGAATAAACAGAATTAAAAGTAATTGTGAATTTATATCTCACAATTCTGACTATATAACTCCTAATTGTGAGTTTATATCACATTTACATTTATATTTATGCATTGGCAGATGCTTTTATCCAAAGCTTTATCTCAAGGAACTCAGTTCTTGCTTTCCCTGGGAAAGCGATCACACAATTCATTCTCTTTTTTTTTTCTTTTTTTTTTTTTCTTTTTACAGCATTTTGAGATGAAAACTCACAATTGCGAATTATAAAGATCACAACTTAAACGTTTTCTCACAATTGCAGGTTTATATCTTCAATTCAAACAAAAAAGGACAAAAAAACATACAATTCTGACTTTTTCTTAGAGTTGTGAAATAAAAGGATTAACCTGGAAAACAAACACTTTTAACATGAAAATACGAGTTATAAAGTCTAAATTGTAAAATATAATTTCTCAATTCTGAGAAAAATTCTTCTTTTATTGTTTTATTCCGTGGCAGAAACAAGCTTCCAAATTCGAAATGCATTTGAAGCAACATTTATCTGATTTTAACGCAGCATCACTGTATTTCTTTATACTAACATCTTAATTTCTTGTTGCATAGGATCAAACACGACAATGTGGTTTGCTTGGAGGATTTCTATGAAAGTCGGACGCATTACTACCTGGTCATGCAGCTGTAAGCACATCTATCGCCCGCTGAAGCTACTTCAAATCTCTTTGTGTCTTCACAACACGTTGTTAAATTGCTGCTATCCCGTCAGAGTTTCAGGTGGTGAGCTGTTCGACCGGATCCTGGACCGGGGCATGTTCTCAGAGTTGGATGCTAGTCAGTTGATCAAGCAGGTGCTGGAGGCTGTCAGCTACCTGCACAAAAACGGCGTCGTACACCGCGATCTCAAGGTACAGAGACTCCTGTGGTGGCAAAACCTTTTATCTATTCTGAATAAGAGACAAATATCCCAGTTGTAATTTATAAAGGTTTATTTTCTCATGCGAAAAGGTCGACAGTCATAGAGACATCCAAAGTTGCCATGCGGAGTGTGACAAAAAAAGGGAGGGCTTCTCCAGCATTTATATCTCTAATCTTCAAGGCTAAAGGCTCCTAAAACATTTGTAATTATTCTCTCCATATCAGGAACATATCACCCTCTCTATACCTCTAGGTGTGATGTGTAGCTCCCTATACACCACATGTGTTTTATATTCTAGATTCTACAGAATACAAAGTACAGTGGTACCTCGAGATACGAAATTAAACCGTTCCGAGGCGGCCTTCGTATAATGAGTTTTTCGTATCTTGGAACACATTTTACATGTAAAATGGCTAATCCGTTCCAAGCCCTCCAAAAACACCCCATTCAATTTCATAATAAAGCTAAATTGACCTATAAACAATGAAATAACGTAAAATGTCGAAGCTTACCTTTCGAGTGAGGCTATCTCCGAAAGTGGCGGCAGAGGAGGAGGAGGACAAACGGCAGATAACGTACGTACGTACACTTAACTTTACGAAAACACATAAAAAGTGTAAAGTTTGGGGTGCGGAGCAGCTGAGCTAAAGCACGCCAGCACGTACGTATAGAAGATGCATGATGGGAGGGATGCTGTCCAATTACAGAGAAGGATCTCATGGCTTGGCTAGCATCAGGAACCAATGGGAGAGCAGGAGGATGGTGGCGAGTCTACTATAACTAAGATGGCGGCGTGCCGCGTGAGTTTCAAAATTGTTATGGGGCGAATCTCGGACTTTCAGAAACCTTTCGTATCTTGAAAACTTTTCGTATGTAGAGCAGTAAAAAAATTCGTCTTTGCTTTCGTAACTTGGATTTTTCGTAAGTTGAGCCTTTCGTATCTTGAGGTACTACTGTACCATTAATGTCACACAACAATCAACAATGTCTAGAAACAAAATATAATCATGGATAACAATAAAAGAAAACATGTCATTTATAAAATTCCATCACACTCTGTATAAATCAATATACTGTAGATCCTGGTGGGCCACTGTCCTGAATAATGCTTAGTATGCTCTTAATTATGCTTGGTATTAGCTGGTTCTGGGGGGTTTAACTGGGGTTGGAGGTGAACTCTGCAGGACAGTGGCTCTACAAGAGCAGGACAGGATTGGACAAAGACATGGACTTAAAGGCACAAAACATTGAGCTGCCTGCATCTACTATCTCTCTGCAGCCAGAGAATCTGCTCTACTACAGCCCTGACGAAAATGCCAAGATCATGGTCAGTGATTTCGGCCTCTCTAAGATGGAAGACCATGGCATCATGTCCACGGCCTGTGGGACTCCGGGATACGTTGGTAAGAATGATATCAAATAAACTCATTAACTTAAAAGGCAGCTGGTTTTGATCCATTGTCGGTTTTGCTGAGTGATGCACAATATTCTGTGGTAAATACTGTGTGATTTTTATGCATTGGATCAGGAAAATGTGTAGTGTAATAGTATTGGTTAAAACGATTGGTAATTACTGGAAGCATACATACTGTATTACTAGGATATTGGATGTTTATTAGTACCAGTAAGCATGCTTTAATGCTTCATTAGCATTTATTAATATTACCGTAGTTCATGTTAATTTTGATATTTACTAACACATTATTCAAATCAAATATGTTAATATTATTTAATTGAGCTTAGATAACGTGAACAGTTGAACCTGTAACAAATGCAATGCTTTTATTGTTAGTTAATGTAAGTTTATGCATTATTTAACGTATTTATTAATATTTTAAATTATTTTTATATTTTCAGTTTTCATTAGAATTTTCATTTAAGTTTTAGAAATTATGTTTTGTGCTTTTGTCATTTCTTTTTCGTTTTAATAGTTGCATTTTTTTAAATATTTCTATTTTGCTACTTTTAGTCTTGCCAGGTCAACATTTCAAATTTTCATTTAGGTTTTTTCAAGTCATATTTTATTTGAATTGCAGAATTTTATTTTATTGCGTAACGTTTTGAAGTTAATGACATTATGGAGAATAACGTGCACGGATGACTCTTGCATTATAAAACAGAGTCATTTAAGAAAATGAATTTGTGTTTCCTCACAGCCCCTGAAGTGTTGGCTCAGAAACCCTACAGCAAAGCCGTGGACTGCTGGTCTATTGGAGTCATCACCTACATCCTGTAAGTCCCTCACTAGCAAGAATATCATTTCTAAGAAACTAATTTTGCACTCCAGATTACCTAGTGAGTTGGACTGTAAACAGCACTGTTATTTACAGAGAGTGATAAACCAATGCCAAGTTCCTCATTTAGAAACCTAAAGTTTACTGTTCGTCAAAAATGACAGATTTATCCATGTTTTTTAAGGTCACACAGAATACACAATACAACATGTCTCTCAGAGAGACTGCACCCTCTGGTGGAAAGGCTTCATTCATTTATTTGCTTACACTTTATTTTTAATAGCCCCCTTTTGACATTCTGCTAATTTTTATTTTCACTTGTGTATTTGACAGGGACAGTGTACATTAATTGGCATTGCTATAAATGCACCAGAATTAGCCAAAATGCCATTTTTCATCCGTTGTCCCTGGACAGATCTTAAAATTGTCTACCTAAAAACACAATAAAAAGATTACATAGAACAATACAAATATAAAAAGCAGTAAAACAGATATAACTCTTCAAAATCTGTTGCTAAATGCAATGTACAAATTTACTATAAAACTGAAATTATGTTGAAAACAAAGAGAGAGAAAAAAAAATAATAATATTATACACATTGTAAGTTGTAAGTATCTTTGCAAGCACATGTCAACTTTGAGTACTAGTAGAGTAAGTAAACTTAGAGTAAGTTGACACGCACTTGTAAAGTTACTTGGGCTGTTCAGACTTCATGTAAAATTGCCCAAATTCGATTTTTGCTCACGTGTGACTCAGATCTGTGTTTGTCATGACAGTGTAAAATGCACAAACATGGAATCTGATCTTTTCGATTCTGATTTGGGCCACGGCCAATAGAGCATCTTTTGAGGGACCATCAAAATAAAGTGATAGCAGACAGCTGAGTCTACTAATACTCCAATGACTGGTAGTTACTTATAGTTAGTAGAATGTTTAAAGTGAACTACAGGGAGTGCAGAATTATTAGGCAAATGAGTATTTTGACCACATCATCCTCGTTATGCATGTTGTCTTACTCCAAGCTGTATAGCCTGGAAAGCCTACTACCAATTAAGCATATTAGGTGATGTGCATCTCTGTAATGAGAAGGGGTGTGGTCTAATGACATCAACACCCTATATCAGGTGTGCATAATTATTAGGCAACTTCCTTTCCTTTGGCAAAATGGGTCAAAAGAAGGACTTGACAGGCTCAGAAAAGTCAAAAATAGTGAGATATATTGCAGAGGGATGCAGCAGTCTTAAAATAGCCAAGCTTCTGAAGCGTGATCATCGAACAATCAAGCGTTTCATTCAAAATAGTCAACAGGGTCGCAAGAAGCGTGCGGAAAAACCAAGGCGCAAAATAACTGCCCGTGAACTGAGAAAAGTCAAGCGTGCAGCTGCCAAGATGCCACTTGCCACCAGTTTGGCCATATTTCAGAGCTGCAACATCACTGGAGTGCCCAAAAGCACAAGGTGTGCATACTCAGAGACATGGCCAAGGTAAGAAAGGCAGAAAGTCGACCACCACTGAACAAGACACACAAGCTGAAACGTCAAGACTGGGCCAAGAAATATCTCAAGACTGATTTTTCTAAGGTTTTATGGACTGATGAAATGAGAGTGAGTCTTGATGGGCCCGTGGCTGGATTGATAAAGGGCAGAGAGCTCCAGTCCGACTCAGACGCCAGCAAGGTGGAGGTGGAGTACTGGTTTGGGCTGGTATCATCAAAGATGAGCTTGTGGGGCCTTTTCAGGTTGAGGATGGAGTCAAGCTCAACTCCCAGTCCTACTGCCAGTTTCTGGAAGACACCTTCTTCAAGCAGTGGTACAGGAAGAAGTCTGCCTCCTTCAAGAAAAACATGATTTGCATGCAGGACAATGCTCCATCACACGCGTCCAAGTACTCCACAGCGTGGCTGGCAAGAAAGGGTATAAAAGAAGAAAATCTAATGATATGGCCTCCTTGTTCACCTGATCTGAACCCCATTGAGAACCTGTGGTCCATCATCAAATGTGCGATTTACAAGGAGGGAAAACAGTACACCTCTCTGAACAGTGTCTGGGAGGCTGTGGTTGCTGCTGCACGCAATGTTGATGGTGAACAGATCAAAACACTGACAGAATCCATGGATGGCAGGCTTTTGAGTGTCCTTGCAAAGAAAGGTGGCTATATTGGTCACTGATTTGTTTTTGTTTGGTTTTTGAATGTCAGAAATGTATATTTGTGAATGTTGAGATGTTATATTGGTTTCACTGGTAAAAATAAATAATTGAAATGGGTATAAATTTGTTTTTTGTTAAGTTGCCTAATAATTATGCACAGTAATAGTCACCTGCACACACAGATATCCCCCTAAAATAGCTAAAACTAAAAACAACTTAAAATATTGATACAAAAATATTCAGCTTTGATATAAATGAGTTTTTTGTGTTCAGTGAGAACATGGTTGTTGTTCAATAATAAAATTAATCCTCAAAAATACAACTTGCCTAATAATTCTGCACTCCCTGTATCAATATAAAGTGTTAGCATTTATTTTGCTTTATCTTCACAGTCTCTGTGGATATCCTCCTTTCTACGAAGAAACCGAGACTCGTCTGTTCTCTAAAATCATGAAGGCGCAGTATGAATTTGACTCGCCCTTCTGGGACGATATCTCTGAATCCGGTTAGCAACCATTCACTACTTTCTGCCATCTGGTTGATCAAAACCTCTCTTATGATTCTGTAAAACACACCTGAGCCTCATGTATAATTATTGTCTCTCTAGCAAAGGACTTCATCCGTAACATGATGCAGAAGAATCCTAAGATGCGTTATGATACAGAACAGGCTCTCAGACACCCCTGGTGAGTGACCATGGGATGCTTTTATTGCTCAGAAGTTGCTCTTTCAAAGCCTTAAAGGGACGGTTCACCCCAAAATGAACATTTGGTCATCAATTATTCACCCTTGTGTCGTTCTGTACTTGCTTGAGATGAGTGAGAATGAATCTCATTGGTTTTCTTGCTTCCGTTTATCAAATTTGAGTGCGCTATGAATGTTTGCAGAGCAATGTTTATGTAACTAAACGCCTAATTTAAATCTCTTCATTATATAAAGCAGTCAAGTCTTGGATTAAACCACTTAATGCATACAAATTCATTTTACAATCTCTTTATGAGCGAATTTGGAGAATAGACTTTACATTTTTTGGGTGAACTGTCCCTTTAAGAAATATCTGCTAAATTTAATTTATGTATCAATTTTCTCAGATGTTTCTGAAATAATAAAAAAGATGTTTTTAGAGATATAGTATAGAGATGTAAAATTAATATGGGTAGTTTAGAGCAGATACGTGTTGCCTGTTAACTAAAACTATAGAAATTGTTGAAATAAAACTGTAATTAAATGAAATATGACTATCAGATGAAATATTAGACCTTAAACTTGACAACTAACTGAAATAAACAAGTTCAAGTACTAAAAGTAATACAAAATAAACTGAAAAAAAAGGAAAGGCTAAATAAAAATGAATAACAAATACATAATAAATAAAAAATAATGAAAATGAGAAAATGCATAGCAAAATTACTAAAACAGATATATAAAAATTATAAAAAATTATAAAACTATAATACTATCAATTATATTTCATACCATAAATTATAAACTATAAAAGTATCACAATTATACTAAAATAACACTTATAATTCTCCATTCGTTCGTTTTCTGATTCAATCACTTAGTTTTAAGGTGATTTAGTTACATTGTACTTGCGTAAGTAAGTACTGAGTAATATTAATTAACTTGATGTAAGTTAGGGTTTGGTTTAAGGTTACTCGTAATTATGCATTATTTACTGTTATTACTATAGTAAGTTAAGACAGTAAGTGTCACACAGAGAAATAAAACCCACAAATTACATATGAGACTGACAGTTGTTAGATCACAACGGATTAAACGTCTTCCTGTCTTTAAGTCTAGTTAAAAGAGGAAACAAAATCCTCCTGTTTTCCACTAGCTCTGGTTTTAAATCCAGCTTTGTCTCGCAGGATTATAGGAAAGACGGCCCGGAGTCAGGACATCTACCACTCCGTCAGTGAGCAGATCCAGAAAAACTTTGCCAAGTCCAAGTGGAAGGTAAAGTCATGTTTGGTAATTCAGTGTATTCTGGTTTTGGAGTTGGTCTCCTGTGGTTTTTCAGATGATCTCTGGTCTGATTACACAATTGAAGTCATTGATTTGGTCCGTCTTGCCTATAATTGCTCCATCAGAGTGAATATCTGGAACAGACCAGTTTCAGTTAGTTTTAAAAATCTAATTTATTTACCTACTTAATATTTATTTTTTGTTCATTTTTAACACTTCAAGTCTTTATAGAGTATCCGGCCAAAAAAAGTTGCTGTCTGAATTTAAAGGAGAAATAGTCTATGACTGGATAATGCATTTTGATTGTTTTATGTTTGGAAATGGAAATGTTATTTCCATCAAGAAGTGAATTGTCAATGCAAGAGTGCATCCCTCTGTAAAGTTTCCTCCAGCACATCACAAACACTTTTTTGACTTTTTTGAGCAACAATTCATGTGTGGAAATGAATCTTCATCCTCGTCCCGATTCTTTCAGTCATAGATAAATAGATAAAACTTTAGACAGTGCCATCCTGGATTATGACCATGATGTTTTTCTACATGTTTAAGGAATGAAATTAGGATTAGAAGAACTGCTGCCAAACACATAACAAGCAGGAGACAACAAAATCACAGCAATAATGATCCAATCATAGACTCTTAATTAACCGTTTGCCTATTTAAATCCAGACAGTAACATATTTTTTTTTCTTTTTGACCAGTTGGTGTATATAAGGCATAATATTATTATTTTAATGCATTAATTATGCCTTGTTATGCACCTTATAATACATGGTCTCATGAAAACTGTAACCAGTTATAATATTTAGTAAACCAGTGTGAACAGAGCCAGTATATTTGGGACAGATCCATTATTAGCACACTGCCAAATGCACTAAATTTATTTAAATAATCAATCAAGAAAAAATAAAACGTTGATACTTATCATTCTGGTAATAGAAGTGCATTATATTATGGGATAGTACTCATCGCATTAAAGCTCATTTTGTACAACACACGGGTCTTTCCTCCATACAGAAAAAGTATTTTTTGTGCACCATTAAAATGCATTGATTGTTTACACTCTAAGTGAGATTTGGTCTGTTCTCTCCTGAACTGACTATCTGAAATCTTGATCTCATCTCTCCAGCAAGCCTTCAACGCTACAGTGGCCATTCGCCAGATGAAAAAGCTGCAGCTGGCTCACTCTGAGGCCTGTCTGAAGCAGACCCCTCCGACTGTGCCTGAGATCAAGGTCATCGCAACATCCACACCTGAATCCGTTCGCAAGAAGCCGTTCGCTGAGACCCCAGAGCAAAACGGCAGCATGACCCTGCCGTCCGGCTCCACCGAGTCAAAGAGTCAGTACCACCCGGTCCGGGTCAGTCACAGCGAGACCACCCATGTCGGGACCCTAACCATCGCAGAGAAGAGCAAACATGTGTATCACTCGGAGCCAGCGGATCTAAATGGGTACGTGTTTGTGTTTAAAGGTCAGGTATTGGAAAACATGATCTGTGTTTGACCATTTGAACTAAACTACAACTATAAACTTGAAGCTAAACTTTGAAATATGTTATTTAGAAGCCAGCTTGTCAACCATAAGCACGTTAACCTTTGACCTCCTATGTTTATATACAGTATTTAGTGAAGAAAAGGCCGGTTTGCTGGTCTTAGTTGGTTTCAGCTATTCTGCCAGCCTGGCCGAACTGGGCTACACTTTTTTTTATATGAATTAACTGCATGTACTTACTATAAAGTGATGGTTTTGGTTAGTTACCTGTAATTGAGCATAATAATTTACTGTTATTACTAAAAACAAGTAAACAAAGAATGGAGGATAACTTATCAATGTGTATATCGAACCTTTAGTGTGGGCATAGTTACTCAGTTCACATTCGAGAAGGCTAGCCAATCATAATAGAGGATATTTACATCTTAAAGGTACAGCGGCAAAAACTGACCGCTTAATTCTAAAGAGAGAAGGTGAAAAAGGGTCATGCAAAACAAAATTATGATGTTTTAAGTGCAAGAAACCATTACTAACTTTATTAGTGGATATCATGAGTGCTTTATTTTACCAAAAACTGTTAGAACAAGATTTCAAGTTAATGTGCTATTCATAACCAATTTTCAGTTTTGCTATTGTTAACTAAAAATAAACCTTTTTTATTCATTCATTAAAATAGAATTGTAAATATTGTAGAATTGTAAATACTTACATAAAATGAAATGTAAATATTTAGTTGAAACTTAAAATTCACGTTGCCTTTGCAACTAACATAAATAATGTTAAGTAGTAAAATGACTAAAACTGAAATTAAAAAAATGTGAAAATAGAAAGATAACTAAATTACAAAAACTTTAAAATTAAAAAGGGATTTTTTTTAAACGGAAAGTAAATACTATAATTGCAGTTAAATTGTACAAAAATAATACTTTCATTTCCCCTCTGTAATCTGAAATATTTTTGAGTGATTTAAGGAGAAAAATATAATTATGTACTTTAATTTCTTCAGGTACGCAAAAAGAAGCTCCAACCGAAACGGGCCGAACCTGCGGACGGGCGTTTGCTCGGTCATGTGATCGGCTGCATTGGAATTGTATGATTTTTTGACAGGTAAAGCTGACAGCTTTCACTTAATAACATATCCACTCCTAACATATACTATTTTATATACAGTATATGCTACATGCCTCTCTTTTTGTGCTGGCAACAGGTCTGTGACCTTTCACCCAGCCACGGCTGCTTTCTGTGGGCAGGTCCTGCTGCTCTGCTCTGGTCAAGAGTGTCGGCAATACAGCTGGCCACGGGCCCGCACCGCTCTGAGATACTGACATTTAGAGGAGTGCCTCCATATCTGCACACACACACACACACTCTCTCAGAGCACAAACCCAGCCTGTCGCACACTCACTGTATCCCTGTAAAAGCAGAAACAGTTGCACATTTGGTGCTGAACCTCAAACCTTGTATTCTCCCTTGAGGAAACAGTTTTACATTGTTAATATCTCTGTATTAAAACATTTGGAGCAGGGGTCCGTGTTACGGGACACTTGTGTAAGAAGTATTGATTCTGTGCTTTTGTACATATACTCTCTGTGATGCATGGCTAGTTTGTAATGTGCAATAATGTGTACCGCAGACATTTGAGTATGTAAAACACTGTACCTGTCGATATTAGATTGTACATTATCCAACTGAAGTTCCAGCCTTTACTCTATTCATTAAATAGCTTTTTGGTCATTTAACTAGAGTTAAGGTTTATTTTTCTAATGCATAAATTCTTATTGTATGTTTATCCATCATATATTTTCGTCATAATACAGCAGATTAAATGGATTTAACACCTTTACCCTCCAGCACTGTAAGACTAGCCCTTGTTTTGTGCACTATAATACAATACTATACGTGACACACATGGACTTTACCGTTAGAAATACTGTACTGTAATTAATTATCTTGTAAGAGATTATAATTAAGTGTCCTCTGAACTACAGAAAGGGTTTATGTTTGTGTAGGCTGCTATACTGTCCATGCTTTGTGGAATATTTTTACCAATAAACCCTCAGATTCATCACCGGTCTAATGTTTGTACTTTTTTAGGTGCTTAGATGTATATTAAGCCCTTTTTTTGTTTTTTTGTCGTCTAAGACAGAGAGTATGTTAGATTTTCATGCTTATATGTTCCCAGTCTCTGTTTAGTTCCTGTCTCTATAAAGCACAGTTCATTTGTGTGTTGCTTTTGGGAAATGTCCCGCCCCTCACCATAACCGTGAGATTCAACACACTACTAACTAACTAACTAACTAACTCACTCAGACCTCGTCCCGAAAAAAAACATAAGGCTACAGTGTAGATGTTTCAGTGTGACAGACATTTTTCATCCTCAAACAGCAACATTACACACTAAAGAAAGCTGAGCATGTAAAAAAAAGGAAAAAGTATTCTCTTTAAAACCTGTTATTTTCAGTCTGACATGCACTTTAGGATACGCATATGTCTAATTGGCATTCAAATATTGTGATAATTGGAACATGTTTTAGACGGTCCCAGTAAGCAAATGATGACTGGCCTCAATACAGCGTCTGACCTGGACTCCTGACTGACCTGTAGATGTTATACGGGTCAGTCACCTGAGCTCAGATTAGCATGAGACTATTTAGTCATCATCACTGTCATCTTACTGCTAATGCAAAAGGACACAGCTGATATTATCATTGGCTTTACCATTTACTGCAGATATTTGGCATCTTTTGCATTATTTTTTAGCATAGACGTGTGTGTGTGTGTGTGTGTGTGTGTGTGTGTGTGTGTGTGTGTGTGTGTGTGTGTGTGTGTGTGTGTGTGTGTGTGTGTGTGTGTGTGTGTGTGTGTGTGTGTGTGTGTGTGTGTACTTATATTCTAATGTTGAGTATATGTTAAAATGTAATGTATTACTGTATTTTCAGCATCATTAATAGAGTCTTCAATGTCACATGATTCTTCACAAATCATTCTAATAAAATGATTTGTTGCACAAGAAACATTTCTGATTATTAATGTTGAAAAACGTTGTGCTGCTTAAGTATTTTTGTGAAAACCATAAAATATAAGAATATAAAGTTAAAAAGAAAAGCATGTACTTGCAAACCAAAATCTGTCGTAACATTATAAATGTCTTCAATTCCACAAAAAAATTGTTTTGTTCTTGCAGAATAAATGTAGCCTATTAATTGATTTAAAGAAAAAAGAAAAATCTTCCGACCCAATTCAGCTCACTTAACCTATATTCAGATTCACACTTTGCAGATTAACATGAAACTACTAAAACAATCTCATAAGTAAGCATTGGCAATCCCATATGTATAATTTTTCTGATGTTATTTTAAATATAAATATAAATTTTTAAATATTTAAAATTTCAAATATAACTTTAAATATAAAGTTCTGTTATGAATAGGGCCATCCTGTATATAATTTTTTACAGGACACAGTGGATTGGTTCCTGTTGTATCAATAGTCAATGGGTTTGCTGCTCAACCTTCAAATAGCAGCTTGCTTTCAGTGTTGCCAGATTGGGCATGTTCCCGCCCAATTGGGCTCTTTTTGGTCACGTCCGACCGGGAAAAAATGCATTGGGCTGGTTGATAAAATTTGGGCTGGTTTTTGATGCATAAAAACCCTCCCAAATTTCATATAAATGCATATAAATTTCATTAAAACAAACTTTACCCTTTAAGGCGCTAAGTTGGCAACACTGAGCAAGACTGCAGCGAGTTCTTGGGAAATGTAGTGAGACATCTGGTGGCAGATTGAGGAATCTTTATCAGTGTTTGTGAAAATAAATCTGGTACGGCAAGATCATGCAAGCTATATTGTAGAGCAGCAGCTGCATGTCTTTCTTGTTCTTGTTCTTGTTCTTGTTCTTGTTCATTTCTTTTTTGGGGTTGTTGTTAGTTTTGTTAGTGTGTCATGTTGTTCATGTAAGATTAAGTTACTTTGCCGTCCTCTTCTTTTGAATGTTTAACTTGGTTGAATATTTGTTTATTTGTTAACAAACCAGGAGGGGAAGGATTAGGTAAATTGTCACGTGACACATTGCGCACACTGAGGTTTGATTTCATTGTTTAGACACAATAGTTTAGGGACATGCGCCACTTATTGTAATCTTGTTTAGTTAGTAAGTGTAGATTAGATACGACGTCTGGGAATGTTAACGACATTCTTTCTACATTTTTCTCTCTAGATAGGCTTAGTTTCAATGGATTAGTTACTGTGTTTCGATCTATTGATTGCTTTGCTTTGCCGCTGTTCAATTTTCCTTTATCCTCCTTAAGTTTCTTCTGGATATGATTTATGATTCTCTCTTTTTTTCGTATCTGTTTGTTTTGATTGTAAATATCTTTATTATCATATATTGGCTCACATCACCTGTAATAAATTGTTCACTCTTCTTTAGTGACTCGTGTCGGTCTAATTCTCTCTCAGTGGAAAAATAGTTCCCCTTCTTATCTCCTAGACCAGTGTTTTTCAATCTTTTTTTGAGCCAAGGTAAAAAAATAATTGAAAGAAAAAAATAATTGAAAGAAAATCATAAGGCACACCACCAACCGAAAATGTTAAAAAAAACTGTATATTAGAAAATATTTTTTAAAATACTTTTACTGCCATAAAATAAATAAAATTATTTCTGCATCAAATAAGGGTGTTTTGTTGTTAATGTCATATCAAGACAGTTTTTAGACTGTATATTGTTAATATAGGATACATTCTTATCAAAGTGTCTCGAATGGGAATCAAGTAAACACAAACAATCAAGTCTTTTATGATTAATTAGTTTTCAAAAAATGTCTTTTATACCAATTAGGTGAAATTGAATAATTTTCCATAGCACACCTGATGATCTCTTGAAGAACACTGTCCTAGACTATTAAAATTATTGAAGGGACATGTGTGTGTGTGTGTGTGTGTGTGTGTGTGTGTGTTGGCATTAGCCTGTCTTGTAATTGCTGTGCAGCAGCAGCAATAAGTTATTAACACACTCATGAGTGTCTCCCTGTGTCCAGTGTGAACTGTCACGTCTGCATCTGCATCACGAGCTGCGCGTGTTGAACGTGGTTTCCCAACAGCGTCTGTGCATCTAGAGAAGAGAGCATGACACACATCAGAGCCAAGCGGGTCAAAGTTTCTGATACGGCCGCATGTCTACAGTGAGTCCATTACCCAACACTCATCTCCCTTCTCACCTCATATGCAAGCAGCCTCCCGAGAGACACAGCGCTGATGATTCTTACTCTTGCTTGAGTTTGTAATGTCGCTAAAAGTGAAAGGTCAGCATGTTTGCTGTTTACAAGCCTTTTACTCCATCCTAATGCAAAGTCATTGACTGCGGTGTTGATAATCTGCTATTGAAGAAAAAGATATTCCAGTAGCGTAAATGGTTAATGTTGGCACAAATGGCGTATTGTGCCACTATTGATAACTTTGGCACAAAAGCTTTTTTGAAAGCGGTTAATATAAGAGCATAAACAGAGGGCAGTGTAGTAAAGGTCATTACAGCGGGTGATGTGGCGGCTCTTGTCATAGTCTAATTTCCTGTCTAAAAACAACAAACAGTAGGAATTTACCTTACCGTTATAGTTCCCTGTGAGTGAATGTACTTTTATGTCCTTTTACTTACTTTAAGGTACAACATTATTTTTATTAGCACAGTGTATGAGGTAAATATTGCTCTTTTTGGTATTACCATGGCGATACCATTATTCTTTGAACTATCAATGTTGAAAACAGTTTTTACTGGCTGATGTTTTTTGCATAAACTCAATTTTTTCTCAGGGTTATTTAATGAATATAATTTCAAAGGAACAGCATTTATTTGAAATGGAAATATTTTGTAAAAAAAAAGATTTTAAATGAATAATTATTAATAATGTAAATGATCTTTATTTTAGCAATTTAATGTGTGCTTGCTGAATGAAAGTATTGATTTCTTCCTTTTTTTAATCTAAACTTTTGAGAGGCATCCAACTTAAAAAAAAAAATGTGAGTTTTCAACATTGGACTGTAGTAAGAAATGTTTTTGAGCAGCAAATCAGCATTTTAGATTGATAATAGATGATTTCTGAATGATCGTGTATAAATTAAAATATTTTAAATAGAAAGCAAATATTAAACTGTAATATATAATGTTTTAGCGGTTTTGTTCATTAAATAAACACACGCTTGATGAGCATAAGAGTTGATGGTTATAAGAGTACCATGGGAGTTTGTACTCTTCAACTTCCTTTACATTTCAATAACATTTTAACTTCATTTGAAATGTTATTATAAATCTATTCACATCATAAACTCACATGTCTGTGTTTACGTATCATATCATCTGGATAATCCAGGCTTATTTGTTGTTAAACATCAGACTGTAATGTGTTTTACTGCTCCTCGTAACGCCATAAAACTGATCTTTGAATATGTGTAGATTTAGTATTAACTATTACAGCTGGATCATCAAGTTCTCTGTACTAAACGTCTTCAGTGTGTTTACACACACTCCTCACGTACAGTGTGTTTTCACGTGACCAGCACACAGGTTTCTCCACTGTCTGTGTGGGTCTTGGCAGACTCTGAGTCATTCAGCACTCACATGAAGCAACTTGGACAAAAGTTGCATCTCCTTTCCAGCCTGATGAATATTCATGTGGTGTGGGCGTCGACCTTTGCTCACTGGCCTTAAATAGGCAGAGCGTCTGTACCTGCAGCACCCACTGAAACTCTGAGGATAAAGAGTTATCACCTGAGCGGGTTCTTCCACATTTTGCAAGTGAGTATTTAAAAATATAACAATTTTATGTATATATAATTATCGGTAAAAGACTAAGCTACAAAAACGTAGTCTTTTAACCCTTTTTTCAACTTTTTCAAGTCATTTTACAGTAAAAAAGTTGTACAGTTTTGAGAAGAGGAAGAAGTTTTTTCGTTTTTGATTCATGATGTTATTAGTCTTTATCATCTGATTTAAGGTGGCTGACAGTATCTTATATAATAAAAGTAAAAATAAAAAGATTTTAGTATTTTGGCATAGCCTAATCTCATATTTTCTGTTAATGAAATATGCATATTATACTGTAAATATATATTCAATATGCAAATGTAACGCTTTACAATAAGGTTTCATTAGTTAACTGCATTACTTAACATGAACTAACAATGAAACATGTTTCTAAAGCATTTTTTAATCTCAGTTAATGTTAATCTCAACATTAACGAATAGATTATTCAGATCAAACGTTGAAACTGAACTAATATGAACTAACAATGAAGAGATTTTGCAGTATGCAAAATACTAAACAGTATTTTCACTAAATAATCTTAACAAAGATTAATAAGAATGTATTAGTTATTAATAGTTAATGTATTAACTAGCCTTAACTAATGGAACTTTATTGTAAAATGTTGCTTTCAGGCCTAAAAATAAGCTTTACTACTTTCTTAAAGAGATAGTTCACCCAAAAATGAAACTTCTATTTTAATTTACTGTCTTCATTTACTCACCCTGAAGTTGTATGAGTTTCTTTCTTCTGCTGAACACAAAAATAACATATTTGGAAGAATATGGATAACCAAACAGGCCTAGGGCCCCATCGACTTCCATAGTTTTTAAGTCAATGGGGTCCATCAGCTATTTTGTTACCCATATTCTTCAAAAATGTCTTCTTTAGTGTTCATGGGTCAACTATCCCTTTAATGCACATTCCTGGGATTTGAAAAATACTGTAATTAAATATTTTGAGATATAAACAGTTTTGCAAACAGTTTAATGTTGACTTTAAATGCACAGGTATATATTTATATATTTCAGTTCATTTTCTTGTTTCAGTTCAGTTCATGACCTTTGATACTTTCCGTTCACAGACGTAACACAACTGAAAATGGACATGCACGAGATCATCCCTTTTGCTAAGGAGATGCTGAGGTCCGGTCCCTCCAAGGGCTGTCTGAAGGTCTACCTAGTGGGCGGCACGTTCGCCGTCCTGGGAATGGTGAGCGGTGTGGTGCAGGTCGCCGCCTCTCTCTTCCCTGACCACGAGGAGCCTGATTTTGAGATGCTAAAGGTACAAGAGCTCATAACAGAAAAAGAGCAGGTCCAGGAGCCACAAACCACCATCCCTGAAGACGACGAAATGGATGCCGCGATGGAGGCCAAGGCCAAGGAACTTCCCTTGACCAGACAGAGGCGGATGAGTTTCAGAGCTCATGCTTCATAATTCTCGGGCCCTGCTGCTGTTCATGCCTACTTGATGAAAGTTGAGCCAAAATGAAGTTCTGCTTGTGCACTGACCCGTCATGAGGAACCGTATGGACACGGTTGTTGTACTGAGCGCTGCGGAGCAGCACGGCGAGGGAAATGACTTGATAGTTTACGACTGTTACGTATGTTTGTTTAGAAGGTGTAATGATTTTTTATTAGATGATAACTATTTATAAAGGATGTATAAAAGTCATGTGTGGAGTGTGCTATCTTTTACTGCCATAAAATAAATAAAATTATTTCTGCATCAATAAGGGTGTTTTGTTGTTCATGTCATATCAAGAGTCTTTTCTCAGTTGTGATTTGGTGGAATTAACTAATTTATTATTTATTTATTTATTATTACATTATAACATGTTTGTGTTTGTCTAAAAAGGAAAATCATATAAAGGAATCTTCTCCGTTCGCTCTAAAAATGGTTTCTTTTAGAAGAAACTTTAAATGGATTTTTTGAGTGATGGTGATTTGAATATGCTATACATAAACTAAAAATAAAGATATAATTATTGTCTATGTAGGAAAATACCATTTTCAAACTTTATTTATTTATAATTATAATTAATAATAATAATAATAATAATAATAATAATAATAATAATAATTATTATTATTATTATTATTATTATTATTAAAGCTTGGAGATTCATAATCCAAGAATTTATCATCCAAAATATTTTATAATATATTCTCACACAAGTAATATACACAAACAGTAACACGTCATCAACATAATTTTTGAGACAGATATTCTAGTTTAAAACGCATATTATAATAATGTGGTTAGGGTTAGGGTTCATTTATAATATATTTTAATGTGTTTATTTTGAAATTGAAGCCGGAAGCGGAAGTGACGCAGGGCTTCTTTTTCGGAAGTAAACAAACCCAGAGCAGTTCAGAGGGAGATTTGCTGGAGTTGGTGGTGAAATTGGCGTCCAGTGATCGTGTTTCTGACTGTCAGTGGATAATGTGAGTACAGTTGTATAACACAGTCTTTTCTCTTCAACAAACATCCTAATTTTCTCGTTTAAACGCTGTTAAATCTGACAGAAAGGGTTTATTTCGCGGCGTTTCTGAGACTCCCGCAGCCTCTCTGTCTGATGATTGCAGTTCGTGACTCTGATTCTCAACTTGTTCTTGTTGGATTTATTACACGGTTTTAAGAAATTCATTTAAACAAACATCTATCGTCTGCAAACATGATTAATTGTCTTCAGCTCTGTTTAAAACCATGAGCACAACATTACACACATTCTCTCTCTCTCTCTCTCTCTCTCTCTCTATATATATATATATATATATATATATATATACGTTATCTATCTATCTATCTATCTATCTGCCTGCCCATCCTTCTATCTATCTATCTATCTATCTGCCTGCCCATCCATCTATCTATCTATCTGCCTGCCCATCCTTCTATCTATCTATCTATCTATCTATCTATCTATCTATCTATCTATCTATCTATCATCATCTCTCTCTCTCTCTCTCTCTCTCTCTCTCTCTCTCTCTCTCACACACAATAGTAATTGTAATTGTGTTGTGGTCATGCACTGGATGTCACACTTTTTATATTAGTTGCGTTGAGTTTGTGATGTGTTGTTTCAGGTCTTGCGTGTGTGAAAGAGTGTGACACAGAGCATCATCATGTCAAGGAAACAGGCAGGAAAGCCCATAAAAGGAAACAGGAAGTATGAATTAGAGAGGAAGAGAGACGAGAGGGCAGCCCGACGGGCTCTGGCCAAAGACAAAAAGAACAGACCTCCAGGAGGGGAAGATGGAGAGGAGTTTGTCAGCTTTTCCAACCAGCTTCAGGCTCTGGGTCTCAAACTCCGAGAGGTGCCTGGAGACGGGTATGTGTGAGCTTTCCTGGCTTTGAATGGCTCTTTAATGTGTCGTCTAATGTTTGTTATGTTGTCCCGCAGGAACTGTTTGTTTCGAGCTCTTGGGGATCAGTTGGAGGGACATTCGCGGGGTCACCTGCATCTTCGGCAGGAGACGGTTCAGTACATGACGACCCACAGGCAGGACTTTGAGCCCTTCGTTGAAGACGACGTGCCGTTCACACAGCATTGTAAGAGAAGGACAGCATTGTTCGTTCGTCTGTGTCGTTATAATAATGCGGGCTGTTCTGTTTTAAATTTAGATCTAATTAAAGCAAATAAAATACACAATAAAAATGACTAAAACTTAAACCTAAATGTAAAATATCAAAGATAAAACTATATATATATATATAATAACTATATATATTCAGTATTTATTAATATTTTATATACACAAATATTTTATAAATTTAAGTACTGTTATCCAGTGATTTCAGTAAATTTTCTGCTTACAGAGTTTACAAAATAATAATAATTATTATTACTATTATTTGTATTATTATTAAAGCTTGGAAATTATATATATATATATATATATATATATATATATATTCAGTATTTATTAATATTTTATATACACACATTTTTATAAATGTAAGTACTGTTATCATATTTTTGTCATCCAAAATATTTTAGAATGTTTTCTTCTCACACAAGTAATATAGACAATTGATTGATATATTAATTATCAAAAAAGTAATAAATACTGTAATACTAATATATATATATATATATATATATATATATATTCAGTATTTATTCATATTTTATATCGCACATATTTTATAAATTTAAGTACTGTGTTTTCCAGTACCAGCGATTTCAGTAAATTCCTGCTGGAAAGTCATTGAAGAAATCCCTTTTGTTCTTTCTCAGTGTCAAACCTCTCGCAGCCGGGCACGTTTGCTGGTAATGACGCCATCGTGGCTTTCGCTCGAAGCCAGCAGTTGAAAGTGGTTATTCATCAGCTGAACGCTCCGCTGTGGGAGGTGATGGAGCATTCGTCTCTTTGATTCATGTAATTCTACAGTGTGTTTTTATTCATGCTTTTCTCCTTGCCATTTAGATAAACGGTACCGAGAAGCCGTCATGCCGTGAGCTGCACATTGCATATCGCTATGGAGACCATTATGACAGCGTCCGAAAGATTGGAGACAACTCTGAGAGTCCGGCTCATCTGCGTATAGAGGTCTGCCAACTAAACAAACGTTTTTCTTTGTGTGTTCAAACGTGTTTTTCTTCAGCTAGGACACATTTAATTGATCAAAAGTGACAGTATAGACATTTATAGTCAAAAAAATATGAAGCAGCACAACTGATAATAATCAGAAATGTTTCTTGATCATATTATTAAGATTTGTGAAGGATCATGTGACACTGAACACTGGAGGAATGATGCTGAAAATACAGCTTTAATCACAGGAATAAATTACATTTTACAATATATTACAATAGAAAACATTTCTTTTAAATTGTAATAATATTTCACAATATTACTGATTTTACTGTATTTTTGATCAAATAAATGCAGCCTTGATGAGCAGAAGAGACTTCTTTAAGAAAATAATAAATCTAAACTTACCAACCACAAACATTTGATCTTTCGTTATGATTTTCTAGGTTGCACTTTATTTTACAGTACATGCACTAACATGTACTTGCCTAAGAAACTACTGCGTAATACAAAGTAACTACATGGGTTAATGTCATGTTTAGGGTGGGTTCAGGGTACCTAATTATCACAAAATTACCATAATATACGTACATGGGGAACAGGACTCAAGTGTTTAAAATGTCAATGTAAGTCGCTTTGGATAAAAGCGTCTGACAAACCATGAATGACTGTAAAATAAAGTGCTCCCGTTTGCTGAGCTCTTGTCATGTGACGTCTTTTCTTTCAATAGAGTCTGAATAATTCCAGACGCTTTGGAGACGGTGAGAAGGAGAAGTCGAGAGGTGCCTCCCCCTCGCGCTCGCTCTCTGAAGACGAAGAGCTGATCTTGAGCATTCTCTGTTCTGACAGTCGGTCCATTTTCAAATCGATGCTTTAGTTCGGTTTCCTTCACTCCCAACATGCTCTCACCTCTATGTTGTGTCCGCAGGTCAATCAGACAATCTTAGCCAATCAAATGCCACTTCACAGACGTGCCACAGTGATTGGCTGGAGTCGGAGCTGAGCAACCAATCATCATCGAGAGATTCGGCTTCAGGGACGCACCCTTTATGTCAAGGCATGCAGGCTGAATGTAGAGAAGTCATATCGCCAACAGAGGGCAGCATCTCGCATAAATCCAAGGTAACTACGTTTAGTCATTTCGTTTAGCAGATGCTTTTAACTTGGATTGTTTTGAACGATTAAATACCAGAGATTCTCAAATGAAAATAATAAAGCATTTTTGTATTCTTATGCTTTCTAGCTCTCTAATAAACAAAGGAAAGAGCAACAGCGTCTAGAAAAGAAGAAACGTCAAGAGGAGAGACACAGACAAAAGGTTTTACAGGGCAGAGGGTCACATGATCAGAATCAGAACGGACCTGAAGCCGTCACTCTTGTGCCAGCGCTCAACACCCTGAGCATCTAGTGCTTGCTTTGGGATGATCGAGAAACTTTAATAGTTTAAATGTACAGGAGCTGTGTAAGCGTGGGGATGACGTCTAGATACGTGGAGCTGTATGCTGTGTTTGAGATGGATGACGGATGACTTTTTGTACCGAATGTAGATTAATTAACCTCGTTAATCTGTGAGCCCAGCCAAAGAACGTTTGGAAAGGGAACCAACATATTGAGAGGAGATTAATCATGGAGCACTATTTAAACCTGTCGGGGTGTTTGATTCATTTGCTTAAAAGCCTTTCGGTTCTGCCTCTATTTTCAGTTTTTGAATGCTACTTTAAAATAGAGTATTCAAAAAATCCTGGTTTTAAATCGAGCGTTTCATTTTCAGACAGTTGGGCAACTTCATATACTACAGTGAAACCCTATAAATAAACGTCTCAAATGGGATTTAAATTGTGTTGTTTTAAATGTTATTCACTGAAAGGGTGAAAACTCTGGATCTCATATTTCATCTCAAAATAGAAATGATAGTTTGCTTAAAGAAAAAGCTATTTTGCATTTTATGACTTAAGTCTTTTTTATCATTCCTGAAAAGCAAAATTGTTAATGTAATTTAAGAATGTAAGACTGTATTACAGTAATGAGAATCTAACAAGACAATTGTAAATAATGGTAATTCCCCAAAAAACGTAAATAAATAGAGCATTAATTTGGAAAATGTGCTTTATTGTCATGCAAATGATGACACAGAGAAAAGTCTGAAAAATCACAGAAAAAAATGTTAATGGACAATAATAAGCTTAATTTTCTTTATGCAGAACAAATTCTTGCTTTATTTTGAGGTGAAATGTCAGTTAAAGGTGCTGTATAGATAAAAAAAAATATATATATATATATATATACTACAAAATACGTGTATGTTCATGTATATCAAAATATATATTTAAAATATATAAATTTATATTATCTATATTAAACATGTTAGATGTTGTTAATAATTTATTATATATATATTAAACATTTATGTACATGTATATGTTATATTACGCTCATATATAATATGTACCATATATATATATTCAATTATTTATGCCTTAAGAACGTTATATTTAATTTTTTCACTCTTCAATAAAATAAATCTAATAAAGTTATATTTATATTAATTGCATATTATATGAGTGTAATATAACGTAATACATAACTTATTTTCAATGCCTTAAGAACATTATATTTTATGTTATTTCACACTTCAATAAAATAAATTGAATAAGTTATATATTACATGTATGTTTTATAATACACTCATATATAATATGTAATTAATATAAATATAATGTTATTAGATTTATTTTATTGAAGAGTGAAATAACATAAAATATAACATTCTTAAGACATAAATTACTTAAGGTTTAGAAACAACAGCAGACATAGACTGAAATTGATCCTTATTTTATTTAATAACTAAAAACATTTTGAAAACAGTAAGACGTGCAGCCAAGCTGGGAATGAACAAGCACCTTTTCATAATACAGAAAGCCCGACCTGCCATTATGTTGCAACAAAGACACAAAATATCAGATGCTGAAGTTTTTGAATTGCTGTAGAAATGGATACAGATTCTCACTGAATGACCCTGATGGTTTCCCTTTTTGTTCATGTCTTGATGAGAAAATTATTAAAACGGTCAGAACAAAATAATGTAACCCTAGACGCTATTTTAAGACCGTGATCCAGCCTGCAAATGCTTGCCGGTTAAGACACAAAAATGAGAAAAATGATAAATCCAATGCACAGGGAAAAGCTTGACCCACTGAAAGAGTCACTATTCTTCAAACAAACCAGTCGTGGCTCTTTTGAACCGCAGAACATCTGCGACAAACATCTGCTAAGTCTTAATACTTTAGCCACAGCGATTAAGATCCATGCCAGATTTTCATCGTTTCACCGCTGAGAAAATCTGCAGCTACGGTAACGAGTTAAACAGGGTTACAATATCTGCATTGACCTTAAAGAAAAACCAGTGATGAAGGTCGTTCAGATTCCCCTTAAAAAGTGTCTAATTGTTCCCTTTTCAAACTGTATGGAGGAATCTTAATACAGTAGCCGACTATGTCTCTGATAAATATAACTCAAAACGTATTAGTAGGATATTTACAAACTATTACTTCGGTGATATAAACTTGAATATCTAATGCATAAATATTCTGGCAATTTAAAGGAATAGCATGGGTTCAACTGGTACGAGACACAGTTATAGCCATATGATACAATTACTAATTTTGTATGTTATAGTCAGTTATAATTAATAACCATATAAAGCTGCTAAACCCTGTAATTTTAACTTATGTGTGTGAGGATACTGCAAACAGACTGTAAGTGCATTACTGTAAATGTGGCTTTTGCTTGTGTGAAATGAGTCCGAATCATCTACGGTAATGCACAGCAAGCCACAGATGCGAGCGATAGTGCTGAACTCATACTGAACCCGAACATTCCTTTAAAAGTCTCGTTCTTTTGAGCTCCGACTCATTTAGTTTCTGTGTTGTTTGGGGTTTGTGTGTCAGTGCATGTTGTGTTGCTGTGTTTAAAGATCACCATCTATGGGTGATGAGTTTTCCAACAGAGTCCTGGACTCCCCTGTCCTCCCATCTGTCCGTTTGTGGAGAGCTTTTGGTGTTGTTCATCCCTCCATCTTTCGTGTTTGGCAGAGCGGTGCTCCACAGTTCCAGGTCGACGCAGCTGTGCAGTGAAACAAAGAAAAGGTGGTGATGTTGTTTTAATAAATGCAGGTTTAAAGTAGCTTAGTGTAAAAAGGTTTTTGTTTGTCCAACCAATGTATTCATGTAAAACTTCATGCGTTCTTTTTTTTGAATCAACACTTGAATGTGGGTGAGTTTCATTTGTGTATGTGTATATATTTTACACTCACCTAAAGGATTATTAGGAACACCTGTTCAATTTCTCATTAATGCAATTATCTTATCAACCAATCACATGGCAGTTGCTTCACTGCATTTAGGGGTTGGTCCTGGTCAAGACAATCTCCTGAACTCCAAACTGAATGTCAGAATGGGAAAGAAAGGTGATTTAAGCAGTTTTGAGCGTGGCATGGTTGTTGGTGCCAGACGGGCCGGTCTGAGTATTTCACAATCTGCTCAGTTACTGGGATTTTCACGCACAAACGTTTCTAGGGTTTACAAAGAATGCTGTGAAAAGGGAAAAGCATCCAGTATGCGGCAGTCCTGTGGGCGAAAATGCCTTGTTGATGCTCGAGGTCAGAGGTCATGGGCCGACTGATTCAAGCTGATAGAAGAGCAACTTTGACTGAAATAACCACTCGTTTCAGCCGAGGTTTGCAGCAAAGCATTTGTGAAGTCACAACACACACAACCTTGAGGCGGATGGGCTACAACAGCAGAAGACCCACCGGGTGCCACTCATCTCCACTACAAATAGGAAAAAGGCACAATTTGCACGAGCTCAACAAAATTGGACAGTTGAAGACTGGAAAAATGTTGCCTGGTCTGATGAGTCTCGATTTCTGTTGAGACATTCAGATGGTAGAGTCATGGATCCATCATGCCTTGTTACCACTGTGCAGGCTGGTGGTGGTGGTGTAATGGTGTGGGGGATGTTTTCTTGGCACACTTTAGGCCCCTTAGTGCCAATTGGGCATCGTTTAAATGCCACAGCCTACCTGAGCATTGTTTCTGACCATGTCCATCCCTTTATCAACACCATGTACCCATCCTCTGATGCTACGTCCAGCAGGATAATGCACCATGTCACAAAGCTGGAATCATTTCAAATTGGTTTCTTGAACATGACAATGAGTTCACTGTACTAAAATGGCCCCACAGTCAATAGTTATCAACCCAATAGAGCATCTTTGGGATGTGGTGGAACGGGAGCTTCGTGCCCTGGATGTTCATCCCACAAATCTCCATCAACTGCAAGATGCTCCTATCAATATGGGCCAACATTTCTAAAGAATGCTTTCAGCAGCTTGTTGAATCAATGCCACGTAGAATTAAAACAGTTCTGAAGGTGAAAGGGGGTCAAACACAGTATTAGTGTTCCTAATAATCCTTTAGGTGAGTGAGTGTGTGTGTGTGTGTGTGTGTGTGTGTGTGTATATATATATATATATATATATATATATATATATATATATATATATATATATATATATATATATATACAGTAATACCTCGGTTTACGAGCGACTTGGTATACGAGCAAAAAAAAATTCCCTCACCCATGCGCAGTTTTGTGTAGAAAAAGTCCTAACGCTCAGCATCCAGCACGCATTTTTACCTGAAATATCCTAATGACAGCCTCTCATAACACAGTCAGGAGGTTCCAACCCCTTTATAACCCCTTAACTCCTTCATTGGCTGCATCATTCACCACAGTGATACTTTTATAAGTAATTTACAGACGTACCTAATATTATACCTCATATTCTAAACATTAATTAATTGTGATCGATATTGTTCACATAGTGAAATATACACGTACAGTACCTCTAAGCAGTCTCCTAGTTCTGCCTGAGTGTGTATGTGTGTGTGGTTAACACTTAATTCTCATCTGCCTATCTCCCCGCTTGGCTCCCGCGCACTCATTCGTTCGCGGCTCCCGCGAATTTGTTCTCTTGAGGCTCCCGCGAATTCGTTCTCTCGCGGCTCCCATGTTCCACGACTTTAACTCTGGATTATCACTTTGTTTGTTTTCTGCACTATTATAATAAATTCACTCATTTGCTTTCATCCTTGCTTTCCCCGCTCCCCTCTCCCCCCTCCTCTCTCTCCTCCAAGCAGGCTGCTCATACCTGAAGTGCATTACAGTAAATTGTCAAGTATTTTTAGAGTTTAATTGTCAATTATTAATTAGTATTTATATGAGATCTTAATGGTTACAATTTTAACTGCAATTAATAGGGTAAAACCCAAAAAATAGGGCATTTGTGGTCGTGTGGAACGAATTAATTGATTTTTAGTGCATTCTTATGGGGAAATTTGTTTTGGTGTACGAGCATTTTGGTTTACGAGCTCGCTCTTGGAACGAATTAAACTCGTAAACAGAGGTATTACTATATATATATATATATATATATATATATATATATATATATATATATATATATATATATATATATATATATATATAGTGTGAAAGTTCCATAAATGTCAGGGAAAGAGTTAAATATCTTGACACATTATTGGGAAATATAGTGACAACTGATATTTAAGTATTTATGAAAGCAGTTTGCTATACTGGTATAAAGATATCATTGATTTAAATTACAACTAGTAATTTTCTTACTTTTTTCCTAACTTTTTGTCCATAAAAACAGCAGCAACTGCACCAGATTTGGGCCTCTGTTCTGTTCCTCCTCAAGAGTGAGCTCCATATTATCTTATATCATAATATATGAGCCACAAAACCTGATGTTTCAAATATGATACTCTCATATGAAAACGTTTTAGATTTTTTGACTATTATGTCATTTGTAAGGCTTTACAGAGTTAAGATACTTATTTCATATCCTAAAATTACCCATAATAGTCCCCATGTTTCACAGACAAGCATCTCACCGGAGACTAAGCAGTGCAGCAGAGACCCTCCCCGCGAGCTGTCCGATACACCGGGGAGACGCAGACGCGGGCTCTGGAGGGCACGTGGTTGAGGGTGGTGGTCAGCCGGTTGGGTGGTAAATACAGGGTGGAGCGCTGACTCTGACCTCGCTCCCATGTGACCCAGTAACCGCGGAGCCCGTCGTAACTCCCCCTCCACCGGAGCTGCACTGACTCATTGCCCACTGTGGTCAGCTGCAGATCCGAGAGAGCCGGCAGCACTGAGAGAAAGAGGGAGAGAGGTCAAGCTTCCTGCTTCTTGCTGGGAATCGGAGGGAGGTGAGGGATGTGTGAATGATATTGACAGGAAAGAGGAATTCAAGCACTATTCCAGATGCTCATAACGAATTGAATTAATAAAAAGACTTACAACTATATTTAGGGTGTGTTCACACTTGTAATGCATTTCTTTTAGTCCGGATAAAGAAACAAAAACATTTAGACCAGGTTCACATTGGCATTTTAACGCCGAACCTAAAGATACTGAAGCTTAAGGTATAGGGATATATTCTCTGATTGGCTGGCTTTTATTACGTATAATTCCTGACGGAATTATAAAATCCACAACAATGCGCTCGCTGTATTTTGACCAGCTGAGAACTCGTAAAGAGCTTATAAAATGAGTCAAAGCAGGAATCTCTCCGTCACACACATGAAGATCTGCTGCGAGGAGAAGCGCTTCTAATGCCTGTATGAACCGTGATGAAGCAACAAGAAAAAACACTCTGCCCTTTTTCAGGTGGCATCTTGTGTCCTGATTTTGGTTAGTTTATGTGTCTGCGGTCCATGTTTCGTTCGTATTTCATTCGAACAGCACCAGTGTGAAATCAAACCTGCCAGCTGTGAACGTGAATGTGATTCCTGCAGCTCTTTTGACTCCTTTAGACATTTAACAAAAATAGCCTTTGTGCAAAATAGTTTGTGCTTTCCTGTAGCTCAACCAGAAGAGCATTGGTGCTTGCAACACCATGGTCATGGGATCAATCCCAGGGAAAGCTAGAACTGATTCAATGTGTTTTTTTAATGCAATGTAAGTCGCTTTGGATAAAAGCATCTCTCAAATGCATAAATGTAAAATACAAGTAATTAAAGCCGGTCGTTCTAGTTGTGAATGTATCCCTATGCCTTTAGGTTCAGTGTTAAAATGCCAATGTGGGTTAGTTTTAATCAAACCAAACATGCCAAGTGTGAACACACCCTAAGTGTTATTTTACTGGAAAAGGAAAGTACGCTTATAAAGGCATCCAGTTGTCCTTACCCTCCTGTGTGCAGGCTTTAACCGACATGGCTCTCTCTTTTCCGGAGGACTGTCTTGCGCTCACGGTGACCAGATACTGCGTGTCGGGCTGGAGGTCGGTCAGGACTGCGGAGTCCTGCAGGTTGCTGAGGTCGATCACCCGGAGCGGGCCTGAAGGAAAGGCTGAATACTCCACCCGGTACGCCTGAATGAGGTGCGGCAGCAGCGGAGCCCAGCTCACACGCACACTGCTGCTGCTCGACTCGGACACGCTCACTGTGGACAGAGTCTGGACCTCTGGCTGATTCACTGGGGAAACACGTGAGAGAGCTTTCAACAAACAAAGCATATAGACACATTTCACTTTTTGTCTCTTAAAAATATATAGAGGGTTCCTGTCGCTTAATATGTGTGTAAAGTCGACAAGAAAGTGTTTATATCCAATTTTACTTTTAGAATGGAAATGTTTCAAAGGTCAAGGTCTTTGACAATGAGGGGATAATATGCACAAATGTTGATTTCAAAATTTTACTTTTGAATTTGTTTTTCAGTGTTTCTCATTGATTTTCAATTCTCATTATTTTAATAGTTAAAATAGAATTTTAATATAATACAAAATATTAAATACTTAACATTAAATTAACATTAATAAAATATGAACATTATTAATTAATTGTATTAATTTAATAATAATAGTTTATTATTATTATTTAATATTAAATATTTAAACTATTTCATTTTCATTTTAATATTAAAATACATTTAATATTAAATTGAATTATATCTATTTAATGATACAAATAATAGTGATTAACAAGAATACATTTAATGTTCATATTTAATTAATGCTGTTTATTATTAATAATAATTTTTTTATTTATTATCATTACTATAATAAGCATAAATTAAACATTAAACTTTAAGGACACAATGATAAAATAATGGCCATAAAAATCATTTTCAGTATTCAAAGTATAATTACTTATTTTTTTATGTTTATTATTGTTGTATAACTTTAAGTTAATAGTATTTAATACTACTAATAATGATTAATAATAATACACTTAATATCCATTTTTAATTTACAATAATTAATGCTATTAATAATATTACGAATAGCAATAATACATTTTATGTTAATTGTTATTATTATTATGGAGTAAGCATGAATTAAACATTAAGGACATAATGACCTAAAAGCACTGGTTATAAAATTCAGTTCATTATAAAGTTTAGTTCATTTTTTTCTTCTTCTCTTGAGCTTGTGAAATATGATCAGGATGTATTCTTGACTGGCTTTATGAGATTCACACTCGTGATCCGGTGCAATGATGAGTCATTATGTGTTGAGCACCTGGCTGTGTGGTAAAGGTGGCGTGAAGAGAGTTCAGGAACTCCAGGTTCGTCTTGGGCGAGAGCGTGACTTTGTACGTAGTGTCTGGATGCAGGCCAGTCAGCTGAGCCGAGCTGGCATCTCCCGGCCGTGTGATCCTCTGAAAAGGACCCAAACCAGTGCCAGGGCTGGTGCCCGGACCCCCGCTCCCTCCGGTCTGCCCTGTTCGGATGGGACCGAACTGGATGTCGTAGTACCCGGTGCCAGCCAACACAGGCCTCCATTCCAGCTGGGCTGTAGTGGCAGTGACCGACTTCACCTGCAGCCTCTCGGCCCGAATAATCTCTGCATTTCATCAGAGAGTAAGAGAAATTAAATTAGTCACTAAACTCATACCTAGGGCACTTTCTAAAACGATGCAACACCACCTGGTCTGAATCACTGTGTGCAATCAATGCGCTTGTTTATGTAAGTGTCTGGAAGTTGCACATATGTAACGCCTTATATATGTGCGAAGGAATGCTCACTAATAATAGCTGTGTCTAGTGCTCCGGGGGGCTTTGCTGGGGGCCGAAAAGGACAAAATAATTTCAGTATAAATAGCCCTCATCTCTCATTACAGTGTCTGCCGGCTTCTGTCCCTGTTTCCTCCTGGCACTTCTTATCTTGGAGCCGTCTCAAGCTATTTGTGACTGGCATTCAAGATTCCTTCGGGACACTGGGGCGGAGGTACGGAGCTATTCGCACCCACATCAGATCACTCGCCTCATTTAGAAAACACTCTCATAAGACTGACTCGAGGTCTACAGAGTTTCATAAAGCGTCAAGAATTTGAAAAGTCCTCTTTAACTCTTTCATAGCCATTGACTTCTGAAAGAGGTCTGAATCTCCGGATTAAAGCATTGAAAAAGAAGCAGAAACGAGCGATAAAAGCATTGCTTACGCACATATAATCTAACGTGGCATCAACATAAAGCAGAGCATTTTCTCAAATGTGAAACTTACCCACATTCAAGTGTTGATTAAAAAGATGTATGACGCTTGAATAAAATGTTGTTTTACAGCAGAGGGTTTGTTCTTTCTTTTTATATATGCATGTTCAGATATTTTTCCTGGGGGCCAGGAAAATTTTGTGAAAATGATCAAAAACACTGGTGAGGAAAGAGTTAAAATTATACTTTTATCACTTGCAATATCAATAGCAATATCATTTACTCGCCCTCATTATGCTCCAAACCTGTAATAAATTGTATAAATTAAATATGTTCCTCACATAAATAAATTCATAGTCATATGGACAATTTTTTTGAAGATATATTTGATAATGTAATATAATAATGCACCAATCCTATTTTTATTTCATGTTCAATATAATTATTATTTAATTATTATTTTAAGTGTTTTAATAATAATATTTTAGCAACATTTTGGAACAATATTTGCTTAGCTTTTTATTTCATGTTCAGTTTGACCAATGAACATGCAATGGGTCCCAACACCTCCCTTTTGAGTGAATTTTCATTTATTTATTTTCTTTTTTTTCAATAAATAGACATTTTCATGAATAATTTGCAGTTCTTATTAGATTTCTTTTTTAATTGTAATAGTGAAAATAACATTTTAATATTACAAAAATATATTAGATATTGAATAATAATATTTTAATTATAACCTATTATAATTATTTTAATAGTGTTTTAATAATAATAATATTTTAGCGACATTTTGGAACAATATTTGCTTTGCTTTTTATTTCATGTTAAATTTTACCAATGAACATGCAATGGGTCCTAACACTTTCCCTTTTGAGTGAATTTTCATTTTTTTTATTTTTATTTTTTATTAAAAGACATTTTCTTGAATAATTTGTAGTTCTCATTAGATTTTTATGATTATAATAGTGAAAATAACATTTGAATATTACAAAAATATATTAGATATTTTAATAGTATTTTATTTTAATAAATAGACATTTTCTTGAATAATTTGTAGTTCTCATTAGATTTTTATGATTATAATAGTGAAAATAACATTGAGCTTGACAGTCCAGGTGTGCTCAATATTTTCTTTGCATATAATACCTTTTGCATTCAACAGAATAACAGGTTTGTCAGACTTGGAATGAAATGAGGATGAGTATGTGATGCAATTCATGTATTTGCCACGATTTTTGAGATACTTAGGTGAAGCACACACCAATAATTGCGTTCCTCAAGTCTTCACTGATGATGTTGATATCGTCAATGTCCACAAAGAACAGATGCTCCTCTGCGGGTGGACTTACGACCTCTCTCAGCACCTGGTAGTTCCCATGACCAGTGGAAACCACCAGTACGGCCACGCCCTCTTCTCGCAGCCTCGCCATTGGTTCCCGCACCTCGCCGGGATCCACTCCATCCGTGAGCCAAACCAGAACCCTGGGCAGATCTGGTCTGGCACCTCCCGGCACACCCTGCTTCAAAACGCGATTCCTAGCCATCAGCAGAGCGTCCACTGTGTTGGTGTCGCCCTTTAGCTGTCTAGTCCTCCCCAGGGCCGCCTGCAGTGCTTGCTGGGAGCTGTAGGCGTCAAAGCCAAACTCAAGATTGGGTTCGGTCCCAACCTGCAGCAGTCCCACCCTCACCTCATCCGGCCCCAACGAGAAAGGCAGCAGGAGTTTTGACAGAAAGCTCAACATACGGGAGAACTCGTAGGAGGCCACGCTACCAGAGGAGTCCAGGAGAAACAGGACATCGCCCTCACAGCAGTTTAAAACTGTAGGTGAAAAACAACAGAGAGGACGTTTAAGGAAAATGATCTATGGTCTAACATCTCAAGAGGGGGGAGAGGAGTGAGTGTTTATTTAGTACATACTGTAGCAGCACTAAAACACTCCAGACTTTCTGAGGCATGAGGAGGAGTTTGTGTAAGTATAGACCAGCTACTAGGGATCCCTAATCCCCATGTTTGTTTTTTGTTCCCCATTTTATTGTCTGCCAGCTGTAAATTTAAAAAAAGTAAAAGCATGCCTCTCTTCAACAAGCCACATGATTTTAGATATCATTCATGCACAGATAAGCCCCAAAGTTGGATCTGAAGCCCCCAAAATGCATCTTCTGTTATCATTTATTCCCTCTCATTGTTGTTTTAAACCTGTATAACTTTGGTTATACAGGTTTAAAACATTGCTGACTGCATTGACTTTCAATGTGTGGTCCATAAAACATCAAGAAAGAAATTCATACAGGTTTGGAACAACATGAGGGTGAGTAAATGATGGTAGAAGTTTATTTTTGGGTTGAAGTATCCCTTTAAGGTTAGTGTTATTTAAAAAGGGGTGATGGGCAGTACCATTAATTTGATTGATTGAAATATATTTATTTATTTATTTTATTTACAATAAGTCTTAGTGCTTACAAACATATTTATTATTATTATTATTATTGAAAATGATTTTTTTTTGTTCTTTTTGGAGCTTGACTGGTCAATATTTGCTTTGTTTTATTATGGAAAAATATCATGAACTTCTAAAAAAACAAAAAAAGATTTATTGGGAAATTTGGGTGAGTATTTCTTTGTAATAGTAATATTTCTATATTATTGTATATTAATAAATTTAATTTTTTTGTTAGTATATTTACTACTATTTTTGTTACTATATTTACTTTAGTATATTTGTATTTACCAATTACATGGTAACATTTTTATTAGTAGTAGTAATAAAGTTTTTACATTTGTTTTTAACATATAATACCTTTCATTACTATTTTATGGTCATATTGATATATAATCACAAAATTGCACAGCTCTAAAAAAAAAAAAAGCACAGCAAACCTGGAGTTTTGTTTTGTTTTTTACTCGCAATATAATTTTGTTGCATCAGGAAGAAACTTTTTTTTATCGCAATTTCAATATTTTCCAAAATCATGTTGCTCTCATTTGTATTAATTGAACTGCACAACTTCAGATGTTTAAAGTTGATAAAGATTTTTACAAGATTGGATGCAGTGTAGACACTACATAAACTCATGAAATGTTTATAGTGAACAATAAAATGAGGAGAAACTCTGAGAAAGGAAGATAAGTGTGAAAACGAGTGAGGAAATGAGTCATTTGCGAAGGAAGAAGGCTGGAGCGGTAGATTCTATAAATAAAGATAAGAAAACAGTGGTATTTATTAGGATAAGGAAGAACTGGGGGCTTCACAATATTTCAAGAGATGGAACATTTGATTTGGCCATTACAGGAGTTTCCTGGCAGAGGAACCTCTAACCTGGAGCAGCATGATAAACATAAACAGATGGGGGAAGGAACAGCCCTGCTACTGGATTTTACAACCGGGAGGCGGACGGACGGACGGACGGGCAGGCGTGCATGGAGAAAAAGGAGGGAGGTGAGAATTGGCTGTTCCATATGAAGTAAAAGGAGGAATGTAGAGACTATTCCAGAAGCCCCTGAAGAGGAAGAAAGAGCATGTGCAAGACAAAAAAGAGCAAGTGGGCGAAAGGGTTCGGAAGAATGCTGCCAACAGTTTGACACTGAAGACGATCCAAAGTCGCCCACCCAAGTTCTGTGAAAAGATCTGGAGGCTTGAATCAAATTATGAGAGAATCTTGCAATTCTCTTTCTTTGTTGCCATTTTTTGTGATAAAATTGAACCAATGAATTGTAATGAACTCGTAAAGCAGCACACAGCACAGTTCTCATATTTTTCTTCCGAGCCTAACAGGTCACTTGAACCTGTGACCGCTGAATAATTGACCTTTGCCAGACCACTTGGATCCAGGGTGCGGTGGCACTTTGCACAGAAACTGCTGGAGTCAAAGCCAAAATGCTTAAGGCTCTTCCAAAATTACTCTCTGTGAGTCAATGTTGGTGTGTCTATGGTTTTGTTCAGACAGGCAGCAAAAGGGTTTTGATGGAAACCAAATCAGATTCAAATGAATAGTTCAGCTATGAAACTCTATTTGTGTTCTCAATGTCGTTCGATTTCATATTCATGTTTCGAAACGAATACGCTAAGGGTGCTTTCACACTGGGAGTTTAGTTTGAAACGGGGCACGGTTTGCATGAACAATTACTAACAATTACGAACAATTACTTGTGAAAGCTGTCATGCGGACCTGAGTGTGTACCAGAACGAGGTTATACTCGAACTGTGACACATGAATATGAAAGCTGCACGGACTCGGGTGCGCACTTGTTCAGGAATAAAAGTAACCTGTGCATGCATTTTAGCCAATGACGATGTATTTAAAGCAATCAAATGCACGCTGAGATGACCGTGTTCAGGGCTTGACATTAAGTTTTTTGCTCACCAGAGATTGTGGCAAGAGGTTTTTCAAAGCTATTAACCACTCACGCTTGGCCACAATTTCTGATATCGAAACCATTGGGGAAAACGTCCATACAGATATTTTTATTATCTCATAATTTGGCAACAGGTTTATTAGGCTGCTGTCACTTTAAGACCGAACGCACTGTTTATTTTCATTTAAAGTATTACTGAATGTGTTTACGTGAATACTCGACAAGATTGGCATTTTGACATTATTTTGTGTTTATTTGACTATTTAAACTGTACCTGCACATTAAACAGTACCTGTTCTGCGGTTTCAGAGATTACTTTATCAATATGTAATGGAAAATCTATAATTTGGACAACATTGCATTGCACTTGGTTTATTGTTTCAGATGCTTTCTATAAAACTACAATTGAAAAATGTAAAGTCTATATTACACATAAAATGCAACCCGCCAAAATGAATAGTAGGAGTGATTGCGTTACACGCCACTGATGAAATACACACACATTTGGAAGGTTTGCGGATGTTAATCTAAAGCCCTGACAGTGTTGATGATTTACCTTTGGTAACGAGTGAGAGTGAGCTTGCAGTGTAATCGTGCATAAGTGCAATCAGGGTGGCAAATGGAAAGCAATGCACTGTCTTCTCAAAAGATTCAGTTTTCAAGCAGCAGAAAGCCGCCTTCGTGCGACACATACAGTAGTATGTAGTACATACATGCATAGCAGCACTGAATCAATAAAAAATGTAATGTATTGACCAGCGTTTTCTATCTGAACACAAATCCTCCAGGGTTTGATACAATCAAGATAAGTCTGAAATGGCAAAACACAGCCAACTCTGTGCCCTCCTCCTCCCCAGCACCACCTGCCTAGATCTGTTACGGGGGTCTCTCTCGCACTTCCAGTGTTTCTCTTGATTTCATCTTCTGATCTAAACCACATATGCCACTTCAAATCTGATTGAAGGCTAAATATTTTGACATTGGCATGTAATAACGCTGTTTGAATATGATAATTTGTGCACTTTATATAATGAACTATGTGACATTCACTTGTGAATAGCGAGTGAGTCAGCGATTTTGGATACAGTTCAATCATGAATTCCTCTATTGTGTGTTTTCCATCATGCGTTTCAAGAGTTCAGTGGGATCAACAGAGGCAAAGTATACATATCATCCCTATTTTCTGGCATTTAATTGGTTTCTCGAAAGTAGTCGATAGCATAACATGAGTGACTGACAGGAAGAATCCTTTAATTCGCACGCTTCACTCAATGTGCATGTCAGTGATGTGCTGACAACAAGTTATGGCTGTTCTGTTTATACAGCAAATAATCCCTGTCAGTTATAAGTCCTTAAAATATAAGGCCGTGACATCAATTATAGAATTTATTTTGTCAATCCAAGTTGTGTATGAATAAAACTATATTAGCACAGCAAAATATAAGATGATACCCAGACCACGGTCGAGGGAGAAAATACTTTACTGCAAAGTTATATAAATGAGTCTCTTAAACTTAGACCATATGTTTTGAAAAAAATAATAATCCCCTGACATGATGTGTGAAGAAAACGCTTTTACACGCATGTTTTTCTTCCAGCTCACATGTTTGTAATGTACGTCTGCTGGTGCAGTCGTGTTAATCAGAAACTATCTCCAGATTTCTTCTTTCAGTTGCATTATTGTTTAAAGACTTTGAGCTCTTGATGAATCAACCCAGAATAGAACAGAACAGAATAGAATAGAATAGAATAGAATGCTAAGGTTAACATTGACTCTGAGTAGTGGTCAGTGATTTACATTAATAATGATTATTAAAGCACTCAAACTCAATGCATGTTTGTTCTGGAGAATGGGAACATTATAGAAATAGGTTCTTTAAGTTAACTTTATTTAATGCAATTATAGCTAACATGAAATTTTCTTTTTGCTCTTTGGTTTTTGCTAAATAAAATATTTTCTGCTGTTTGAATTAGGTACTGACTGAACGCACCTTTGATCAGGTACTGGCCCACATGACTCACCTGTCCTGATTCCTGAATCAGATTAATCATCTATCCTGACTCCTGAATCAGATGACTCACCTGTCCTGATTCCTGAATCTGATGAATCATCTGCCCTAAAACATGACTCAATCAAATCAAATACCGAGTCCTGAACTGATTAATGCGCTTCACTTGTAATCAGGTACAGAGAACAGTAATAATTTACCTAAACTACCAACAGAGAATATAATTAAACGTTAATCCGGTGCTGATTTAACCAATATGATTCATGCCGAGTCTTGAAGTCATTTGAGCCCTGAATGAAACGCTTGACTCAAATGACTCCTCTGAGTTTTGAATAAACATACACGACTCAAATACATTGGATTAAATATACAATTCACCAAAACCTAAAACCGAGTTCCGAATTCAAAGTGTGAAGCGACTCACCTGAATCAGGTACCGAGTCCTGAGCGTCTCCTGCCCACAGAAACACGCCGAACAACACACACGTGAGCACTTTTCTGACCTCCATCATGGACTTTATGTCAAAGCTATAGTCAGTTCTGCAAGTTTCAGCGCGTCTACATTGCCTGGCACAATGTCTGTTCGATTTATATGCCTAAAATCCGTACGGTTCACTGTAAAGGTCGCATTCAGTGCTGCACCTGCGCGGCTACTTTACATGATTCACGCGTCGAGAACCAAACGAACACTGTCATAAACCACTCAGTGTTGGTGGAAACCAGCTATGGATTAAATCCCCCCTCTCTCTTTCTCTCTCTCTCACTCTTTCGGCTACTGAATGCAGCAGGTTTCCTCCCCTCTGAACTGCGCACTCCTCCTCTTCTTCAGGACGGGTACCAGCGTCACCAAGTTGAACCTGTGCCCGGTTTCTGGTCCTTCTGATCTTTATGGTACAGTTCTTTTCTTGCTGGGGAATGGGCATATAATATGTAACTAGAACTGGCAACTTGTACAGAGTTCAGTCGAGCCTTTTAGTTGATACTGTCCGGCCCCATGACAGTAGCCTATTTGTTTTCTTTTTTGACAATCTATGGTGGTGATTTTATGTGTTTTGGTCATGCATTTACATTTTACAGTTCTGCATTTGGCAGACGCTTTTATCCAAAGCGACTTACATTGCATTTAAGAAACACAGTGACATTCTAATCAGTTCTTGCTTTCCTTGGGAAGCGAACCCATGACCTTGGCGTTGCAAGCGCCACACTCTACTGTTTTAGCTACAGGAAAGCCATGCATTTGAGTCAATGCATACTTAAATATATATAATTATAATCAGTGTTGGGGAAAGTTACTTTGAAAAGTAATGCATTACAATATTGCGTTACTCCCTTAAAAAGTAAATATTTGTGTTACTTGGTTAGATTTTAAGAAAAGTAATGTTACGTTACTTTTGCGTTACTTTTTCTCTTATCTGGGAAAATCTCAAACAAAAATCTCAAACAAAATGCTTGTTTGTTATATTGTTTTTTAATAACAAAAAAGTGTTATTTTTGGGCAAATGGTAAGGCCTTTTCACACCAATATTTAAATAACGAGTAAAGGAAATGCAAATTCACACGAGTAACAGTCGAGCTCAACAAACCTTTCAGCCGCTGCTGAAAGATTAATTAATAAGCTCACATTTAGTCTAGATCTACTATAATCTTCATAATTAATAACTTCACTTTCTCCTGATTTCTCTCAGGAGACGTCAGTCAATAAATGGGAAAACAAAATAACTTGTGTTACTTATAAACGTATCTTGGATATTTTGTTGTGTATTATTTACTTGAAAAAAGTAATCTGATTACATAAATCCTTCAGAAATCATTTGATTTGCTGCTCAAGAAATATTTCTTATTATTATCAATGTTGAAAACAGTTGTGCTGCTCTATATTTTGTGGAAACCGTGATAAAAACAAATTCAGGATTCTTTGAGAAATAGAAATGTCTTAAAACAGCATTTATTTTAAATGTCTTTTTAAGTCTTTAATGTCACCTTTAATTAATGAATCCTTGCTGAATAAAAGTGTTGAAAATATTAAAGCGTAGACTTAAACACCTATTTTAAATTGTAATAATATTTTACAATATTGTTCTTACAGTATTTTTGATCAAGTAAATGCAGCCTTCTTAATGATTGTATATACAAATAACAAACGATAGATTTAACAATGCACAGTGTGCTTTAACAGAAATTTTACATTTCTTTCTGGAAGAAAATAAGCAGATTATGAAATCTTGATAACAATGTCGTCTTACATGGTTTTATTTTGTTGTGTTTTCTTACAGGTATACATTTCCAGAGCCACACAATAATAGACACACATGTGATCAGTTGATTCACGTGAGACGATGAGATAAACACTGTAAGTATATAAGGAAGTAGTAAAGGTAACTTTCAACCAAACATTGCATTGGACCGCATGCGGCATATTTCCTGTACAGTGTACAAAGATCCCTAAAGCCGTGTTCACCATTACACACCCACTAAGCAAACAGATATGATATGATGTCTGGAGCGCTAAATTTACATTCAGTAACTTAACCGCAATTATTCCTTTGAACTATCACCGGGCAAACCCCGCTGAGAGTTCAAAACCTTTGCAGAGATTGTAAAATGAATGAGTGGATATTGCTATTCATATATAAACGTGATCGTGCAACACAGTGTTGTGTATTGCTGCGCCCAACCAGTCTAGACACGCAACGCATCCACCCTCATAAGACTGTCATCATTTGTTGGGTGTCCACCAGTCTTTCAATCCTTCATCCAATAAATCAGGTGTATCTGTGCACCTGGAAAAATTGTGCTGTGGAATGTGTGCATACAGCTTTTGTGTTCACATGGTCCGGCGATACTCTGTTATGCTCATCGAAGGTGAGGTAATATCATTCCTGAGAGTGTTGAGAGTGGAAATAAAATGGGAGGAGAGAGATTTGAATATCAAATAGCACTGCAGAGCGGCTTTTAATCAAGGACCAAGTCAAAAAGCATGGATTTTCCGCTTGAGTTGTGTTGAAAATGCAAATAGGTGTCTGAGTTTGCAGCCAAAAAGACTAATAGCTGTTCAAGTGAGCTGGGAATTGCATGGTCACATGATCTCACTAGGGCTTATATTAACTGGATTGAGTCATTGGATGCGAGTAGGTATGAGGGAAGGGTACAAGCATGGCGCTCAGACACTCCTTAGAGACGGCTCATTTTTCGTAATGTGGCCTGACATGTGTTGCTTTGAATGCCGGTTTGCTGATGTCTCTGTCCGGCTTTACTAACAAGACTTTAATGATTAAACAGAGCTATGGTGGGTGATTAGCTAGAAGAGGCTTAATCTTCTTAAAGTCGCCATGAAGCAGAGGTTGCGATAGTCTTTACTTCTGTATTGTGATGTATAGTAATGCCTTGAGATACGAGCATAATCCGTTCCAGGATCGAGCTCGTAACCCAAATTGCTCGTATCTCAAATAATTTTCTCCCATATGAAATAACCATTCCGGCCCTCTAAAATAACTCCCTTATTAGTGCTAATAACAATGGGAAAACAACACGTTTTTAATTGCTAGAGACACACACACAGAAAATTAGAGTATATAAGGATTCATGTGATATATAATAAAATGTTGTTTTAATTATGATTTATTAACTTCGAGACAGACGATACAGTAGCGGTTAATGACGGCATGTGCGGAGGAGGAGGAGGAGGAGGAGGAGGAGGAGGAGGAGGAGGAAGAGGGATACTGTAGATAATGCAAACACAATACGGAAGTGTAGTGTTTCTTCCCGTGTTGTCGATTGGATTGAGTGTGATGAGTGTAATGTATACCTCAGAACCTCATATTTATTATTATTGAACACTCATAACTCGTGCTGCTCCCAGCTTAATACTCGTGAATCACTCGTTGCCCCCGGTAACCCCCGCTGTAAAACCAAGCTGCCTCTAGTGGAGATCATATGCAATTACCCATAAATGAGGCGCTTGAGCTGCGAGTGCTGAACACCTCTAGCGTAAGCTGCTCGTATCTCAAATATTTACTTGTATCTCAAAGCAAAAATGTGCTCGAAGGCTTGCTCGTATGTCGGGACGCTCGTATCTCAAGGTGTTACTGTATATATGAATGAAATTGATTCTTTTACAAGAAAAAATGACATGATATTAAACATGGCGGGTTGGTTGGATGGTTGTGGTCTGCTATTGGCTGATCATGTGAGTGACAGTTTGCCCCGCCCTCACGCCAGTAAACGCATCATCAGAGAAGAAATTGCTGTAAGAGGAGTAGAAGTTTTTTTTTTTTACTATAGGGCACATGATTTTTTTTTTTAAGATGAATCGTTTAGGTAACACTTTAGAATACAGTTCCACCATTAATGAATAACTAGACAAGAACAAATGAATTATGCAATATTAACATTCTAGGAACTGCTAATAACTAACAAGAAATTCTGATTCACTAGTTAGTAATTAATGGCGCTCAGCTGAATGAAGTAGTTCACTATTAGCTAATCATTAACTACTTTTGTCATTCCTTCCAGACCATAAGAACTATTATATGCAGGTTCACAATTAACATGAATAATGCATAATGTATAGTTAATTCTAATGTGAAGGTCATGGTAACCCATTAGTAATAACTCAAGCATTACTAAATCCTTTAGAAAGAAATATTAATTATTTAGAACGACATTCTAAATTGAAAAGCATGAATAATTTCTAGTAGTGATCGAAGTCATTGTGAGTTTTTAATTGTAATGGCTTATGAAGGATATGGTAATATTTGAGTCATTACAGTCCATGATCTTTACTTCAGAATTAATTTTACATGTGCATGTGCATTATTCTCATTAATTATGAAATCGTTCTTATAGTCCTCTGGGACGTATGAACAAATGTAGTTGCAATATTCCAACGACTGAAAGTCTGTTAAGTGTATGATTTCCAGTTTTAGTCTGGATCATAATTTGATCTCTTTGTCTAATCGGTCTACTCCAGGTGTTCCAATTCTCTCTTCTTGCTCATTCCCTGCTCACCATTTTGGCCCACGATTCTTTTGGCCCACCATTAGATTATGTTTTAGATTATGTACATTGTGTCTTTAACTACACAACAAATCCCCACATTCGTTTTCATTTATTGAGCTTTTCCATCATTTATTTTTACTAAAGATGAAAAACGTCAACTTAAGTAAACTGAAATTAGAATTGTTGCCTTGACAACAAAGTGAAATTAAAATGACTAAAACTAAACAAAAAATCACCTAAAGCTATAGAAACATTAAAAAAAAGCTAAAAATAAATATATAAAAGCACATAAAATTATTAAAACCTAAACTAAAACTAAAATAAAAACTTAAACTCTAAAAATAAACACTGATTCAAGATTTAGATTATTTTAGTTATTATTAGTCATAAATCAATACTTTTTTTATTTGTATTTTATTCAGTTTAATATAATACAATAGTGTTAAATAAAAATAAAATACGTATTATAGATTGAATAATAATAATGATAATCATAGTAATATAATATCATAGTAAAAATAATATAATATATTGATTAATAATAATGTAATAGATATTTTTATATTCAATATATAATTATAATTGTAATATTAAACAAAATTCTTCTTCTTCTTCAACTGTAATATAATCTATCCAATGAATAATAATAGTGTACTATTATTTAATAGTGGTATAATGTTATAATAATATGAATAATCATAATTTATTATAATATTAAGTAGTAATAACAATACCAATAATAATTGTTGTTAATATTATTATTTAAAAGTAATATTATATATTTAAGATATATTAAATAAATATTTTACTATTATTTTGCTATTACTATTATTATTATTTATTATGTCATGAATTTTATTTCTATTTATAATTTCTGTTCTATTTCCAGAATAATAAATGTGATGATTATTACCTTAGTCAGTGCTGTATTTTCACCATGTGGAGGATGTGAAACACAAATGCTTCAATAAACTCACCATTTTCTTCATTTCAGATTAAAACTGATAAGCTGGTTCTGGTCTTGAGGCTTCAGATTTGCACTGGCTCTTGCAGGGTTTGGTTTTGACTTCAACCAGAAGTCAATTGAATTGAATATGTAATAACTAATATGAAATGTTTCAGGACGGGTTTTTTTGTGAAACAAAAACTACCATTTCAGTTCTGTGCACAATAAACGCTCTTAGCTGTCAGACAACGTCTTCAAGTCGAGGCATGAGAATAAACAAAGCTGCTATCTGCTTTCTGTTATCTGTGTGGAGAAATGCAGGCTAGGCAGGTTTCAATCGGATAAACGCAGCGACGATAATCAGAAGCACTCAGTTCAAGGAGCCCGAGGGGCTCACGTTTCCTAACGAGGACCAGACAGAAGACATAAATGATCTCCTTCCATGCAAAAACCAGAGGGGTTCCCATGCATGCCCTGTTTATAAAGAACTACCTTCCTGATTCTGTGTGTGAGCTTTCAGTACCTGCGTCACTTCAACTTCCTTATTTATAGTCTTACTTCCATTCTTTCCATGCTTAAGGTTTGTCACGAGGATTTGTTTGTGAACTACACATTTTATGGTTTCCCATATGGGCCCCATGTGTTGGTATGCGTCTCTGCTTGTAAAGGGCCGGTAATCTGTGTTTGTTTACCACCATCTACATGTGAGTACATGTTTCGTATCTATAGCAATCAGAAAGCAATCATGGGCATTAGAGGTGGAGAGCTGTTTTTCCAGCCCTATAAGTTTCAGGAAAAAAGCAGCTGTTTCATCACAATTTCAGCTCTCAGAGTTTCCCAATTTTATTGCGCCAACACCCACTTTCCAACTTTTTTCCATGCAGAGCTCCCACTCCGTGTCGCCCTGCCAGCTGTAGTGCTGCATCTTGAGAAATCAATCCATCATCCATCGCAGCTACTAACCGGGAACAAGGGTCCCTGATGTATTTACGGCATTCCAAAAAGCTTGGAAAGAATTCCTCAGTGGAAAAGGAATTTTCCATAAAAAAGAAGCAGCTATTATATCAATCCATGGACAAAAACAATGAAGCCCTTGTGTCCTCATCGAGTGTCCGCCTAAGGATCCTTTATTCAGAGCGTGTTTGTGCTAGTACTCATCGTTTTGAATGGAAAGAACATTATGTCTGGGGTTAAAACTAGTAAAGCACCCATGATCTTTTTCATTCAGTCGTGTGAGTAAGCGGGGATAAAGGGCACTGGGTGGACCTGCTGACTTAATGTCAATGGGTGACAGCTTATGTTCCCTGGAGAAGAAGCAGCAGCAGAGTTTGCACGCATTGAAGACAAAGGAGAGTCTCGGTTCAGAGGCGTGTTTGATTTATGGTTTTAGCTTAATGATATTTTCTCTTATACTGTACTTCATTTGAATAGTATTCGTGGTTCAGTCTCATTCAAGCACAAATGACAGCATTTGAGGCATAATGTTGGTTAATACAAGCAAAAAATAATAATAAAAAATAAATATATATATCTATATTAAAAACCATAAAAAATCAAACATTAATAATTATAATATTATTATTCTTTAAAATAAATCTTAAAGAAATATTTTTAAAAAATTACCTGACCTTTACCTTTAAATAATACAAAAAAAACTTCCCACTCTAGTTGTATTTTAATTTATTTGACCTTATTCTTTTCTGTTCCATTCTATTCTATTTATTCAATTTCACTTTCACATTTTAGTGCTGCCAGCACACGTACTGTACGTATTGCGTAATGTTCTCTTATTATTTTAACTCACTTAATTTCAATTCAGTTCATTTTATTATTTTATTTAATTTCAATTATTTCATTTAAATTCTATTCCATTTCATTATTTCAATTCACTTAATTTCATTATTTCATTTCAATTAAATACATTTATTTTAAATTCTCTTCAGTTCAGTTCAATTAAATTAAATTTCATTAATATTTCATTTCATTATTTGACTTCATTTCAATTTAATTTATTATTTCATTTAATTTCAGTTCATTCATTTTGATTCAACTTATTTCATTTTACTATTTCATTTAACTTTATTCATTTCATTTCATATACATTTCATTTAACTTTATAATCTAATTTCAGTTCAGTTAATTTTATTATTTAATTTTATTTAAATTCATTCATTTAAATTAAATTAATTTCATTATTTCAATTAATTTCAATTGACAGTTTCATTTTTGTGACAGTAAACACGTCAGCAACATGCTAATTCATGCTAGCAATATGTTAAAACATGCTAATTCATGCTAGCAATATGTTAGCAACATGCTAATTCATGCTAGCAATATGTTAGCAACATGCTAATTCTTGTTAGCAATATGTTAGCAACATGCTAATTCATGCTAGCAATATGTTAAAACATGCTAATTCATGTTAGCAATATGTTAGCAACATGTTAGTTCATTTTAGCAGCATGTTAAAACATGCTATCAATATGTAAAAAGATGTTAGTGACATGGTATAACATGCTAACAACATACTATTTCATGTTAAAAACATGCAAATATATGCTAGTAATATGCTAAAACATGATATGTTTGTTAATGTTTAAAAATTGCTACAAACATAATAGCAAAATTTAAAATAATACTAGTGATATGCTAAAACATGTTAGGAAGCTTATAAAACTTTCAGACCTTGTCAAACCAACTTAAAAGTTTGTCTCAAGGAACTTTACTGTCTAGTTGCAGACTGATATCTTTGCACATTCGAGCGCAGTTAGTCTTTTTACCCAAACAGACATCTGAGTCTCCACTGATGTCTAAGAGAAACAACTGAGATGTTGAATAAGTTATTTCTGATGGAAACCGTTTTTTCTCTGCTTTGCATTATTCCCATTCCCCAAAGTCATCGTTAGTTCCTCACATGTTGTCATGCATTTCAATGCATTTGAGCATTTTACCATTTTGGCCGCAGTCTTCTACAGCTGCGGTTTTCTTTTATATCTCTCTTTAGGCATATCCTGACCTACTCTTCCTATCCCACCCCCTTCACTCCCAAAAGACTGTCCAGCTGCCTTTTTTTCCATAGAAACGCACATATACACAACCACACACAAAACCCGCTCCAAACCGGCATTTACACGTGTGCGTAAGCAGACCGAGCAGGCCTTGTGGCTTGATGCATGTTGCTGCGAATTATCTTTTTTTAGTTTGTTTACCTTTTCTGTCTAAGCGGATGTCAAGAGGGTGTATTGAGTTTATATTGCCTTTGATTGGGCGCCAAATTCCCCAAGAATCCCCCTTTGCTGTGAGGCCTGTCTCGACAGATTTGGCTGCGGATGACTTGGAAACACACACTTAATGTAGGACAATGGTTGCTAAGACAGATCTTTATAAGTGTGTGTGCGTGTCTCTGCTCTGTTATCTCTCAACAGATGTGGGGAGCTCTTGATGACAGGGGCGATGATGGTAAACCACCTGAATGAACAGCGTTAGCACCTTTCTTCTGTTTGTCTTTGCTTTCCTGCTCGGTCTGAGCTCTAGTTTAAATGAGCGTGTCGTCAAGCTGATGGGAATGAAATGAGATGGAGGTGAGGAGCAGTAAATCCCCAAACCACAATCCGTCTAACTAAACAGTTTTATTTGTAAATATGAGAAAAGAAAATCTCAGTCAACTAATATAAGCTCAATTAAACCCTAAGCTAAACTAACAATGCCAAAGCGAGCCAAGATAAGATGCTACAGATATTAGAGATTTTAGAGAGATCTTTTAGATTAATTATTTACTATTTTACTTTGAATACTATTTATTTAACACCATAAAACAATATGCTTGTATTCATTTAGAATTAGTTCAGTTTAACATATTAAAACAATACTGTTAAGTAAAAATAAAGTATTTGTTATAGATAGAATAAATAATTATATATAGAATAAAATATAATAATGATAGAAAAGATTATTATTATTATTTAAATGTAATATATTTAATAATAATTACAATTATTATTATGTAAAAGTGGTATAATAATATAATAAAATTAATAATAATGTTGTTATAATAATGTTTCCCGTGTGTTTCTTTGTTTTGAACCCAGTCACCTCACTAGTCCCGTCACCTGTCTCATGTGGTAACCCACAATGCTAACCCATATTTAAGTCCTGCGTTTGGTTCAGTTCTCTGTCCGTTCTCTTGTGTTTCTGAAATCTCCCTAATCTGACTTTATTGACTGATATTAACAGACAGTTATCTCTAAGTTTCTTTGTTTTTGTGTTGTTTACACATGCAAATGTGACTAAGTATAATAATAATTATTATTGTTGTTGTTTTTCAAATTATTGTTATTTAAAAATAATATTTTTAATCGATAACAATAATAAAAAATGATATTGTATTGTAATACTAAATGTCATTATAATTGTAATATAAATAAATATATATTATATATATATATATATTATAATAATTATATATTATAAATAATATATATATTATTATTATATTATTATTATTTAAATTTATATATATTTAATATATGCTAATAATAATCATGAATGTACTATAATTTAAAAGGGGTATTAAAATAAAAATAATGTATTATAATAATAATAACAACAATTATGTTGTTGATATAATTATTTGAAATAATATATATTTAATAGATATCATAAATAGTAATAATAATGTTATGTCATAAGTTGTGCTCTGTATCCTTACATTTATGCATTTGACAGACGCTTTTATCCAAAGCGACTCGCATTGCATTCAAGAAACACACTGACATTCTCATCAGTTCTTGCTTTCCCTGGGAATCGAACCCATGACCTTGATGTTGCAAGCACCACACTCTACTGTTTGAGCGACAGGAAAGCACAAAGTATATCTCTCACAGGCATACAAACTTCTCAAGTGGAAATGGAGAAAGAAGTACAAATAAAGACGTCCGTAACACACACTGATCTATAAACTGGATATTTTGACCTGGAACGCAAAGGTAAGATTCTTCACTGGCATTTGTTTATATGAAGGAAGGAGCAGATTTGGTATTATCATAACGCTGCCGGCTAGTTCTTCCTCTCTCTTCTCCTATTCTTAAAGTCTTGACCTCATTGACTCCGAGAAGAGATGGTACCAGGCAGAGAGAGAAGAAGAGGCAGGAGAGAAGTACAGAGATGACATAGTAAGACAGGAGATATGCACAAACTCATTTTTTCTCATTTGCATGTTGTGAAAAGAATATGAATAGACATGTCCTTGATTATATCTACAGACTGGTGAAGCTGTAAAGACTTGTTCATTTGTTTCTCTGTGCTAATCACACAGTAAATATGCTTTTTTGGTTTTAGAAATTATGTAATCATGCATTTCACTGCTGGATCATCCCAAGTATGGGCTTTTAGTGGAAACGGCAACAAGATGCAACAGCTCATAGACTTTATATAACAACAGGAGTGATCAAGATAGTAATGCAAAGGATAAGAATCAGAAAATACCAGTGGAAGTCAAAAAGTGAGCTATTGCAATGAGAATTGTGTAACTCAAATAAATTGCTATAATCAATCAAAGATAGCGATTACAGATGCAATGATATATTCGGGGTTTTAATCACAGATGCTGGAAAAGTTCAAGGACGAAGCACCTTCTTATGCAATACAATACAATAAACAAGCTTACAAATACATACAATAAGGTTGTGTGTGGCTGTGAGGTTAGGAGACAATATAATAGTATCGTATGCTGCAGTTTTATACGGACCTCTAGTGATATCTGCTGGCCACAAATGGCACAATATTTCTGAAGGGCTTATGTTTATGTCTTCATATTCAGTTTCATTTTACGTACAACACAAAGAGAAGGGCTGAGAGAAGAGAGGCATGATCAATTAACCACATAAATCTTCCTCAAGACATCACATAAACCTAAAACCATGTATTAATGATAGATCCCAAGAAAAGGACTCGGCTTATTAATATTAGTTAATTATTAAGGACATGCAGCCTTTACTTTCTAACCTCCCTAAAGCGTCAAGTCAAGGAACCCAATTAATATTAACGTTTGGCAATATTTCTAGACAGTGGAAATACTCTTTTTATTCAGTACCAAGTTACATTTGTCAGAGAAAGCGTCGCCATTAAAGACCCACTGAAGTGCCTTGAAACATAATTTTTCAATGTTTTGACGCAATTTCCACTGAAACAGGAAGATGGGGCGGGACATATTAAAAACGCTTCTCCCCTTTTTTTAAAAAGCCAATAACGTTTATTTTATGATACAGCTGTTGAGTTTGGTAAAGCCGCAGTTTCCTCCTAATCTCTAACTGTTTCTCCTCCATATCGCTTTAAAACACAGAATTCGGTGCCGGATTCAATCAGGTCTCGTACGTTTTCTGTTCTGCGGCGACTCGATCACATGATCCGCTCTGGTCTGTCGTGTTTCTGGATCTGCGGCGGTTCACTGACACTAATGTGAATCCAGAGTCTGTAAGTTTTGAACACTTATATCTTCTAAATGTGAAGTTTTGAAGCACACTAGCTTATAGAGAACAGTAAGACTGATATATTCATACTAAAAGCCAAAAAACTTAATTTCATGTGGTCTTTAATGGCATTATTTATTAATTGCCATCATCAGAATGAGTCAAATAAATCTACAGTAGTCACGAGGCAAAATCAGACTTGATTTTTAATCTGTCATGCTGTTTTATACCCTTAAATAGGGCAGCATTTGAGATGACAGACATTTTTTGTGGTGTCTGAAACCACAGTGGATGTTATCAAGTGCACTCATTCAATCCAAATCCCACAATGCACCGCAATACTGATTGCACAACAGATGTACACTCAATAGCTAGTGAATACCCATAATGCACTGTGAGAGTCCTGCGTCTGACCAGAATAGTATTTTCCAAACCGCTGGTCCAATGTGGGTGCACCGTAATATCATACAGGTATAAACTATTTTTAATGAATTATTAAAGGTTTTTACGTAGCTTCCATGACAGATTTCAAGATAAATCTTTTCCTTTCACAACTGTAGCTGCCAGTTTGCAAAAGTTTAAAAAGATTATTAAACGGCAAACACAAACAAATGCAAAACCGGCACTTCCAGTGTCCGAATTCACTCACTTGCTTACATACAACTAATTAAAGTGGATTGATTATATTAGTGGAGTAATGTAGAGATGAGTGAATTGAGGGCGATTTCAGACACTGTTCAGTCACGTTACGTCATAAATATTCATAAACTAATCTCGCTCATTTGCCAGCTGACAACGCCAACGTCTGAAGTTGAGCCAATCGGTTTGGCCAACCACGCGAATAGAATGTTTGTTATTAATATTCATGAGCAAGTCCTGCCAGCTGAATAGCGGAAACCTCACCAACGCTTGCGGCTCATCCAATCGATGAGGCCAGCTGGACGAACGTAACGTTACTTAATTAATATTCATGAGCAGTCCTTCGCGATTGGTGAATTGATATGACCAATAGGAGGCGTTGCTGCATACACGACAACTTTGTGCTGAACTTTCATCCGTCACGACAACAAAGTTACAACTTCTACAATTCTGCTGTTATTTATCGTAAGAATAAACCAATGGAACCAACAAATAGCAACAACGAGGAGACGAAATTAACTCCAGGTATTCGTAAATTTCACAAAAAGGGCAATTAAGTTTTTTAAAGGACTTTGAAAAGATTTTAGTTTTGCCTACAACAAAATAAAAGTCTTTCTTATTTTGTGAGGCTTTTATGGTTATTGTTAGTTATGTTTCATTCTCATAAGGAGGGTTTTTATGTGTTATTTTTTATGTGTTATGTCTAAAACAGCTGCTTAGTGTTCAGTTCAGCTTTAAACATCACAGATCACTTCCTTAAACATGCTTTGCTTAAACAAGGGGGATTTTAAGTCGCATAACAACACATGTAGATCTTTTGAAATGCATTATTCATGTATTTTTTTTAGGTCTTTTAAGGGTTTTTAGGGCTTTAAGCAGTCACATGTTTGTGCAAATGTCAAAATGCAAAATATAATATTCTCATAAAAGGGTTTTGCATGCAGATGAAGTTTGATCTGGAAGCTACAGCCTTCTAATCAAAAATATTAAGCTTTGCACGTCATCAAAAGCTGAAAATCAAATGCACAGACTTTGGGTCCAAGAGGCAGATCTTAAGATGGTTGCTTAATGTCTTTTATGTTTTAAAATGATGAACTTGTCGCTGTGCAATCAAAACATTCATGCATACCACAATTAAAATTAATGCGTTAAGCAATAAAATGTGATCTTAGGATTTGTAATGTTTAAAAAACATCTGCTTGCTGCAATAAGCATGCAATGAAAATGTGGAGGAGTAGATTTGATGTGACCCGGTCTGTGGGTATTTATTATTGAACACTTACACATGCTTCACACGCTCTTTTTGCATTTTGTCTTTTGATTGTTTCAGACCCAGGAGGACAAAAGAAAAGCCAGTCGCCAGCAGAGAACGCGTTCGGTCAACGGCTGAGTGAACCAGGGCGGTTTGCGTACGCTGGGTTATGTGGAGTGTCTCTGGGTCAGCTGTTTCATGGACATGAGCAAAAGTAAAGCATTTAATAACACTTTAATGTAGCATGAAAAAAGTTTTGGGGTCAGTATGTTTTTTTTTTGTTTTTTTTTAGTTTTAAAGCTATATCATGAAGGAGGAGGCAAGGGAGGCAGTGCCTCAAAAACAACTGGATGAGAAAATAATTGATATTACAAAAATAAAACATTAATGTTTTTGAAGTTATATAATTATTATGAAGTTATATCGGGAAGTTGCCTCCCCTGAGCCCTTCGACTTTTAACAGACCCCCAAAAAGCATGCGCTGGGTTTAATGGGGGGAAACTGAGAGTGAATTACCATCATGATACAGGCCTGCATTTATATGATCAGAACTACACTATACGCAGTAAAATTGTGAGATATTATTACAATTCTAAATAACTGTTTTCTATGTGAATATATAATAAAATGTAATTTATTCCTTTGATGGAAAGCTGTATTTTCAAAGTTGTGCTGATTCATTATTTGATGTAAATCAAAGAATAGCATTAATTTGGAATAATAATAATTATTTTGTAACATTGTAAGTGTCACTTTTTATCAATTTCATTTTATTTTAGTTTTATATCAATTTGTCCTTGCTAGATTAAACAGTTTATTTTGTTTGTACGGTGATGTTCTTCCAGTTTGTGACGGTTCACTGTGATATTTTCCCGATGCAGATGTTTTCGCGAGACGTATCTGAAGTCTCTGGTCCAGTGGCTGAATCTCGATGAGTCGGTCATGCCAGTTATGCAAGCTTTCCTGACAGGACTCGGGTTCGAAGGCACTGACACCTTCCTGTCCATCTTGCATTCAGAGCCGCTGCTCCGAGCCGGAGCTTTACCCATCACTCAGGTACACATGTGACGTTAACAACTGGATGATTGCATTTACGTATAGACCCTGTTTAAACCGGGTATTAAGATGTGTTTTGGTCGATCGGATCACAAGCAGCAGCAGCTTTTGTTTCTGCTCTGATAGTCGCAAGATCACGCCGAACACTGTGAGTGTGTGTTAGAAATCAGGAGTGGTGAGAGAACAAGAGTACATTTTTACAAAAGCAATGCATTTTCAACTTCCAATCGACCAAAGCACATCTTTATAGCAGGTGTAAACCGGGCCATGGATGCTCCTTCGTAACGTTCTTCTGTAACTCTTTTTCAGGATCTCGTGTCTTTCTCTGTCAAGGATGGTGAGCTGTCGTTTCTTATTTAATTAGCTGATCTTTTTTTGCATTGGCAGGCATAAAAATCTGATGATGTATAATAAATACACTTGAAGTCCAGGAAAGATATGAAATTATATCTTGCATAACGTTTTTTTTTAGCATTAAGATGTTTTGCATTTTAATTGTAGACAAATTCTAGACAATTAATCACACTCACATCCCAATGTTACATTTACCTTTGCATTTAGCAGACGCTTTTATCCATAGCGACTTGCATTGCATTCAAGAAATACAGTGACATTTTAATCAGTTCTTGCTTTCCCTGGGATTCAAACCCATGACCTTGTCATTGCAAGCGCCACTCTCTACTGTATTTTTTTAACATAATGTAGCTAAATAAAAATGGGAAATTGCCTTTTTTCAGTTAATGTTTATTTTATTTCAAATAACGAGTTTTATGGTTTTTGCTTGTATCAGTTCTAAAAACAATCCTGAATCATCTGTTATTCCTTGTGTCCACCAAAGCTTTTTTTCCCAATAGGATGTTCAATTTGGGGTAAAAAAATCATGCTCATCACGTTTCACCCTGCCGTCCAATCACAGTGGAGGAGGGGCGGGACAAATACAATGCAAATGCTGCTTGTGCAGCAGCAACAGATGGCAATAATGATAATAACAGAACAAAATAATTTAAAACAAATTCTTTTTACATTGTATCAACACTTACCGTATTTCTTGCCGCATAAGACGCACTTTTTCTTCCCCAAAACTGGGGGGGGGAAGTTGGACGAATATAAAGAATCCGCGGAGCGCGTCCACGGCCGTAGCCATGGTGATGACGAGTGGGAGGCAATGGTGGACTTTACAGTGTTGACTGTGGCGAGGGGGGCGTGGTTCAGCGAGGTCTGCAGCGGGAGAGAGTCGAGAGACGAGCCGTGCGTAAGAGAAAGTGAAACGAAACCGAGAGAAAGAGGCGTGACTCACAGAGAGTGAAGCGTTAGCGCCGAACGCGCATGTTTTGGTTGTGAAAATCTGACTCCCCGGACAAATCTCATTCCCCAACACGCGCGCATTAATACGCGCTGCATCGAGGTGAACGCACTTCCTTGAGCATATTCGCCTACAAACCGACTTGTACGCTTGCATAAGCAGAAAATGAAATTATATTACAGTTATAATGAATTATAGTAGGCCTATGGGTTTAACAGGGGGAGTCAGATTTTCACAGCAGAAAAATACACCTGTGAAAATCTCACTCCCCTCAATAACTCTGGTTTAAAAGCTCACAGACTCACCATATGATGAGACAATAAGATAAATATGGTGTTATTTTTTTGCTGTGAAAATCTGACTCCCCCTGGTAAACCCATACTATAATTGTTACAACTAAATGCTTTTGAGCAAAGAATGTCCATACCATAATGAGATAATAAAATAAATATGGTGAGTCTGTGAGCTTTTAAACCAGAGTTATTGAGGGGAGTGAGATTTTCACAGGTGTATTTTTCTGCTGCAGAAAAATCTGGATGTTAGTGAGGGATTTGTCCGGGGAGTGAGATTTCGGTACAACACCCCACTTCCCGGTTTACACACAAATTATTGGAGTTCGAATAAAAACATTACAGCCTTTTTTTTGTTACTTTCAATGTTTACTGACTGTTAATGAGAGTAAAGATAGTTCTTAATATGTTACTTGGTTGGCATAAATGTTTTTATGTTTTTTGTGCTGTTAACTTTATACAGTTGATATAAAATATTTTACTACAGTATTTGGTTCAGAATCTTTTTTTTTCTAGATTTTCCTCCTTTAAAATTGGGTGCGTCTTATGTTCCGGAGCATCTGATATATAAATACGGTATATAGCGAAACAATACAGAAACTGTATATTTGATGTTAGATACTACTGAACAACTGAAAGAGCCTCAAAAAGCTTTGTTGGACACGTGGCCTTACTCTTGTTTTGTGTGTAGTGAGCATTTCTCCATCCCTCTCCTGCAGGACATTATGATGCCAGGGCTCGTGTTCTGATCCGACATGTCAGCTGTTTGCTGCGTGTCACCCAACAGCAGCTGGAGGATTTTGAAGAGACTCTCGGAGAGAAATTGAGAGAGGCGGTAGAGGAGAGCGAGTGAGTGAAACTTCCTCCGATCGTCAGCTGCTACCTCTTTATTGGCTTTTTGGGGGGGTTATCAACATCTCTCTGAGAAACAAACACTGGTTTCACTGTTTGGAAGGATTATTTAGTGGCTATTTCCATAAAACCCACCTGGGTCATCTGCAGACTCACAGAAAAGGCCATGCAAATCATCTGCAGCACAATCAATGCCGTTATAAAATCGAATACTTTTGATGTGGGGAACAAGCTTTGAATGCATTTGCTGTCTTTTAATGTGTTCTTTGCTGGTCACACACAGCCGGGAGCATTTTGTGTACTTGCATTCAAGGTCAAGGTTTTTCCTCTCAGTTTGGCGCTTTCATTTTAGTTTTCATTTCTGATAGATTTTTGTTCACAATGAGCGAGACCTGCGAGCTTTCAGCGGCTCCAGCGAGAGTTAACAATCAAACTGACGTTCTCTCAACAGAGAAGAGTCTTCAAGACGACAGAAGAAAGAGAGAGGTCGTAAATTGCGGCGGTACCTGCTCATCGGACTTGCTACTGTGGGCGGAGGGACGGTAATTGGTGAGTCTGAATGCCACGGGATGATTGTTTTAAGAAAATAAAGCCTATTTTTAAGAAATGTATTATGTACATAAAATAAAAAAAAATTAGAAACTGAAACCTTTCAGGCTTTCCCCCCTTTTTTTACATAATTATATCATACACTAACTGTCAAAAGTTTGGAAACAGTAGTTTATCATGTGACAATGAAGACTGGAGGAATGATGCTGAAAATCCAGATTTTAATACATTTTTTAAATATATTAAAATAGAAAATGGTTACTTTAAATTGTTTTAAATTATTTTAAAACTCTCTCTCTCTCTCTCTCTCTCTCTCTCTATATATATATATATATATATATATATATATATATATATATATATAGTTTGAAAACATTTATTCCTGTGATAAAAGCTGAATTTTATAGTTATTTTTGTATATATAAATAAAAATATATATATATATATATATATATATAAAAATAACTAAAATTCAGCTTTTATTCATTTTATAGTTATTTATTTATTTACATATATATATATATATATATATATATATATATATATATATAACTATAAAATTCAGCTTTTATTCATAAAATTCAGCTTTTTTAAGCAAAAATACAGTTTATATATATTTCTATAATTTTAAAAATAACCATTTTCTGTTTTAATAAGCTGGATTTTATAGTTATTTACATATACATACATACATACACACACACACACACACACACACACACACACACACACATATATATATATATATATATACATACATACATATACACATATATATATATATATATATATATATATATATATATATATATATATATATATATATATATATAAAATATATATTTATAGAAATATATATAAACTGTATTTTTGCTTAAATAAAACATAAAAAATATAAAAAAAACTTTGACAGGTAATGTATTATTAAGCACATTTTGCTGTAATGCACAATTGCTGTAATGCAACCAGAGTTTTTTTTTTTTTGGGGTGAATCTTTATGGAATTATTTATTAAATCAAATAATTCCATGATATGTTTTATAAATATATTATGATTATGATCATTAAAAGGCAATGTGCTTAATTTTCTTGAAAATGTCATTCTTTTTTTAAATTATTGTTCTATATTATTTTTTTGAATACAAAAACATATTATTGATCATCTGAATCTAATGTTTATGTGCAATAACCTGTCCAGGACTGGTTTCCTGCAGAAGTGCTGCTGCTGATGCTGCGTGTGTTTTGATCAGGGGTCACGGGGGGGCTGGCGGCTCCTCTGGTGGCTGCCGGGGCCGGAGCCGTGCTGGGAGCGGGTGGAGCCGCTGTTCTGGGATCAGCCACGGGCATCGCCATCATGGCCTCATTGTTTGGAGCCGCAGGGGCCGGGCTAACAGGTGCAATTTACTAATTATAATAGAAAATCTATTATTATTTACCTGGCTCTAAAATGGCTAATATATACACTAAAACTGATTACATATCAGATTTGCTGTACATGACTATATTGCGCTCAGTTTGTAGTATTGGCAACCATATTGGCTAATTATGTTATTGTCATAATATTTCATAATATATTACTGTTATAATGAATTGTGAATTGTTTATGCTCATAATAATATAGTAATACAAATTAAATAATTACTCTATTATTATCAAATGAACTATTTATTGAACTTTGGTGTACTTTATAATTTGCAATCTTTGCAATGATATTTATTGCATTAACAAAACGAGGAAGGTTCTGTTCCTCCTGGAGTGCAAAGCGGTTTATATCGTGCATACAACGTTTAGTAACACTTTATTTGTTACGTGTTACATTATACATAATTATATGCAAACAACCTTAAACCAACCGCTATTCCTAATCATAACTGTATAGTAAGTGCATGTAGCTAATTATTATTACTCAGTACTGCAATACTGACTCTTTAAAATAAAGTGTAACCCAATGTTTAATCAGTGAGCAGAAGATGCTTCCACAGTTACGGTCTGTTTTCTGGTTTGAATAGTGTTTTATATAATCTTGCTTTCAAGCTGAGCACATTTCTTCTGCCTCTCAAAAGGAATTGAGCTCAAGGTTGAGCTTTGGTGTTTCTTCAGATGCAGTTTGTGTGTGTGCGCCTCACTCCATCTCTGTTTGTAGATCATGTTTTCTATGTATTTTATATATACAGTAATATGAAGTTACCACAATGTTTATTTACTCATCAGGCTATAAAATGAACAAGCGTGTCGGCGCTATAAAGGAGTTTGAGTTTCTTCCCATGAGCTCTGGAAAGCATCTGCATCTGACTATAGCTGTGACCGGCTGGCTGTGCAGCGGCAAATACAGTGAGTGCCCAAATTTCCCATAAAAAAATAGCATTTTCTCAGTTATCATTGTTTTAAAGGCTTTTGTATGGAATTTTTTTTGTGCCATTAATATTGAACGAAATATTAGTGAAAACGAACAAAAATACTCTCCGCGAATGAAAAAAACTAACCTCACACCAAAAAAATTAACATCGTCTTCGAATAAACTGCATTCTTTGTTGACAGTTCCCTAAACTGCGTTTTCGCTGACTGTGGTTTATGAATGCGCTGCCAGAGTTTTCATGTTTGCTTTCAAAGTTTTCGTTTACGATTCTCAAATTTACGTTTGTCTTTCTGACTCAAACCTAACGTGTGGGCGGGGCTTAACAAGGTTCGCTCTCATTGGCTAGTGCCATTTTGATTGACGGCTCCTTGAACCGGAAGTAGTTGATGCTTCAACACGCGAATAATAATAGTTTATTATAGAACACTAACAGACATGAGAAACGTCACCAGGAGCGGCACCAAGCCTCAACATCCTCCTCGCAGACTGAGGTAAGTTTAATACCGTTTTATTCCTGTTATGTCTATATTTAGCATTGTGAAAGAAGATCAGGTCACATTGGTCTTCACGATCCTTCATAAATCATTCTGATTTGCGGCTCAAGAAACGTTTCAGATTATTGTTAGTGTTGAAAATGTTTATGTTTAATGTTTAACATTTGCTTAAAATGTTTAACATTTGCTTAACATTGTTGTTATACTTCATAATTCTTTAAACAGAAAGGAAGAGCATTTAATAACATTATAAATGTCTCCTATAATATTACACTGTTTTACTGTATTTATCATCTAATAAATTCAGCTTTGTTCGTTTTCACTAATATTTCGTTCAATATTAATGGCACGAAAAAAATTCCATACTTTTGTGTTCGTACATAAACCTGCACTGTATATATGCCATTGATTATTTATTAAAGGCGCTGTATAATGCTATTTTAAAAGTTCATCATTTTGTTTATCGGGTGTTACTGACTAGGTTGAGATACTTGAATGTTGAAGAGTAAAAAAAGTCACACATCCATTCCAGTCTGTTTGAAACGCACTGATTTCTATAAGCCCCTCCTTTCCGAAAAGCCCCGAGTGCTCTGATTGGCCAGCTGACACAGTGCGTTGTGATTGGCCAAACACCTCAAGAGTGTGTCAGAAATGTAGCGCCGCTTTTACCATAATCGTGAGCTTCAGCTTCCAAAGCTTCACGTAAACGTAATTGTAAACACATAGATAATAATAATCGTCAGTTTTACTGTATCAGTTTTTGACGATCAAGACAATCGATCAGAACCAGCTTTGCAAGCATGAACCGAATGTTTCAATGGTAAGGGGCTTGGGGGGGGGGGGTCTCTCCAAGGTTCAGGATGTTGTCCTCTGTAAAATGTGCCGTGCACCAGCAAACTGCTCAGGAAAATCAATCTTAACTTCTAATAAAAAGCGGTTTTGCTTTCGCATCCAAACACACATGACGACAGCTCTATAATTCACTAAAGCTGTCTTCTCTCTTCACCCACAGGTTCGTTCCAGGCTCCCTGGTCCAGTCTCGGAGCGTGTGGCGAGCAGTACTGTCTGAAATGGGAGTCACGTTATTTATTGGAGCTGGGCTCGATTCTGGACTCATTATGGGATGGGCTTGTTAGTGTCGTGGCCCAGGAGGCTCTCAAATACACAGTGCTCTCAGGTATCTGTTTTACCAAGCCAATGCTGTTAGGATATAAAACATTAGTGCTACATGGTAATAGAAAGTCTCCTTTATTTTTTACCTTATTTATGTGAGTCTTGAACTGCATGCTGGACTGCTTTCACAGTCGTCTAATATAGAGGAGGTGTCTCTAATAGTCGAGCTGGAGTTTCTTTCATGTGTGTTGTCATGAATGATGCATTTCCTGTAGCTCAAACAGTAGAGCGTGGTGCTTTACTTTATTTAGACAGGTGGAGCTGGGGGAGGTGGTGGATTCAGAGGACTAGCTTACTGCAAACAATGAACCAGATTATTTCAATGTCGGTCATTGGTTTGATTCCCAGGGAACGCAAGAACTGATTAGAGTGTATATTTAAGAACTGTGCCTTGAATCCAATCGCTTTGGATAAAATGCAGAAATTTTTATGTAAAACGAGTGGCAATCACGTTTCTCTCTAACATACTTTTAACTGGGTCCTTCATGAAGGGATATTTTGTTAATCATTCTAGTAGAATCTTAAAATAAAAATTGTGGCACTATTTTTTTAAAATCTTTTTTTAATGTTGTTATTAAAACCAAATGTTTCAAAACCCAGAAGCTCTCATCGACTATGTGAAAATGTTATAAATGTTGCCATTTTTATGTAATTATATATTAATTCCATTACTGTGTCGTTGAAACTACAAACTTCACCTTTAAACAGTACAGATGCATCCGCTGACATAAAAAAGGATCTATATCAGAAACGACAAAAAAGAAACACCATTACAGGTGTCGTTTTAAAAAAATATACTGGAAGTTTCTGTTTAATTAGAATTTTTAAAATATATAATACATATTAGTAGCCTAATATAAGTGTAATAAATAATATATTATTTTTAAAAATCAATTTCAAATAATGATACTAACTGGCAAATTAAAAGAAAATTACTGTCGTTTGACAAATAAATAAATAACGGACGGATACATACGTATTTTATCATGTAAGCTTTATGATAGTTTATTAGTGACAGTAAAGACATTTCAATCACGAGTTTTAGCATGTAATTTAATAAGGCAAAGTTAATGTCTTTGGTCTAGATTGGCTATGCTGTTGCTGCAGAGCAAGTATGGACTTGCAACTGCTAATAGATACACAGACTGGCTGTTGTAAGAAACGCTGTATAGGTGTACCTGAATCCTGTAGCAGATCTAGGCAGGTGGAGCTGGGGGAGGTGGAGGGTTCAGAGGAACTCGGTGAAGCAGATTATTTCAATGTTGAGCACAGCAGGATGACTTGTCCTCCTGTAATGACTTGATTGTTACAGATTGCATGCAAAAATGAATATGAAATAAAACCACTTGTATAATTTTTTGTTTGTCCTCTTGAGGTTGATAGTCAACAAATTAAACATTATAGCCTGTTTTTTGAAAATGCCTCAATTGTTTATTTTAGTTAAAGAATGATTTGTCACACCTTGCGTTACGGTGTTCAGAATAACCACATTGCTGATTGTCTTGTCCATGTTCAGGGATAGTAACCGCTCTGACATGGCCTGCGTCTCTGCTGGCGGTGGCCAGTGTGATTGACAACCCCTGGGGAGTGTGTCTGAGTCGCTCAGCGGAGGTGGGGAAACACCTCGCACAGGTGCTCCGGAGCCGCCAGCAGGTCAGAGTCCAGACAGCGATTTCTTCTAGATTCCTCATTAGTCTTCTAGTTTTCAGTTCAGCACAACTTGAGCATATCATTGCACCCTGAATCATTATATGTTATTATTCCATGCAAATCGCGATACCGAACTCGCAATATGATACTATCGCAGTATTTTAAGCAAAATAATTTATTTTTATTCTTTTAAATGTTTTTAGTGTTTTTTACACGTTTATTTATTTCTATTATTATCAGGCCCCAAAAACACTCTCCCACTGCATTATTACACATTATTATTCATCATTATTATATGTAATTTAACCTGCGGGTTATACCAGATTTTACAAACCCCACAGGGGGGTGCGGGTTATATAAGGGTGCGGTTATATCACACATTTTTTACACGTAATAGCATTTCAATGTATGTTACGTCACTAAGGAAGTAAGGTTTTTTTTGCCGGTATTTTCTTTGTTTTTCTTTCTTGCGAGGGTTGTCGTCTCTGGCGCTTGTACTGTCACTCTGACAGCTGGCGCTGATTGGCTGTCTGACCTGTCAATCAGGCAAGAAGACGTGATTGGCTGTGCTGCATGAGGGCGGGTATTTCTCATCTCATCTGATGATCAACACCTGTAGAATCGCTTCTTAAGGGACGAGCTGCTGCACAGCGGGAGACACTGCTCTTTCTTTTTCTTCTGATTCTGACTTGTGTTTGTTTTCTTATTGTTTGAATTTCACGCACAAGCTCTGTGTACCCTGAACAGTTATGGTAATTGACGTCATGCGAGCAACATTCAAAATTCGAAATGTGAACATACACAAAAAAGTTCATACATCTATATATAACGGTGCGGGTTATATAAACGTGCTGGTTATACCAACGATTCTTTACACAAACCCCCCAGAACCCGCGGGTTATATGCGGGAAAATGCGGTGTGTGTGTGTGTGTGTGTGTGTATATATTTATTATACATACACACACACACACTAATATTATAGATAATAATGTCACTGAAACTCTTCTTAGACAGTACTTGTGCTTTCAAGCCTCTCGCTCACAGCCTCTCCCACTGTTATTAATGCATTATATCTATAAGAATTAAAGATCTAAGAGCTTTGAATAATCATTGCTTTCACTGCAAAAAGACTTTTACCAAAACCTGTCATTTTTTTTCAATTTAAGCATGTAAAAGATTGTGTTTTTTGCAAGTTTTGATCATGTCGATGATCATTTAGAGCAGTGTTCCCCAACCCCCGGTCCGCGGCCCCGTACCACCTCCCCTCCCCCCGTCAACAGTCTCGCGTGGTCCCTGGTCCGCAGTAAAATTATCAAACGTTTAGCGGTCCGCGGCACAAAAAAGGTTGGGGACCACTGATTTAGAGGACTTAGAAATCTGCATATCAAATATGATAGATATATGCTGCTAGAAATGTCAAAAGTAATCAAATTAATCTAAATAAACCTGGAATTGTTTTTACAAATGTGTGTTTAATTGTCTTCCCTTTCCATCTTTGTGCAGGGAAAGCGTCCTGTCAGTCTAATTGGCTTCAGCCTCGGAGCTCGTGTCATATACTTCTGTCTGGAAGAACTCGCTAATGATCAAGGTAAGCTTTCTATTCATTGTGCTGAGAAAATCAGGGAGAATGAGGACACATCCTTTTATCTTTAAGACCTTGCATCTCAAGAAATGTGGACGTGAGAGAGAGCTGAACTTGGCCAAATTTCCTCCAAGCCAGACTGAGTCATGTTCTCTTTGTCAGCCTAATGAGAGATGAAATCTGAGAGGTGCAAGGCTGTAAATGAGAATGAGACGCATGAAGACATGCTGTGGCTTATTACCGGCAGGCAGTGAAGGTGTGGTGGAGGATGTGGTGCTGCTGGGGGCCCCGGTGGACGGATCCGAGAAGGCATGGCAGAGACTCTCCAGGGTAGTGGCTGGGAAGATTGTTAATGGATATTGCAGGTAAGGGACTATTAGCTGGGATGTCCTGAGCCGATTTCAAGGATTTGAAAGAGCCGATTAAGCCTTTTTTTGTTTGTTTTAACTGATCGGTCTCGGCTAGTCTAAGCCCGAAACTTTATTTTGCATCAGCTCTCGGCGCTCACACCTTCCTGTGTGTTTGCTAACCGACGACCTCCATTAAAAGGAAAAGAAGAAGCTCAAATGTGTGTGCGTGAGCCACAAGAACCAGTGTGGTCTGTTCTAGTACGTCTCGCGCACACACACACACACACACGCACGTTCAAGCTTCCGTGTTCAGTATATTTGTTGCACACTTTTGTAAGGAATCACTTACATGTCTCATTTGTTGTCTGCCGTGAGACTATCTGAGACATCGTTGACATAACGTGTTGCTGTGGTTCACATTTTGATTTGGACTTGACTGTTAGGCTTGTGTGTGTTTGTGTGTGTTTGTGTGTGTGTGTGTGTGTGTGTGTGTGTAGGCCTATAAATGTAATTACTGTAGTAGTTATGTTGAAATCGCAGTGATGGATGCCCCTCATTTACGCTTGAGCCCCTGAGAAACTCTTTACACATCCCTGTTTATGACTTTAATGTACTTTAATAAACTTTAATGAATTGTGCACAAAGCACTGAGAGTTGTATTGGATCGATACTCGATATCGGCAAATACTCGATAATCATTGACTCGGATTGGATTGGACTGCATAAAAAACCTGATCGGGACATCCCAACTTCTAGGGCAGGGGTGGCCAACCTGTTCAGCATGATGAGCCCCCCAAAAAAGCCACACAAAAGATCGTTTACGGGGGGGGGGGGGGGGGGGGAGAGAGACCTGTTCACGATTGTCGACGGGGTTAATCAGCCCAATGCTTTTTCCCGGTCGGTCAGAAAGCAGCTCCTGTCAGGAGCATCGTTAAATCGCGCGAGAGGTTCTGTTAAAAAAAATTTGCGATTGTAAACACAGAACATGTGGAGAACTGAAGAGAGGTTAAAAAAAAAGAGCGGTCAAAGAGCTTCGGGTTGGCCACCCCTGTTCTAGGGGATTAAAATTTGACATTATAATTTTAACTATTTACCCAACTGCATTTTACTGCATTTACCCAACTACACTAGCATTTTAAATGCTTTTGAAATAATATTACAATTTAAAATTACTGTTTTTTTATTTTAATATTTTTTTATGTAATTTATTCCTGTGATTAAAGCTGTATTTTCAGCATCATCACTCCAGTCTTCAGTGTCACATGATCCTTCACAAATCATTATAATATGATGATTTTCTCCTCAATCAACATTTCTTTAATATTATCAATATTGAAAAGTCATGTGTGTGCGTGCGTGCGTGGAAACTTTCTTTGATGAATAGTAAAAAAACCAAACATTTATTTAAAATATAAATCTTTTGTATCATTTCAAATGTATTTACTATTACGTTGTTTGATTAATTCAGCACCAAACTTTTAAATTTACCCCAAACTTTTGAACAATAGTGTTTTCTCACAATCTGCAATTTCTTTCATTAAATTCATTATGCCAAGATTTTCTGTTTATGAGCTCAGATGGGAATTAAACGACCACAGTCTTCATCAATGCAAGAAAACCAGTGACGCGTCTAATTTGGATGCCATTGAAACCGCCAACTAGTGCCTTTAAATGCTGAAAGCAACCAGAAAAGGGCTAAAGTAATACATTAACTTTTTAGATTATTACATTATTTAATTATGAAGTAATCGGGTATATCAGATCGGTTCAAATCAGATATCCATTACAGTCATTTTAGGCAACCAGAGGAAGAATTAGAATTGACTCTTTATTTGTTTATAAAAAAATAACAATGTCTCAGTGTTAAGTCCAAATTAATATGGAGATTGTGATTTTTTTTATTGTTATAACTGCATTTAATTATTGTTCGTTTTAATTGACAGTGCATATTTTTATATTATTGGCATAGAGGGGATTGGCTTCTTGGATTCCTGTATCGAAGTTCATCTGTCCAGCTGTGTGTCGCTGGCCTCCAACCAATCAGCTCGCAAGACCGCAAAATAATCAATGTGGATCTGTCGTCAGTGGTGAGCAAATGCGTGTGTGAGATGCATTTACATTCACATTCAGTTTCCACACAAGCTCACGACAGTACATTAGCGTAAAGTCAAAGTTTAATTTCCTTCAGATGACTTCAAACCTTAGCCAACCGGAAGGTACATTTTATGCTTTTTGCAGAACACCCCCATACGTGAATAGAAAGGGCATTGTTAAATTGTCAGCCACAAAAGACTACAATTACTGTAATTACTGTCATAGGAAGTTCTCGTTGGTATTCAAGTCGAGTCCTTAAATCCAGCAGTTACCTCAGGGAAAAAAGACTGAAAAATGTGTCATTTTATGCAATTCACAAATGTAAAAAGATCAAGACATTCGTCTTAAAATAATCCATTCATAACAATCCCTTCTAAGTTACACAGAGCAATGGATCTCGACAGAGATATTCCTCATCTCACATTCACAGAATACAAGTTACATCACATTAGCCTCAATACAGGTTAAAAAAGACGTGCTTTTGTGTCTTTTGACATGTAATGCTTTGTGAAAGATGTTTTTCATGTAAAAAAGAAGAGCCAGACGATATGGCAGGTTATTTAGTTCATAAACCCTGGTTATGCGACTGCAATGTGAGGAATTTAATCGTCATTCAGCATGTGAAGAAATGCATTTCCTGAAATAAATACAGATGCTTGTAAGGCAGCGTAAGAATAGTGTTAGAGTTTTCAGGATCACAACCGCTTTAATCTTTACATAAAAACTCAGAAGCTATAGTTAAATAAATCAATTAAATAGAGAAATTCAGTATGCAAATATTGCAGTGACACCAAATGGTGGATGGGAGATTTTCATAATTAAAATAAAAGTATAAAGTTCATAAGACAAAAATTGAAAGCACACCTATGTGTTTTAAATTTGAGCTATTTTCCAATATCAGTCAGCTATTTTAAAAACACGTTTTCCTGTGTCTCAAACAGTAGAGAGTGGCGCTTGCAACACCAAGGTCATGGGTTCGATTCCCAGCGAAAGCAAGAACTGATTAGAACGTCAATTTGTTTCTTGAATGCAATGCAAGTCACTTTGGATAAAAGTGTCTGCTAAATGCATGAATGTAAAATGCCTACCCACTGATTAAACTGTACATCTATTCCCCTTTTTTACTAAAATTAAGTACAGAATTTGCTTAATTGTCTAAACCAAATGATTCCAGCTCTGAGTCTCTTAGCTCCTGTTTACACGTGGTATTTAGATGCGGTTTGATCGATCGGATCACAAGTAGACGAGGCATTCGATCACATGAGTGTTTACACTATGAAATCAATCCAGTTGGATGAGTTTTCGCCTCTGGAAGTGATGGAAAGTGGACAAGCTCAAAACATTTCTGACCCCGTTTACACCTTTATTTAGAGTCTGACACTTCAGATTGATCGTCCAAAACGCATCTTAATACCAGGTGTAAACAGGACTTTTCTTGATTCAGACCTCATTTTTTCAGAATGTAAGTGTGGAAGTTTTTCACAGGTTTTATTGTTTGCCTGGCATAAAATAAAACAAAATTTGATCACTTGGAGCAATAAGATCATTCATTGTGTGATGTGAGGCATTATGCATACCTGACTTATTCATGCATTTATCAGACACTTTTATCCAAAGTGACTTGCATTGCATTAAAGAAACACATTGCCATACTAATCAGTTGCTTTCCCTGGGAATCGAACCTATGACCTTAGTGTTGCAAGCGCCACACTCTACAGTTGACTTTTAACTAAACTTATGCACCAAAACTTGATTTTTTTTTTCTTCTGAAAAGTAAGCAAGCACCTCTAATATTAAAATGAGGAGATGAAAATGGTAATGCATTGTAAAAATTGTTAGTTAACTTTTTGAACACTGACTATGTTCTGTCTAAATTTAAGGTAAAAGGACACCTGGACTACATGCGTCAGATGGACACCATCCTAGTAGCAGTAGGAGTTCCTACTAGGGAAGAAGCTGGAGCCATGAGCAGCAAACAAGTTAATTTATCTCAGGAAAAACCAGCCATTCCAGAATCAGTCAAAGGGGACATTTCAAACATAGATGCTTTGGAAGTACCGTCATCAAATGTAGATCAATGCAAGGAACGTGGAGAGACGAAGGATTCTGAGAATGGCTGGGATATCCCTGATATATCCGATTTACTGGATTCCATCCCTGAATTCTCTCAAGGTAATGCTCAATCACCATGTGCTCTTGGAGGTGAGAATCACGTTGAACCATCTCAGGATCAGAGCAAAACAGACCGAGACGATGAAAGTAACACAGACCTTGAGCACACGTCCTGGGACTGGGACGACACGACCTGGACTTCTGAACACACAAACACAACATCGCACACTGGAGCACGAAACAAGTTAACCAATGGCAAACCAAGATGACATTTCCATAATTCACTCACAGAAGATGGCAAGCCACGTTCTGAGAAACTCTCCGTAGAGTCACATTTGCTGCTACCAAGATGCTGTGGGACTCAAATAAACCGTTTGAATGTCGCATGTGAGTCTCACAACTTTTAGGTGAAGAAGAGTTACCATCTAGACACCACCTGAAATATAAGGCCCTGTTTAAACCTGGTACTAAGATGTGTTTTGGTCGATCGGATCACGAAAGCATTGCATTGCAATACATCATGCATTTGCATTTATTCTGATAAAATCCGCTTTTATCCAAAGCAACTTCCATTGCACTCAAGAAACACATTGACATTCTATAATCAGTTCTTGCTTTCCCTGGGAATCGAACCCATGACCTTGGCGTTGCAAACACCAGTGTTCTACTGATTGAACTACAGGAAAGCGAGTAGCTTCTGTCCTGATTTCTTTGAGGGAAGAGTCTATGTCTATATTTAGTCTATAGTAAAAGTATGTTGTTGTTTATTTCTTCAGATCTTTTGGTCTTTGACACCACCTGAAATATGAGGCCCTGTTTAAACCTGGTATTGAGATGCGTTTTGGTCGATCGGATCACGAGTGCATTGCATTGCAATACATCATGCATTTACATTTATGCATTTGGCAGATGCTTTTATCCAAAGCAATCAGTTCCTTCTTTCCCTGGGATCGAACCCATGACCTTGGCGTTGCAAGCACCAATGCTCTACTGGTTGAGCTACAGCCAGGGTTTTCAAAGTGTGAAAATAATATATAATAATCTAATAATAATAATCTAATAATAACTCGCCGAACTTGTATTAAACCTCCTTCATTTTACATTTCCCTGTGATGGGAGGCCCACTGTCTCAGACTTTGAAAACCTCTGAGCTACAGGAAAGCGAGTAGATGAGGGAGACGAATGTATTTTTCTTTGAGGAAAGAGTATATAGGCGGGTAAATGTATGTTGTTGTTTTTTTTCTTCAGGTCTTGTAGTCTAATGGACAAAACAATGTACAATTTACATATGGAATTGTACATTTCAGTAAATTACTAATCCACCAAAACGCATCTTAATACCAGGTGTAAACACGGCCTAAAATAGCAATATAAGCTAGAACCAACTGTAACCCTTTTTTTCAGTCTGGAATTGTCTAAAAAGCTTATTTAGTTACTTCTGGACGTCATCTCTAATTAAGTATGATATGAACAATCTGGCTGATAACTGATAATTCTTTATATTTAATAGCCAATAACTGATATATTGGCTGATAAACCTAAATCCAAATCTGTGGAATATAATTTTAAAGAGCCTGATTACAAAAACAAAAGCCTAAGCATACAATTATAACGTTCTCATTATGATTTAGTTGTCTATATGTGCTGCACTTAACTATATTTTCCATTTTATTTAAGTGATTCCTTCAAAATCAAATTTCAAACTATTCAAAACCATCATGGTGAACATCTGAAGCGTCTCAGCTGAAGGAAATAATGCATTATTTATGATATTCTTATTGAACATATATCGGGCGATGCCGATATATTGTGCTTCCATGTAATTAATATCAAATATGTAAATGTGAATTGTGATAAACTGCTGTGTGAAAACTCAGTATTTCGTGTGTAGCATTTGCCTCCTTCATAAGAAGTGGTTTGTTGTTTAATTAAGATGTGAATTACGGCTCCACAGACATCCCACTTGACATTGTGTGAGGTATTAGTGAGATTTCTTTTGCTCTCGTCTGCTTTATCCATCTGTTATTGTGGTTGTTATGGTAATGAATGAAACGGGATACGCGTTGAGACCGTTCTACATGTACAATCTGTGTGATCTGCCTTGAGGAGCGAAGCTGCCTCCCAGTTTAGGCACGACTATCCCATAGATCTTTTTTTTCCTCGAGCAAAATATGTTTTTAACACATTTCTCATAAACCTAACAAGTCACACATCTTGCGGTCCACAGTATATTGCATTTATTTTATAGTCTCAGTTGGGGTATCAATCGTCCAACGTATCGACCTGGTTGGGCAGGAGGAGAGGAAGGTCGATCCCGGCGTGTTCTGCGTCGAGAAGGTTAACGGCGTCCGTGGCCGTCGCCGGTGGTTGAGGCGGGTCAGACACGAGGGAGGGGGGTTCGGTGGGCAGTTGTGGTTCTCCTGAGTTGCGTAGAGAAAGGGAAAGTGGCAGCGACGGCCTACGAGGGGCTTGAGATGAAGAACAGCAGGGTAGAAGTCGTGCCAACGCCCTCTTGAAATCCCTCATGAACATCGGGTATATAATTGGGTTCATGGTGCTGTTACAGTAGCCCAACCAGGTGATGGCATCGAAGAAGGACGGCGGTATGCACTCACACACTGCCTGAATGTATAGAATAAAAGGTCTTAGATCACAGCGTGAATACAGAATGGAGCCGAGACTCTGTACCAAAGAGGTGGAAAAGGTCAAAGATGTCTAGTTTATTGTAAGAGGATGCCCTGAATGAAGAAAGTGAGAGTAAGAGACAAAGATGGAGTGATATTCACACGCCATATTGTGTGTGAAGGAGGGCTAGAGACAGGCTTGCTCAAAATCTGAGGGACACAGATGGGGCACGGGATCGCTGACAACTTGAGAGCAGGATAAGGAATAATTGCTCAATTAAATGGGAGCCTTTCTTTGTGCCATATTGCAATTAATTTGCCCCCGTTCCGTTTTTCATTGCATGCTCGTTAAGGTCAAGCTAGGGTTCGCTTTCAACGTGAATTGGATGTTTCTTAAGTGTGATCTGTGGACTGACCTGTGCCATGTTGGTGATAAAAAAGGGCAGCCAGGCACTGAAGAAGAGACCCAGGAGCACTCCCAGGGTAAGGCTTGCTTTCAGAGCTCTCTTCCTTTGCCTGTGAGCCAGTCTGCGCTCGCTGTTCACCGACAACTGAGAACAAGAGAGAGAGAATATATTCATAGAGATTTCACAGTGATCGCCTGCCAAGAGATGGGTAGTAATGCTACCTTGGCCTGGAGTAATTATTTATGTCTCTCCTTCTCTCTCTTTTAGATGAAAGCTCTTGAAAGTAACAAGGTCTTTGCTATTGTCTTGAAAAGTTATGTTCTTAAAAACATATTTCTCCTTTTTCGCTACATCTTTCACCTTTCTTTTTGTGTTTAAGGTTCAAGGAATTCTCTGCACGTTCTCTACATCACGTATGCATGCATGTATCATTGTGTCAGAAATGGCTCAGCCTTCTCACTTGCTTTAGTGGGATTGTGAATGAACAATAGTCGAAAACAGTTCGAGCATGTAAACACTCCTAAGTGGCTTAAATTGTTGAGCGTTCACAGAAAGTTAAGAATTTGCACACTTTCTTACATAAGACAATACATCCATCGAAATTTGCATCTAAGAAAAAAAGATTTTTGTACTTGCTACTTCACAAATTGAATTCCTGTCCCAACCTTTTCTGACTCAGGACTTCTCACCGGAGCATGCTGCGGCACAGGTGGCTCCTGATGGCTGTAGTCGTCTCCATCATGGACGGCGTGACCTGGAGACGGAGGCCGAGATGGATCACCGTGCGAGTGATGTGGGTAAGGTGGATGAGTAAGAGCCTCAACCTGCCGAGCCTGTCTTCTGGCCGCCAGCAGGATCCGGCAGTAAGTAAAACAAATGGCCGTAGAGGGCAAGAAGAAGGTGAGAAAGGTCGCCACAAGGGCGAATGGGAGAGTCACCCGCAGGCGGCACTGTGTGGACGGCGTCCCTGACGTGGATAGCTGGAAGTATGAAGAGGGGTAGAAGGAGCTCAACCGTGAGACCGTGGCGTTCGCGGGATCGTGCTCTGAAAGGTCTTGCATGCGACCCAGGCTGTGCCAGTCCATCTTGATTGGCAGGAAGGACGTGAGGGCTGCCAATCCCCAAGCCCCGCCCACCAGCAGCAAGGCTCGAGGCGGGGTCATGTGTTGTTTGTATCGCAACGGAGAGATGATGAGGAGGTAGCGGTCCAGACTGATAACACACAAGTTGAGGATGGAAGCACTACAGCACATCACATCGAAGCAAAGCCAGACGGGACAGAATCCAGGCGCCAGCACCCAGGTCCCACACAGCACGTTGAGCATGGCAGGGGGCATCACGACCAGCGCAACCATCAAGTCTGAGAGAAAGAGGGACACGAGGAAGCAGTTGGAGGTGCAGCGCAGCGACCGATGCGCAAACACCAAGGCAATCAACAAAATGTTCCCACAAGCTGTCACCAGAATTATGAGAGATAGCATGACTGCGAGAAGCCAGGGACCGCTGCCACTAATGCTCCAAACCTCACCGATGGCACCGCTGTCGTTGAAGCTCCTGTGAGCGTCCGCACCTGGTGCCGCCTCTACTCGAGGGATAGGTGAGCCACTCATCATCGAAGAGTTGAATAGGGCTGTGTGCGCTTCCTCTGGTCTCGGTGAAGCAAACACACATCCGGTGTTTTTCAAGTGCATTGAGACGGCGATGCTGAAAGTGAAACCGTTGGTCACCTCGCTGAAATCTGACCACCTCAGGTGGCGAAACAGATCAAGATGTCCCGTTTACAGTAATCCTTTCCATCTTTCCCTGGGCAAGGTTGGTGATTTCACTCCCTCTGTGTGCCTCAGTCACATCAGTGCAAGGATATTCAGCTGCCATCTCTCCGTTTGATAATGTGAGATGAGCAAAGCAATAAAATGACACGTTTTCTCGTCCATAGTCTGGCTTCTTCAATGCTTAGCACCGTTATGAGCAATTCTGTGCCTGTCGGAGTATTTCAAAGCTACGTGTCATGATGACACTCTTTGGGGGAGGGCGACTGAGAGGTGGGTTTCAGTACAAGACTGTGTGTGAAAGAGAGGGAGTGATACAAGAGAAAGATACTGTACTGATATTTTTAGATGAGTGAATTAAAAAACTAACTTCTCTCGGTCCGTTTGTTCCCGTTGAGATGATTTTGTTTGCTTTCAGTGCGTTTGTATGAGCTTAACGTTATTTATTCAGTAATTGTGTGGCTGTAATTGAGTAAAACGGAGAAGACGAGTGCACTAGAGTGAACTGTGTTGGCGTCTTTGCCGTTTCTTGTGCCCTCCTAATCCCTGTATCGTCCACTTCAGGGCGCCTGCAGGATCCGCATCCCGCCGCCGGGCATAAAGCGTGTCTGAGTATCGCTCTTAATGCGACTTTATGCGCATTCACAGCCAATCATTATTCAGGGTTAATTTAAGGCAAGCAATTACAATCTTACAGAAGGCTTATGTAAATGTGAGGCAATTTACCAAAATATTTTTACTTTACCAAAAGATTGAAATGTTATTTTATGAGACCAGTTTTTATAATGGATACCCTAAATTTTTTTTTTTTTTTTTTACAAACATTGACTTCCAAATGCCCGACTCGTTCGGTTTGGGTTTTTCCAAATTAAAACTAGGAATCAAAAATATTTTCTGTAATGTTTGCTTTGTATTTAACCCAAATACCTTATCAAATGGACACTTTTAATACTTTACGATCGGTTTTAACATCCAAAAATCAGAACTAAGAAAGAATCAAAGGTTTTTGAAATAAAATTTTATTCCAAAACAGAAGCTGTGAAAAGACTGTTGTGAATATCTTTGACAAATGCAAGAGATGATATTTCATTTCATATTCGTAATGCGCATAAACACGCCTTCTGAACAAGGTCATGCATGGAAATTATTTCGATATGTACTTTTACCTTTGGGTAAAAGGCAATAATACAAAACAAAAAAGGTGCAATTATGAATAGCAAAAAAATAAATAAAAAATGCTTGTACTTCATAACTGGAGAACTGTCACCATGCCAACACAGCAGGTTTTTTTGCTTTAAGCATTATAAGTGCACTAGTTTAGCATGTTTGCCAAAAATCATCTTGTCCGGGGTCAAAAGCCAGATGACAGTGTGGGCTGCGATCGGTGATTTTTGGAAGGCATGACAATCTAGGGTCATTTTTATATTAAAAATGTTTAAATGAAAGAAAAAAAAATTCATATCATCCCAAGTAAATTTCAAATGTCCTTTATCATTTTATTAAATAACCACAATGTCCTGTACAAGAACGTGTATATATACTATGGAGAGAGAAAGACAACCAGTCTGACAAAGACGAAAAGCAAGGCAGATGACAGAATCCATGACTGACGCAACTCTACTGCTCCTGAAAGAGAGGAGAGAAGGATATTCAATGCATATAATCTTTTGTTAAAGGTGGCAAACAATTCATCATGTGTAAAGGCTAGAAACTGATGCGAAATAACACAAACTAAAGGATTCATACAAACTTTATGCATTTGTACATTCGATGACGTGATTTTAAATAAAGCAAGTGCGTATGTGCATAAAAATATATTCCGGCTATATAATAATACAATTACAGTCACATAACGGCATGTTCATAACACATTCAGTGAACTTCTATATTTCAATTTAAAAACATTGTAACAATCAAGTAATTGAACATAAATGGGCAAAAGTTCAGTGTTATTAAACTTTAAACAATAACGTTAAGGTATCTAGTTCCCATGGAAACATTTCTCATTTCCATTTAGTTGAAGAACTAAAATAACAAACTTAACTACAAATAAACACAAAGAAAAATATACAAAAGTTACTAAAACTTTACAGTGCTGTCAAATCAATTAATTGCATCAAACACACACATATGTATATGTTTGATGCGATTAATAGATAATTACATATTAATGAAAATATTTGTATGAATGGTTTCTAAAATAAGTATATTTTTTATTTTCATAATGTGTGTGAAATATATAAAATTATATTTATATACATTCACACACATTATGTAAACAAATACATATTAGATGCAAGTAACTGATTTGACAGGCACTAAAACTTTAAAATGAAAACAGAAAAATATGTAAAAAATAAAGTACGATTTAAAATATGATACTACAGTAAATGGAAAATAAAAAAATACTTATGTTAGAAACCATTCATAATAATAGTTACATATTAATGAAAATATTTTTACTAATCTGTCATGGGTTGGCAGTCTAATAGTAATAGCAGGAAAGTTATCATATTTAGCGCATTCGGAGAGATGCAATGAACACGTTCTCTAGAAGTCAAACACACAAACCTTAGCAGCGGTACTGTGCAGCGCATAATGTGATCTCAAGTCATTCTGGCAGTTTGAATACGCCATGCCAAGACCAAGTCCCGTCCCGAAGACAATGGGAAACGTCCGGCCTGCAAAAACATCTTGATGTGAGGATGGATGAAGACACATTTTGAGACTCAAGGTATAGTATAAAGTACTTACGCTTGAAGAATACAACAGAGAACACAATTCCTAGACCCAGCCCGGTACCTACAGGAGAAAACGCATGATATTACAGTGCCAAATGACTAGCCTGAGGTACTGTGAATCAGAGAACTACAATACCCAAAATGCAATGTGTTAAATGGGAGGAGTTAATGTGACATGGAAGGAAGTAGAGGGAAGTTGATTAAAACGACAGGTGTGTGAGGGTTTGGTGTGAAGTGTGAGAGAAAGAGTGAAGGTAAGCTGGATGGATAGAGACAAAACGAGCAGTTGGAGGAATAATCTGAGAACTAGTTATTTGGCAATGTTAGGCGGTCACTGCCGACAGGAGGAACTTCTCTGCAGGTTACTGTGACTCCAGGCCTTCGCTGGCTGCACGGTGAAAGATTGGGATGATTTCCGGGGAGCGCTCATTCATTGAATGCGATCGGACCTGCGGCACGTGAGTGAAGCTGCTCTTCTGTGGGGACTGTGTTGGTACTCAAGATACTGTGCGTCTGAATCCAGGTAGGACCGGCATTGTTCATTCCTGACACACTATTTCCTTGCCCTCAACACCGGAGAACTAGAACTATACACAAACTGAGATCACATACAACCCATGCGCGCACACACATACATACCTCCACAACACCCCTCAACAAAAACTAAGAAAAATTTAACGAGTTTGTGTTGCTTTATTGCTTTATGTTGTTTTGATCCATGGAGTATGAACTGGTATTTGTTGTATGAAGAAATTTCTTGTTTTCGTGAAATTTATTTTATGTTGATGTGAGCTTTAAGAAAAGAAACTAACACCAAAGAGAAAGTAATTCTGTGCACCTGTGTGTAGTTCTATAGCGGGAAACCTACACCGTAACCTACACCACACATAGATAGATAGATATATAGTACTATACACATATACACTCATCTAAAGGATTATTACCTTTCACCTTCAGAACTGCCTTAATTCTGCCTGGCATTGATTCAACAAGCTGCTGAAAGCATTTTTAGAAATGCTGGCCCATATTGATAGGAGCATCTTGTAGTTGATGGAGATTTGTGGGATGCACATCCAGGACACGAAGCTCCCGTTCCACCACATCCCAAAGATGCTCTATAGGGTTTGAGATCTAGTGACTGTGGGGCCATTTTAGTTCAGTGAACTCATTGTCATGTTCAAGAAACCAATTTGAAATGATTCGAGCTTTGTGACATGGTGCATTATCCTGCTGGAAGCAGATCAGAGGATGGGCACATGGTGGTCATGAAGGGATGGACATGGTCAGAAACAATGCTCAGGTAGGCCGTGGCAAACGATGCCTAATTGGTACTGGGGGGCCTAAAGTGTGCCAAGAAAACATCACCACACCATTACACCACCATCACCAGCCTGCACAGTGGAAACAAGGCATGATGGATCCATGTTCTCATTCTGTTACACCAAACTCTGACTCTACCATCTGAATGTCTCAACAGAAATCGAGACTCATCAGACCAGGCAACATTTTTCCAGTCTTCAACTCTTCCAATTTTGGTGAGCTCGTGCAAATTGTGCCTTTTTCCTATTTGTAGTGGAGATGAGTGTTACCCGGTGGGTCTTCTGCTGTTGTAGCCCATCCGCCTCAAGGTTGTGTGTGTTGTTCCTTCACAAATGCTTTGCTGCAAACCTCAGTTGTAACGAGAGGTTATTTCAGTCAAAGTTGCTCTTCTATCAGCTTGAATCAGTCGGCCCATGACCTCTGACCTCTAGCATCAACAAGGCATTTTCTCCCACAGGACTGCTGCATACTGGATGCTTTTCCCTTTTCACACCAGTCTTTGTAAACCCTAGAAACGTTTGTGCGTGAAAATCCCAGTAACTGAGCAGATTGTGAAACACTCAGACCGGCCCGTCTGGCACCAACAACGCCACGCTAAAAATTGTTTAAATCACCTTTCTTTCCCATTCTGACATTCAGTTTGGAGTTCAGGAGATTGTCTTGACCAGAACCAACCTCTAAATGCAGTGAAGCAGCTGCCATGTGATGCATGTAATAATCCTTTAGGTTAGTGTAGATAGATATATAGTACTATCCATTCATCCATATGTGTGGATAGATATATAAACTATCTGTGGATAGTTAGTACTATATATCTATCTATCTATCTACCTATCGATGTATGGATAAATAGTTAGATATAGTAAACTATCCATAGATAGATAGACAGATAGTAGTATGTCTCTATCATAGTAACTAGTGAGATAGAAAGCGCTTTCGAGAGGTCTTCGTTTTTAAGTTAACACAAAAACAATAGTTCTCAAAGCATAATACGCTATGAAGACATGAGTTAAACACTTAGACAGGGTTTATGGTGAAGCGCCGCCTACTTAAGAACTTCAGCAGGACTCGAGTGAATCAATGACCTACACGAGCTGACCTTCTGCCGGCAGTTACAGCACATCAACCGACATACACGGTCCTTACCGACTTTAATAGCGCAGTCTGCGAGGCAGCGATCCCACTTCTGGCCGAGCTCTTTCTCAGACATGATGACAGCGGCGGAGAACGGATGACTTTGGCTTGAAGGCTGAACTAAAACGCCGTCATGCTTTCTTCGCGGGCGGTGGAGGAGGATGTTCGCGAGCGCCGCAGCGCCACCTGCAGGACAGGCGGAGAAACACCGCAAGCGCAGTTAAAGCGATAGTTCACACAAATAAAACTTCTGTCATTAATTACTGTCCCTCATGTCGTTTCAAACCTGTAAGACTTTCGTTCATCTTCAGAACACAAATGAAGATTTTTTTTTTAATTAAATGTGAGAGATTTGTCCTTCTATTGACAGTTTATTTATGCAACTACAACTTTGACGCTTCAAAAAGTTCCTAAAGAGATCACTAATCCATATAAATTGAGCGGTGTAGTCTAATCTTTAGTCTTTTCTGAGGATATAAGATCGCTTTATATGATGAACAGATTGAATTTAGGCTTTTATTCACATGTAAACGTATATCAAGCTCCCGCAAATCCCAGCAAGTTTCACAGATCAATGTTTAAATGTGAATAAAAGCCTAAATTCAATCTGTTCATCATATAAAGTGAATGTATATTCAGAAAAGTTGGACTAAACTCAATTCATATGGATTAGTTTTACAATCTCTTTAGAAACTTTTTGATGCATAAAAGTTGTAGTTGCATAAACTGTCAAAGAAGGGACAGAAATCTCTCGGATTTCATGAAAAAGATCTTCATTTGTGTTCTGAAGATGAACGAAAGTCTTACGGGTTTGGAATGACATGAGGATGAGTAAATTATTATTATTGGATGAACTATCCCTAAGAAAGCAAACTAAATAAAATGAGACTTATTTGAACAGGTCCAATCCTTCAAACGGTTTGTTTTGATCCCAAATCATATCATACAAATTATCAATTGCAATCAAACACTTGATTTCTAAAGATTAAGTATGCTTTCATAAATATTTAGCGGGATGAACCGTCACATTGAACCATGAACCATTCATACATATGGTTCAACACAAATATAAACCTTATAATGTAATATAAAACGTATGCTTAACCTTTAATATTTCTTTATTTTACATATAGTTATACAAAATAACAACTGTGGTACATATGATTGCTTTCCTGAGATACAACAACTCACAATAAAAGTGATTCTGGTCACTGTGGAAGTGTTGCACATACGAGATCACATGATTACAGATGCAACACACAACTTAACGATACAAACATCTCATACCGTGGTTAGTTAATAATGTTTTCACATATACAGAAAGCACTGTTCATTTAATTGTGACCTTTAACCCTGCTGAAGGTAAAACTACCAATCAATTTAAAACAATCTCATTTTAAAATACTTTTTTTAAATATGTTTTTCTTAGAAAATGCAAATAGAGGCAGAATTGATCTAGAATGCACCTTTTCATATTAAGTCATTGTCTATTATTAAAAATGAACAGAGAAACATCAGAAAGTGCATCATCGGGCAGCAGGAAGCCAAACCACCACCGGGACAGTTCACAAGAACACTAGAAAACCCAACACAGATTTTAACGCCAGGTCACCTGACATGCTAATATGCAAACTATCATCTAAAGTAGCATTTCCTCTATTAGGAGTCGTGCTTCTCTGCCGTCTCCTCTCGGCTCGTCCTCACGGTGCTGCTGCTGATGGACAGCAGATCCCTCAGCTCCTTGTTTTCAATCTGCATCAACAAAAAATAAATGCATTATATCAACATTAGCTTCCTGTAGCTGTAACAGTAGAGAGTGGCGCTCGAATCCAAAGTAGGGAAGGCTTCTCACGTTTTCGGTCGATTTTAATTATTTAAGTGATTTATTCACCCAGAGATTATTTAAATACACTAATTTAAACATGTATAGTTTTCTGATAGTTATAAGTGACAAACTTTCCTGTAGCTCAATCAGTAGAGAGAGTGGTGCTTGCAACGGCAAGGTTAGGGTTCGATTCCCAGGGAAAGCAAGAACTGATTAGAATATCAATGTGTTTCTTGAATGCAATGCAAGTCGCTTTGGATAAAAGCGTCTGATAAATGCAGAAATGTAAAATGTGTCTGTATACAATAAAACATATATTATTCAGATTTATTAAATTATTATTAGATATTATTCGATTTATTTTTGATAAATTAAATTATTTTTTAAAATTGTCAAATTATTTATTCACGTAAATGTAACACATAATATTCAGGGACATCAGTGGTTTGACGGCCCTAACGTTGAATAACAACACTATTGTTTTCTGTAGAGTTTCCTGATTGAATTTGTTTCATAATAGAGTTTATACAGTTACTGAATCGAGCTTTTAGAGCCACTTTAGCAGAATTACCTCATATTTTATAAAGATTACATCATTCATTCTGTTACTTTACTGTTATATGAAGCTGCTTTGAAACCATTTCCACTGTATAAAGCGATAGATAAATAAAGGTGACATGGAAAACATCTAATCTGGTAAAAATCAAATAAAGCCGAAACCTCAAGCTGTGCCAGTCGCTCTTTCACGGAGCAGTAGTGCTGGTCGTCCATCTGCACAGCCTGACGCATCACCTGACCCATTTCACAGATCCGCTCCAACTGGTTTTGAACCTCCTGGGAAAAAAATACTTTTTTAGGTTTCGTTCACTTATTTTAAAGACTGTTAATTTTGATTTAGAAGTGCAACAGGTTTAAATGCCAGTCAAAAACAGTTTCATTTTCTCATAATATACATTGCAGAATCATCTCTTTTCTTTCAGTGTCTGAAACGGTTCAGTAAAGGATTCGGTCTCTCTAAACTCCGCCTTTCTGAGAGTCTGCTCTGCTCTGATTGGTCAGACTGTTCAGTCTGTTGTGATTGGTCGACTGCTTACAGCGCATGTCGGAAATGAAACACCCACAACCATATCGCAGTTTCAGCTTCATTTGAACACAGTGATAGGAACCGTAATGATAGAAACGATCATTTCTAGCGCATTTTCTCGTCCTTTTAAAGTGCAGCAAAGTGGATTTGCTTTAGCAGCAGAAAACCACGTCTTCTTAACGTGTCGACACACAAACCAAACTCTTCCAGTTTCAACTACAACTACAGAGTTTAAGGGTCAACGCTGACTCTGTTCTTGAGCAGCCAATGAAGACCATAGACTGAAATTATGCAAAAGTGTTACAAACAAACGTTGGTTTGAGAAGGAGTGAGACTGGAATCACCGACGACTCGTTTCTGCAGTTCAGAGACAGTAATTTTTTTTCATGCACTTCGATCTGAAACTTTACAGATCTTTTACTTTCACAAAACCGCAGCATTACAAACGACAGGAGAGGTATTAGAAAAAGCATCATCGGGCACTTTACAGGAAAGACAATTGTAAGACAATGCAATAGAAACTAATATGCAAATGAATTCGGCACCTTGGCATGATCCTGGTGAAGGTTGAGCACCGGTTTAGTATCCAGCTCTTTCTTCTCCATCATCAGCTGAAGTATCTGCTTTCGGTATCGGCCCATGATCAGCTCTAAGGCGTACTGGTGTTCCTCCAGAGACAGCCAGAGCTCTGTGAACGGCACAAAGAGCTGAATCAACCATTCACTTTCAAAACGTCAGACTCTTTGAAGAAACTTGCCTCTGTTCTCCTGCTGGAGATCTTTGATCTGGGTGTTCTCCTGGGTCAGCAAGATGTGCGGTTTGTATCTGGACAGCTCCTGATACTCTGTGCCGTCTTCGGTGTACTAAAGACGGGGAAAACAGAACTTCAAATGGGGTAATTATGGTTTACTTTTCATTTGGTGTCAATGGGGACGCACCATATACAGCGTTCTAGAGCAATACAAGAAAGCTATTAATGTAAATAGTCAAAACGATAATATATATTTTGAATTGCTTTAAATATGTTTGGAATCACTGAAAGAAAGAAAATGTAGTTCAGTGTAACATGCCGCACAAGTCTGTCATATAGGCGCATAAAATTATATATGGAACATCATAATTGTGTGTTTGGGACTTTTGCTTTGGAATCAGGATTGCACAAATTATATATAAATTTAGATTTATTGGCTTTAAAACAAAGAATTATCGTATGGCCAAAAACTTTCATTTCGGTGCATCCTTCATAATAAACAATGTTGTCAAAGAAATAAAAGAACTGATTAATTTATCATAATTAGCATTAGTTGCAGACTTGAAATGCAACCACAAAAAAAGAAAAGATTAGAATATTAAAAAATATTATTCATAAAATTCAACCATCAATATGTATTGCATATTATCAAGTTTATTCCTGATTTCAATTTACACAAAATACAAGACTACAGCTTTATTGTGCGGGTCAGGATTTATGACAACTATAATCAACTATAATCATCAGATATCAGCCAAAACTGTAATATTGCATTGCATTCTGAGCTTTCATGCAGATTTTCCTGCAAAAATGATGTTGTTGCACTGTATTTTTGTCTCGTCAATTACAAATAATAATAATTAAATAATCTTAAAATCAACATGCAAACAAACTCAAGGACAAAACTAATTTAAGCCTTGTTTTCTGAAAAATCTATAAAAGTTAATCTTATGCTTAAGACAAGACAAATATCTGGCTCTATATATATATTTTTTTTATTATTCTTCATGTTTTAAGCATAAGATTAACTTTTATACACACATACATATGCACACATATGAAAATTGATATTAAGGATGCACCGAGATTAAAGTTTTTGGGCATACGATAATTCTTTAAATTTGAAAGTCAATAACTGCTATAATGGTCAATACATCTAAATTATATAAACAAATACATATATGGGAATACGTTTGTACTTATATACACCCACCCTTATTTTATCTCTTAAGCACAAATGTGCCCATTATCTGATCATTTTGCTTCTCAAGTAAGAAAACCGTGTTTTGCAGAGTTTACCACTAGCTTTGTCTCATCAGTCCAGATCCGTGTTGTGCAACATGAATGTCTCCTACAGTGTAATGCACATGCATCATGCGTCTCGAGGTCGCACACGGGCTCAGTAAGAGATCTCATAGCATGCCTTGTCAGGGAGAGTGTTTCCGACCTCCGTCGTGCTGTGGATCTTCTGGCTGAGGACGCTGGACTGCTCGATGAGCGTCTCCGCGGCCGTGTCGTGTTCCTTCAGCCGCTCCAGCAGCGTCCGCGCGTCGCACAGCACCTTCTCCAGCGAGCACGACATCCCCGCTTCACCCGCAACGACACTACAGACAGCAGAGCAACGCGGGGATATATTACATACCTCCTGCCTGCCTTATATCGGGCGCAATATCCAAGAGTAGGGAGATACTAAGTAAAGGAACTTCCTGTACTAGTCAACATCAGTCACGTCAACCATATTGGAATATGTTGTTTTCAAAATAAAAGTTTTTAGGGTGTAAAAAATATATATAAAATAAAAGTCCCCAAGTTTTTTTTTTTTATGAATACTTTTAAAAATTAATAATAATAATAATAGAGTGACTTAATAGAGTTATGTAATCAGATACTTTCATTAAATTAACTAATAAATTAATGGATTACTTTTAATTTACAACAAAATATCTGAGTTACTTTTTCAAATAACAACGCGGGGATATACTGTACTAGTCAACATCACTCACGTCAACCATATTGGAATGTTATTTTCAAAATAAAAGTCTTTTGAGGGTGTAAAAATATATAATAAAAGTCCCCGATTTTTTTTATGAATACTTTTAAAATTGTATTATAATAATAGATAGATAGGTAGGTAGATTAGCTTGAGTTATGTAATCAGATACTTTTAATCAAGTAACTAATACTTGACAGTATGACACTAGTACTTCACTAGTATGACAGTGTTTACATTTTTCAAATTGCTTATACATAGTTTTCTCGGGATAATAAGATGGAAAAGAAGAAAGTATTTCAACACCTAACAAGTGTTTTTTTTTAAGACCTTCGAGACAAACTTTGATTTTGAAAAAGTCAGGCTTGAGAAGTTTGAAAAGCTTGAAGTTTGAAGTTTTTTTTTGTTTTTTACACATTGTAAGCATATTTTAACACATTATTAGAATGAGTTATCATGCTGTTAGCATGTTTTAGCACATTGAAGACACCACAGATGCAAACAGGCATTTATTTCATGTTTAGATCACAATATGAAGCAAACAACAAGAACTGTAAAACACTTCTTGAGAGAATGGAAAAAATTTCTTAATAGAAAAAAAGTTTTACATATTCGAAGACCTGCTTTAAAATGTATATTTGCTGAATGATGGCAGTATGTGAAAAAAGTTATTAAACAAAACTGAATAGTCGGTATAAAATAGATCACAACCTTTTTTAACTAAAGCCACCCTCCCAAAGCCTCCCCTATCCCGCCCCACCCATATTGGAGACCATCTAAAACGATTATCTAATAGATGCTTGAAATGTGGACTATTACTGTAACATCCCTTTACGGCAAGGCGTGTTTCTTCTAATAGTGTCACACATGCACCATTATGTCCCCGAGGCCCTTGCGTTTGAGGTCAGGCACTTTGGCATCAGCCGCGGGGTAGCCAACAGGAAGCAGGATCAGAAGCTTCTCATTGGCTGGCCGCCGGAGGAGGGCCCGGAGCTGAGGGCCGCAGTTCAAAGGAGTGGTCGTCACGGTAACCAGCCCAACATTCTAACATGGAACGTTACACGTCATTGTCATTCCGATTCAACAATGTTTCATTAGCACATGTTTGATTGGTGCGTTGTGGCGTCTCACCTGCAGGGCGGCTAGCAGAATCCCGCAGGAAATCGACACACTGATTTCGTTGTAATAGTGAGTCTTTTTCTTGCCATTGGGCAGGATTCCATACGTCTGCTTGAACACCAGGATCAGATACGGAGCCGCATCTAAATACGGCTTTACCCAGTTTGTCCTGTGAAAGAGAGATTTACTTGTTTCTTAAACTTATAAAATCATAATTAGCTAAATTAAGTTGCACAGTAAAAACTGTCTCCAATTTCATAGCTACAGTAGTTTATTAAAACATTGTGCAATATTTATAATTATGATCAAATCTATATTTATTATAATTTAATCTAAATGATCTATATTTATGTGTAAAAATGCCAAATAATAAATATTTATAATACAGAGTAATATAATAATATTAATAAGAATAATTGAATATTATATTAGTGTATAGTATTATCAAATATTATCATCATTATTTTATAAAAATAACTGTTAAATAACTGTTTATAGCACAACAACAATAATATAAGTATATTATTATTACATTTATTATTCATATACAGTGTCTAGTATTATAAAAAATAGACTTTAAAATTTTAATTATTATAGTATCATAAATTATTATTTCTAGAAAATATTGTTATTATATTACTGTGTACAGTATTACAACAAAAAAATAAAAATAAAATATTATTATTACATCTCTGTGTATAATATTACAACAATAGTAATGACACATTTAATTATTATTTTTATTATTATAGAATCACATCATAAATATGTTTAAATGTTATATTTATTACAGTATAAGTATTATTATTTCTTATAATATTAATAAATTACTGTATTTTGTATTACAATAATAATATAATATTATTGTCATTTTTTCATTGTTTTATTAAACATTTAAATTAAAAACACTGTAATATAACAATAATAATTTAATATTATATGACAGTGTATAACATTATAAAATTATTATATTATTTAAATGTTATTATAGTATTATAAGCATTATTATTTAAAATAAATATTGTTATTATATTACTGTATACAGTATTACAACAACAACAACAACAATAATAATTCTTATAAATAATATTATTAAATCTGTGTATAGTATTAAAATAATAACACATTTATTTATTATTATAGTCTATCATTTAAATATTAACATTTAAATGTTATAAGTTTAGTATTATAATAATATAAATAAATTATTATATATTGCATTACAGTAATATCATTTTTTCCCATTGTTTTTTTTTCTTCCCCATTTGACCTTTTAACTGTTTAAAACAAAGTTAACCAAGGTTAAAAAAAATAATTAAAAGATAGAAAAGTTTAACCACAAGAGGGCACTAATAGTATGGCTATGTGGGTTTTTCAACAATTTATTATAATAATAGTTATCATATTAAATTGTAATACACTAATTTCAGCAAAATGAGTTTATCAACACAATAATAATAATAATCATAAACTATAATACATAATAATATAGTACAGTAACAATAAAAGCATAAAACTACATGTAAATAATTTATATTTGAAGCCTCTTGTGTATTTGAAACACACCGAAGTCTCTTCAGGTCATGGACCCACTTGTCTCCCATCCTTTGCTTGTAGTTTATCTCCTCCTCCTCCTCAACGATCTCTCTGATCTTGTGTTTCACATCGGCATCAGACACCACCACAAACGTCCAGGGCTCAGTGTGAGCTCCACTGGGTGCAGTGCCTTACACACACACACACACACACAAAGGAGCTGGCTTTGAACTGTTTTGCCTATTGAACCGAATATTGATTTGCTACCTTAAATCCAACCCATTCCATCATGACGATTGGTTGCATTACCTGCAGTGCGAATGACATTGTCGATCACTTCTTTCGGTACCGGTTCTGGACTGATGAAGCGGACAGACCGTCTCAGATTCATGAGCGAGTAAAACTCCTCTGAGCGCTTCAGCATCTCGGCAGCAGAGAACTGAGCTGGAGTGTATGGGATGTGGGCCAAGTTCTCTTCCTCTGTTGTATTTAGCCAATCATCCTCCTCCTCTGTGACCAGAAAATACTCTTAGTCCAACAATGCCAATAAAAAGAAGTTATCAATTCATATCAATATCTCATTTCTTTAATTCTCTACAATCTGTCTTAATTCTTTACAGTCTGTCTCACTATTGTTATCTCATACGAGTATTCCGAGATACGAGCAAGCAGTCGAGCAAATTTTGCTTTGAGATACGAGTAAATATTTGAAATATGAGCAGCTTACAGATGCTGACGCTAGAGGTGTTCAGCACTCGGAGCAGCTCAATCGCCTCATTTATGGGTAATTGCATATGATCTCCACTAGAGGCAGCTTGGTTTTACAGCAGTGGTTACCGGAGGCAACGAGTGATTCACAAGTATTAAGCTGGGAGCAGCACGAGTTATGAGTGTTCAATAATAATAAATATGAGCTTCTGAGTCTATCCAATACACAACACGGGAAGAAACACTACACTTCCGTATTATGTTTGCATTATCTCCGTAATCCCTACCCTCATCCTACTGTCTGTATCTTTTGTGTGTGTGTGTGTGTGTGTGTGTGTGTGTGTCTATAGCAATTAAAAACATGTTTTTTCCATTGTTATTAGCACTAATAAGTGAGTTTTTTTGAGAGTTTTTTAACATCTTTTCTTTTATTTCTTATGGGGGAAAATGATTTGAGATAGGAGCAACTCAAGTTACGAGCTCGTCCTGGAATGGATTATGCTCGTATCTCAAGATATTACTGTATTTCTTTTATAGACAATATCTCTATTATTATTTAGTTGCTTATTATCATGCATATTACTAGGATATTGGCGGTTTATTAGTATTATAAAGCACATATAAATGCCTTATTTTGCATGACCATATTCTTCAACCCTTAATACCTAAACTTAACAACTATCTTAATAACTTTTAATGAGCAGTGATTAGGAGTTTGAGGCAAAAGTCGTTGTTCATAGCTAATCCAAGGTGTGAGCAAAATCTGTCATTTATAAGAAATATGACTGCATATATGCAAATGAAAAATATTGTATAAATACTGCAGTTTTGAACAGATATTACAGTAAAGTGAAAGTGGGCTGTAATCGAGCATGTTGAAACATATTAAGCAAGACTTTTCTGGACTTTGAGATCTCTTGTAAAGTTCTGAATCGTTGCGCTCGACGTCCCTCTTCAAAGGCATGCGTAAGAGCTCTTGTGTTGAGGTTATGTTCACTTTCCACTCAAAGTCCTCAAGATTACACTGATGATGTTCAACTTCATCAAGGATTAAAATTGTGATCATTTTGAAAGACAGAAATTAACAAAAGAGACAAACAAAAAAAAAAACTAGGGAATTACAATAAATGAAATAAAAAAACAGAATCATTCTAGCATTTTTCTAAGTGATTGATGGTGGATAATATACAATGTACTGACAGTAACAAGGTTTCTCTATTAAACTCATGCGGTAAAAACTAATTTTTAACTCAGTTGTTATATGTGTAACATATGATAGTTGAGCAACATCACATGACCAAGACTGCTGTCTTCCTAAAAACCATCACGATCAAAAAAAAAACCAATTAATTTTTATACAGCAGGTCAGTAAACATACATTTAAGACTTAATACTTTCTGGTATCAGCAGTGAAAATGGTTCAAAACACAGATCCATAGCTCATCTCACAGAAGCTCTCAACCATGTTTCTTCCATCAATGAATCGGTTGAGTCAAAGATTCGATGAGCCATTCATGAACCACTGCCTCAGCCGTTTGAATGAATCGTTTTGATAAATGACTCAGTGACTCTCGCATTAAGAAGGTCACCATTCTTAACACCAAGTATTATAAAGTATCATTCTTTCCAATGTTTCTTATTTGTATATTCAACATACATATGAAACAATGTCATAACATTATTTAATGCAGTTGTAATTTTTTTCAGTTTAAATTATTTAATTTGATTGGTAATAGCTATGTAGTGTCTTATTGATTATGCTAATTTAATTTATGGATCAAATTTAAAATGAAAGATGCAGCATACATTTACATGTTGAGTCTTATATATATATATATATATATATATATATATATATATATATATATATATATATATATATATATATATATATATATATATATATATATATATATATATATATATATATATATATATACACGCATGCATGCATGCATGCATGCATGCATGCATGCATGCATGTACGTACGTATGTATATGTGGTAGGTGGAGGTAGAGCAGCACACAACAAAGGAATTAACTATAACAATCTTTAATACTTACTTCATACACAAAGACTGTAAACACTCAGCTAACACAACCACATACATGTGAACACAAATCAATACAGTACAAAGACCAGACTGAAACTGAGGGCTTATATACATCGGCAAACAAAGCAGTAACCGAGATAATTAACGAGGTGATTAACAAGACAGATGAATGAATGAAACTCATGGGGAATACTAACACAGAAGACAAAAATCCAGCAACACACGGACATATCAAAACACACACACATATATATAATATATAAATAAATATATACATTGTAGTATATAATATGATTTTTCAAGTTTTTTTTACAGTTGGAAGCAGCAGTACCATATAAAAAGTTTAATTTTAAGCCTGTGAAATTAAATATGAGTAATCATGTAATAATCAGTAATCATGTTGAAATAGTGTTCTTTTTTTATATGGTCTATATATTTATGGCTCTTGCAAATGTATGGGGGCATGACCAGTATGATTAAATTATTAGGCTAAATTATTAGACATAACATAACAATATTACTATAACATATATGCACACATTAATTTGAATTATATTTAGTAAACATGTAATAGCCTGAGCATAACATGAATTATAATTCTGATACACTAATCTACACTCTAAAATATGCTATACAAAACATGCACAAACCCAACCATTTGGTTTAAAATTTTAATTAAAAAAATGTAAACCAAGAATTGGGTTTTTCCATATTTTAATTCTTAAGAGTGTAATAAAAAAATAGAAATAAAATAAAAATGAATAAATATATATATATATATATATATATATATATATATATATATATATATATATTGCTGCATTTACTCAAACGTTTACATAATGTTTGATATAATGTTTGATGTTTTGATATTATTATTATTATTAATATTAGTATTATTGCTTTGTAGACTGAACAATGTGTGATACTAAGAGTTAAAGGCAAGTTCTTGTTTCTTACCACTGTAGTGTTGCTGTAATGTGTATTTTAATGGTGATGGTGTGTAAGAGCAGTACCGTTGTGTTTCTTGCTGATTTCAGTATCGTCCTGCAGATCCTCATCCACCCAAGGTCTGGCTGTCTCACCTGAAATCTTCCGCTTTGATCTGCTCTCTCTCTTCTGGGAGTTTTTCAAGAGAAATCCAATAATCACACACAAAACCGCCACGAACAGCGGAGTGAGAGATGAAAACACCGCCATGATAAACGAGTCAAGGCAATCTGAAGGAGTTTCACTAAAGTTCAGTGAATGGGGAGAGACCCACTTTCTTCTGTTAATATTCAAACTGCTCCAAGGGCATATAATACAGCAGTTATCTCTGCTATATGTATGCAATCTCGCCTTATAGTTTCCTTAGTTTACAGTGATCAATTATTTAATACCATAATAATAGTCATAAAAATAAGCAATGCATTATTTATATTTTATTGATATTCGATAAAAATGCAATTGGCTGTAGGTAAAACCATTTATTTAATTGATATGATTCAACAGTATAAATAATAGTTGAGTTGTGAGTATTTGAATTGTGTTTCTGTATTTAGATGCGTTGTGAGTATTTGCAGTGCGTTTATGTATTTGGTTGAATTGTGAGTATTTGCAGTGTGTTTCTGTATTTGGGCGAGTTGTGAGTATTTGAAGTGTGTTTCTGTATTTGGGCGAGTTGTGAGTATTTGAAGTGTGTTTCTGTATTTGGGCGAGTTGTGAGTATTTGCAGTGTGTTTCTGTATTTTGGCGAGTTGTGAGTATTTGAAGTGTGTTTCTGTATTTGGGCGAGTTGTGAGTATTTGCAGTGTGTTTCTGTATTTGGGCGAGTTGTGAGTATTTGAAGTGTGTTTCTGTATTTGGGCGAGTTGTGAGTATTTGAAGTGTGTTTCTGTATTTGGGCGAGTTGTGATTATTTACAGTGTGTTTCTGTATTTGGGCGAGTTGTGAGTATTTGAAGTGTGTTTCTGTATTTGGGCGAGTTGTGAGTATTTGAAGTGTGTTTCTGTATTTGGGCGAGTTGTGAGTATTTGCAGTGTGTTTCTGTATTTGGGCGAGTTGTGAGTATTTGAAGTGTGTTTCTGTATTTGGGCGAGTTGTGAGTATTTGAAGTGTGTTTCTGTATTTGGGCGAGTTGTGAGTATTTGATGTGTGTTTCTGTATTTGGTTGAGTTGTGAGTATTTGCAGTGTGTTTCTGTATTTGGGCGAGTTGTGAGTATTTGAAGTGTGTTTCTGTATTTGGGCGAGTTGTGAGTATTTGAAGTGTGTTTCTGTATTTGGGCGAGATGTGAGTATTTGCAGTGCGTTTCTGTATTTGGTTGAGTTGTGAGTATTTGCAGTGTGTTTCTGTATTTGGTTGAGTTGTGAGTATTTGCAGCGTGTTTCTGTATTTGGTTGAGTTGTGAGTATTTGATGTGTGTTTCTGTATTTGGGCGAGTTGTGAGTATTTGCAGTGTGTTTCTGTATTTGGGCGAGTTGTGAGTATTTGAAGTGTGTTTCTGTATTTGGGCGAGTTGTGAGTATTTGAAGTGTGTTTCTGTATTTGGGCGAGTTGTGAGTATTTGAAGTGTGTTTCTGTATTTGGGCGAGTTGTGAGTATTTGCAGTGTGTTTCTGTATTTGGGCGAGTTGTGAGTATTTGATGTGTGTTTCTGTATTTGGTTGAGTTGTGAGTATTTGCAGTGTGTTTCTGTATTTGGGCGAGTTGTGAGTATTTGAAGTGTGTTTCTGTATTTGGGCGAGTTGTGAGTATTTGAAGTGTGTTTCTGTATTTGGGCGAGTTGTGAGTATTTGCAGTGTGTTTCTGTATTTGGGCGAGTTGTGAGTATTTGAAGTGTGTTTCTGTATTTGGGCGAGATGTGAGTATTTGCAGTGCGTTTCTGTATTTGGTTGAGTTGTGAGTATTTGCAGTGTGTTTCTGTATTTGGGCGAGTTGTGAGTATTTGCAGCGTGTTTCTGTATTTGGGCGAGTTGTGAGTATTTGCAGTGTGTTTCTGTATTTGGGCGAGTTGTGAGTATTTGCAGTGTGTTTCTGTATTTGGTTGAGTTGTGAGTATTTGCAGTGTGTTTCTGTATTTGGGCGAGTTGTGAGTATTTGCAGTGTGTTTCTGTATTTGGTTGAGTTGTGAGTATTTGCAGTGTGTTTCTGTATTTGGGCGAGTTGTGAGTATTTGCAGTGTGTTTCTGTATTTGGTTGAGTTGTGAGTATTTGCAGTGTGTTTCTGTATTTGGGCGAGTTGTGAGTATTTGCAGTGTGTTTCTGTATTTGGGCGAGTTGTGAGTATTTGCAGTGTGTTTCTGTATTTGGTTGGGTTGTGAGTATTTGAAGTGTGTTTCTGTATTTGGGCGAGTTGTGAGTATTTGCAGTGTGTTTCTGTATTTGGGCGAGTTGTGAGTATTTGCAGTGTGTTTCTGTATTTGGTTGAGTTGTGAGTATTTGCAGCGTGTTTCTGTATTTGGGCGAGTTGTGAGTATTTGCAGTGTGTTTCTGTATTTGGTTGAGTTGTGAGTATTTGCAGCGTGTTTCTGTATTTGGTTGAGTTGTGAGTATTTGAAGTGTGTTTCTGTATTTGGTTGAGTTGTGAGTATTTGCAGTGTGTTTCTGTATTTGGTTGAATTGTGAGTATTTGCAGCGTGTTTCTGTATTTGGGCGAGTTGTGAGTATTTGCAGTGTGTTTCTGTATTTGGGCGAGTTGTGAGTATTTGCAGTGTGTTTCTGTATTTGGTTGAGTTGTGAGTATTTGCAGCGTGTTTCTGTATTTGGTTGAGTTGTGAGTATTTGAAGTGTGTTTCTGTATTTGGTTGAGTTGTGAGTATTTGCAGCGTGTTTCTGTATTTGGTTGAATTGTGAGTATTTGCAGTGTGTTTCTGTATTTGGTTGAGTTGTGAGTATTTGCAGTGTGTTTCTGTATTTAGTTGCGTTGTGAGTATTTGCAGCGTGTTTCTGTATTTGGGCGAGTTGAGTATTTGCAGTGTGTTTCTGTATTTGGTTGGGTTGTGAGTATTTGAAGTGTGTTTCTGTATTTGGGCGAGTTGTGAGTATTTGCAGTGTGTTTCTGTATTTGGGCGAGTTGTGAGTGTTTGCAGTGTGTTTCTGTATTTGGTTGAGTTGTGAGTGTTTGCAGTGTGTTTCTGTATTTGGTTGGGTTGTGAGTATTTGAAGTGTGTTTCTGTATTTGGTTGAGTTGTGAGTATTTGCAGTGTGTTTCTGTATTTGGTTGAGTTGTGAGTATTTGCAGTGTGTTTCTGTATTTGGTTGAGTTGTGAGTATTTGCAGTGTGTTTCTGTATTTGGTTGGGTTGTGAGTATTTGAAGTGTGTTTCTGTATTTGTGCGAGTTGTGAGTATTTGCAGTGCGTTTCTGTATTTGTTTGAGTTGTGAGTATTTGCAGTGTGTTTCTGTATTTGGTTGAGTTGTGAGTATTTGCAGTGTGTTTCTGTATTTGGGCGAGTTGTGAGTATTTGCAGCGTGTTTCTGTATTTGGGCGAGTTGTGAGTATTTGCAGTGTGTTTCTGTATTTGGTTGAGTTGTGAGTATTTGCAGTGTGTTTCTGTATTTGGTTGAGTTGTGAGTATTTGCAGTGTGTTTCTGTATTTAGTTGAGTTGTGAGTATTTGCAGTGTGTTTCTGTATTTGGTTGGGTTGTGAGTATTTGCAGTGTGTTTCTGTATTTGGTTGAGTTGTGAGTATTTGCAGTGTGTTTCTGTATTTGGTTGAGTTGTGAGTATTTGCAGTGTGTTTCTGTATTTGGGCGAGTTGTGAGTATTTGCAGTGTGTTTCTGTATTTGGGCGAGTTGTGAGTATTTGCAGTGTGTTTCTGTATTTGGGCGAGTTGTGAGTATTTGCAGTGTGTTTCTGTATTTGGTTGAGTTGTGAGTATTTGCAGTGTGTTTCTGTATTTGGTTGCGTTGTGAGTATTTGCAGTGTGTTTCTGTATTTGGTTGCGTTGTGAGTATTTGCAGTGTGTTTCTGTATTTGGTTGAGTTGTGAGTATTTGCAGTGTGTTTCTGTATTTGGTTGCGTTGTGAGTATTTGCAGTGTGTTTCTGTATTTGGTTGAGTTGTGAGTATTTGCAGTGTGTTTCTGTATTTGGTTGAGTTGTGAGTATTTGCAGTGTGTTTCTGTATTTGGTTGAGTTGTGAGTATTTGAAGTGTGTTTCTGTATTTGGTTGAGTTGTGAGTATTTGCAGTGTGTTTCTGTATATGGTTGAATTGTGAGTATTTGCAGTGTGTTTCTGTATTTGGTTGAGTTGTGAGTATTTGCAGTGTGTTTCTGTATTTAGTTGCGTTGTGAGTATTTGCAGCGTGTTTCTGTATTTGGGCGAGTTGAGTATTTGCAGTGTGTTTCTGTATTTGGTTGGGTTGTGAGTATTTGAAGTGTGTTTCTGTATTTGGGCGAGTTGTGAGTATTTGCAGTGTGTTTCTGTATTTGGGCGAGTTGTGAGTATTTGCAGTGTGTTTCTGTATTTGGTTGAGTTGTGAGTGTTTGCAGTGTGTTTCTGTATTTGGTTGGGTTGTGAGTATTTGAAGTGTGTTTCTGTATTTGGTTGAGTTGTGAGTATTTGCAGTGTGTTTCTGTATTTGGGCGAGTTGTGAGTATTTGCAGCGTGTTTCTGTATTTGGGCGAGTTGTGAGTATTTGCAGTGTGTTTCTGTATTTGGGCGAGTTGTGAGTATTTGCAGTGTGTTTCTGTATTTGGGCGAGTTGTGAGTATTTGAAGTGTGTTTCTGTATTTGTGCGAGTTGTGAGTATTTGCAGTGCGTTTCTGTATTTGGTTGAGTTGTGAGTATTTGCAGTGTGTTTCTGTATTTGGTTGAGTTGTGAGTATTTGCAGTGTGTTTCTGTATTTGGGCGAGTTGTGAGTATTTGCAGCGTGTTTCTGTATTTGGGCGAGTTGTGAGTATTTGCAGTGTGTTTCTGTATTTGGGCGAGTTGTGAGTATTTGCAGTGTGTTTCTGTATTTGGTTGAGTTGTGAGTATTTGCAGTGTGTTTCTGTATTTAGTTGAGTTGTGAGTATTTGCAGTGTGTTTCTGTATTTGGTTGGGTTGTGAGTATTTGCAGTGTGTTTCTGTATTTGGTTGAGTTGTGAGTATTTGCAGTGTGTTTCTGTATTTGGTTGAGTTGTGAGTATTTGCAGTGTGTTTCTGTATTTGGGCGAGTTGTGAGTATTTGCAGTGTGTTTCTGTATTTGGGCGAGTTGTGAGTATTTGCAGTGTGTTTCTGTATTTGGGCGAGTTGTGAGTATTTGCAGTGTGTTTCTGTATTTGGTTGAGTTGTGAGTATTTGCAGTGTGTTTCTGTATTTGGTTGCGTTGTGAGTATTTGCAGTGTGTTTCTGTATTTGGTTGCGTTGTGAGTATTTGCAGTGTGTTTCTGTATTTGGTTGAGTTGTGAGTATTTGCAGTGTGTTTCTGTATTTGGTTGAGTTGTGAGTATTTGCAGTGTGTTTCTGTATTTGGTTGAGTTGTGAGTATTTGCAGTGTGTTTCTGTATTTGGTTGAGTTGTGAGTATTTGCAGTGTGTTTCTGTATTTGGTTGAGTTGTGAGTATTTGCAGTGTGTTTCTGTATTTGGTTGAGTTGTGAGTATTTGCAGTGTGTTTCTGTATTTGGTTGAGTTGTGAGTATTTGCAGTGTGTTTCTGTATTTGGGCGAGTTGTGAGTATTTGCAGTGTGTTTCTGTATTTGGTTGAGTTGTGAGTATTTGCAGTGCGTTTCTGTATTTGGTTGAGTTGTGAGTATTTGCAGTGTGTTTCTGTATTTGGGCGAGTTGTGAGTATTTGCAGCGTGTTTCTGTATTTGGGCGAGTTGTGAGTATTTGCAGTGTGTTTCTGTATTTGGGCGAGTTGTGAGTATTTGCAGTGTGTTTCTGTATTTGGTTGCATTGTGAGTATTTGCAGTGTGTTTCTGTATTTGGGCGAGTTGTGAGTATTTGCAGTGTGTTTCTGTATTTGGTTGCATTGTGAGTATTTGCAGTGTGTTTCTGTATTTGGGCGAGTTGTGAGTATTTGCAGTGTGTTTCTGTATTTGGTTGCATTGTGAGTATTTGCAGTACATTGAGTATTTGAAGTGTTGCACAGATACTCGACACTCGATTCTTAACAGAGAGAAGTAGCAATGTTCTTCTTTTTTGATATTAGCATGGATAAGCACTCTTGCTCATGCAATACTGCTTAAATATACATTATATCCAGGTTACATTGAACATAAAATATGACATTTATTTATAATAAAAATGATTGGTGTTACTTATTTAGCCATGCAGTATAATTATCATTATATTGTATTGCTGTTTCTACCGCTATTATCTCTATGATTGTGTATGTTCATGGCTTAGTCTATACTGAAAAATAAAGAAAGGCTCTCGGGAGGCTCTGCTGTTTCATTTAAATAAACATAAAACAGGCTCCGCATTAACAAACGTATATTTTTCTTATGAATACATATTTCACAGAAAAGTAATTTATATCCTGTTGGCCTAAACAACATGCTGCAAATTACACACAGCCAGAATTAAATATTCGGTGCATATTAAATTTTTACTGGAGTGTTTAGAACGTGAGAAAAACATGCTAAACAGCAAATATATTTTCATCAGAAAAAAACAAGCAAAATTTCCAAGCCACAGCCGCTGACATGAGATTTATTAATTTAATTGAAAATCTCTCACTCACCATGATATTATAATGCATTCACATTTGAATGATGAGCTCAAAGTTAATTTAATGATATCAGTCATAATATCAGATTAAAAATAAATAACACAAGTCAAAGGTTCTCTTCATAACACAAAAAGAAAATGATGTCATTACTGCTCTGTTGCCATAGTGATTACAGTTTCCCTTTGGAGACAAAAGAAAACTGCTGCTCTGATTTAGCAATTAGTGATATGAAGGCTTACTTGGGATTACTTAATTTAAAGGTCATTCAAAGGTCATTTTGTAGTAGATGTTGCTCTGTTCTTTATAGTATGAAAATCATATCATTGTATAATGTTTTCGTCAGTGATTTTAAATAATCAAAACAGATGGCAATATGCCCTGTCTTGACTTTGTCTGGAATAGTATTCTTCCTCTCTCCACACACACACACTTGCATATACAGACAAGAATTTGTTTACTTGTGTGTTTTTAAGAGCGGATAATCTTCTTTACAGTAGCATCTGTGCGTACACTAAACCTGAAAAGCATAGCCGACCTATATAAACCAATTATATCGGTGTATGTCGTTAAACCCATATGTATGGCAAGCTGTTTTAGCTTAAAGTGTCCCTGCTATGGTTTTTCTCTCATGCTTTGTGCAATATAGCTGTTTGTAATGTACTGGATGCAAGCGTTCAACAAAGTTGTAAAGTGGAAAGTGCATGATAAATTAAGTTATTTTCTGCAGTTAAAGTGCAAACCTCGCTCTCAGACACTGACTGAGGAAATGAGCGTAAAGAGTTTGCAGTTTAAATATTAATTCCAGATTTGGACCAGTTATCTGAAGACTGAACTCGCTCAACAACGAGGAGGAAATGAAACGTCAACACACTTCCTGTGTTAGGAACAGGTAAGATGTATTGGGGGAGAACAAAAAACATACAAAAAAACGATTACTTTAAAACATTACAACTTAACACAAAAGAAAATGGTGAAGACCAGCAAATTAGTTTTGACCTTATTTAGTACTTTATTATTTTCATTCTTTTTTGACCTATTTAGATTCAAGCTAATAAAGTTTATTTTATTACTTTTTATATATGAAAACATTTTTCAATTAATAACTCCTCTTTTGCTCGTAAACCAACCAGAAAAGTAAAATAACAAATACAAAAATAGAATACAATTAAATTTCAATTAAACGTGGATTTTTTTTTTATTCACAATAAATCAAGTAAACTGGTTACAATATAAATTATGATATAAATTGGGATTCCACTCATTCTCAGTCCAATTCAGTACTGCTTATGCAAGATCCTTCTTCTGGAACGAAAAGGGAGAGGAAAAATAAATAGTCACAATCCTTCCACTCCTCGCATCTTAGTCCTTATATGGGCATGGCTCGTCAGTTCCTGCTAAATTATGCCTTTTTAACGCAAAGCAGTGACAGTTTAAGGTTTTAAAAATCTTTGAGATCATCCGATGTTCAGAAGTGGAATGATGGAAAAGCAAAAGATGTTTAAAAAATCAAGACAAGACAAAAACAGGAAAGAAAAGAAACCCAACCTTGCAAAAGATACAATTAGATATTCCTTTGCACTGTATACATCATTACAACAGTTAACTTGTGAATAAATTAACATCCAACAAACATTCTTTATCCAACACTAACATGTTGAAGTAAATGGGTGAATAATTTCATCTGCCCATTTCACACGGGTAACAATTTACTCACAGCTCAAATACACAATGAACATGTAGAATAAGACAAATAAACTCTTCAATGTAGCTTTCAGCTCTGGAATATTAGTTTAACACATTCACTTAATATTCTTCTACCTTTTATACATCTTTTACATACTTCACAATAGCATTAAATATTTGAACACCATTTTTCTAAACATAAAAAAAAAAAAGTCATTTTTTTTTTCACTTACCAAAATAATTAAATGTTTTCAATCAGGAAATTTGTTTCCATTCCATTCGTTAACCTTAGATAACTATTCTAAATGAGTTTTGGGTTTTATTTTTATTTTTTTACATTTGCTTATCTTCTCTTCAAAGCAATACTCTTCACATATATTAATAAAATAGAATAATTTTACATATTTTGCAGGACTTCTAGTAATCTGAGTTACAAAAATATCGACTTTGAATTTAGTAATAACTGAATTAGAAAACTCTAATTTGAATAATTACGAGTAAAAATGCAATTCCAAGTGACGCTGGGAACATTTTATGCTAACACGGCTTGCCATACACACAGAGTTCTGCCTATTAAACCACAATCAGATATGATAACTTGTGTGTTATTCTCAGGAAACTGTGCTATTTGTGTCCGTATGAATTACTAGTGATATCATTAAAATAATTGGATAAACTAATGTCTATTTAGTGTGAATATGAGAGAAATTTTAAAATAAAGATCTGAAACATATAGCATTTAAAACTCAATGTTTGACATTATGGAAAGCAATGAGAAGTTCAAAACATGTTGTTAGCTTCAATACAGTTATGCTGTGATGAGTAGAAGAATTTTTTTTTGATAATTGCATTTCAGAGAGAGGATAACACGCATGTCTAACTCCCAGTCCTGATTGAAAGGGGAGACAAATTTCTGCCCAGTCAAGTTTCAGCATCACATGTCAATATCACAGCCATTTCATGCTCTTCAGTCTCGGTATCACTCTAGCAGGGAAATATGCAACCTGACTTAACCCAGTGAGAGCGGTGGAGAACATTTTTATTTCATGAATGTGTTCAAATAGTTTAAATGATCAGTGAAATGCAAAAAAACTTCTTACTCTCTGCATGTTGTCCAAGAAATTGATAAAAATAATAATTTATATCTCTGCCATGAACTTCTTTGCCAGATTAATGTCAGAGTTGAATTGCAGTTATTCGGTGTGGCTTTTCTAATTGATCTATATAATTAAATGCAAATGTCTCATGAAATATAATGGCTAAATTCAAAATGTCTATATTTATCCCCTACAATTTTTATCCCCTAAAAATTGGTAGCGCAAACTAACACAAGGTCATGGATCAGTTTGAAGTGTCTTCATTTATGTGCACTTTTGACCCTGTGGACTATTAGAATAAACATTACAATTAAAATACTCAACTTACATAATTGTTTTGTGTCATATTTTCTGAAAGTCATTTCCACCATGTGTTGTATTTTATAGAGTTTTATGGTGAATTGATATTTGAAAACATATTTTAAATAATTTTTAAAAATACATAAAAAATATTTGATCTTGCTGAGGCCTGAATACAGACAATAATTTTTTCCAGCCCATTTTGGAGTTTTGTGTCAAATTATGTGAAATTAACTTTTTTTCCCTCCTTTTTTGTTTTGTTCTAATACACACAAAGTGTATTGTGTATTAAAATACTAATTAATAATTGACAATTAAACTCTAAAAATACTTGACAATTTACTGTAATGCACTTCAGGTTTGAGCAGCCTGCTTGGAGGAGAGAGAGGAGGGAGGAGGGTGGAGCGGGGAAAGCAAGGATGAAAGCAAATGAGTGAATTTATTATAATAGTGCAGAAAACAAACAATGTGATAATCGAGAGTTAAAGTCGTGGAACATGGGAGCCGCGAACGAACGAATTCACGGGAGTCGCGAGAGACACAAAGTGAATAAACATGTTTATAGCAAAATGTGTTAATGAAATACTTTTCTGTGAGCAATATTTGATTTTCTGGATATGATTTGATTTCTGGAGATATTCTAGATATATTTCTATATATATATAGAGTCATGGCCAAAATTGTTGGCACCCCTGAAATTTTTCCAGAAAATCAAGTATTCAAGTAGTGTGTGTGTGTGTGTGTGTATAGCAAAAATATTGATAGCTGTTGTGTGACCTTCATATAATTTTTTTTCTTAGTTAATGAAAATCTTGCTTATGTTAAAGGAACATTCCCATTTTAACATTTTGCAAACATTTGGGAAATGTTACTTTTGAAGGTTCTCTGAACGTTCTGAAACAATTGATAACATTTAAAAAATGTTAAACAATTTCCCAACATAAGCTTTTCAGAAACATTCCTTCAACGAACGTATGTAGAAGATCATTAAAGACCAGATAATAATCCTTTTACATGACTGGGATACATTTTTCCCCATAACTTTGAGAGAACCTTGCTTGTTTTACATTAAAACGTTAGTGTAAGTTCTGAGATTGTTCGCTGGAATAGTAGTAGTGGAGCAGAAGAAGTTTAGCCCATTGGGAGTCTAATAATAGCAGCAGTGGTACAAGTGAAGGGAAGGCTGCTGTAATGGCTATAACGTGAATGAAGTTTCCAGCAGTGGCTCTGATAGCACTAGATGTGTTCCAGTACTTACATGTCTCTAGAGACACACTGTGTTTACTGGAGTGAAATAAACCAATTACAGTACACTCACACCATACACACGCAGACTGTCACAGTCATGTGACTGAATGTGCGTTCCTGAAGAGCCTTCAGACCTGGGGTTTCTCCACAGATCTGGGTCAGTGCTGGGCAAGTCAAACATTGACAAGAACACAAATCTGCCTCTGCTGCTTCATCTATTGGACGCTGCATGTAAGATTTCCCTTAAAAAATAAAGCATGATTAGAGTTTGCAGTTAACAGTTGCATTGTATCTATTCAAATAATAATAATAATAATACAACTAAATTCAATGCAATTGAGAAAGGTGTCTTGTTCAAATCCCGAAACACTGTGGTTCTTGTTCTGGTTTTCATGGTTTCTGTGTATCTTTAGATGAGAAAATGACTGAAGATTTATGGGGCTGCTGTTCTTTTGATTGTCCCAGAATGCACCAGTTTCTCAAACGGAAGAGCAATCAATTTGCGTTGTGGCTCCTCTTTATGAAACCCTGCACTTTCTGTGGGTTAAACGTTCGCCAGTGGGTGTCGACAAGTGACTGTATTTATAAGTGAATCATTGATTCATACATTAAATGTACTTTTTAAACAAAGTTCAGGAGGAGCACGTTCATATGATCTGCCCAATCAGCATGAGCAGAGGCCTGTAAATATATCGCCAACTCACCTAAATAGTAAATGTTCTCTATAGGCCTATAAATATGTAGCCAACTTCCTCTGCGTTTGTCCCCACCTAATTGCAAATATGTCCAAGGTAAGCGTTATTCCCATCTGATGATGAGTCCAAGGTTCCTCTGCTGCAATCTGCTGACCCATGACCTGTATCCAAGACCCCAGCTTTAACTAAGACGTCAAGGCTTACCCTCGTCTCCGCCAGTGAGAAATCCAACATCCTCCTCGGCATCATCCCACTCTCTGGCCCTTCCATCCATCCCTGCAACTGAAAAATGGACAGTTCTTGGATTAAGACAAGCACGACTTAATGCAGTCGTGCCGTTTTCTAGATGCTTGATCAAAGTGCAACTGTATGATCTGCACATCTCCTTATGGTCAGCCATTCCCTCTCCTAGATCCACTCCAGCCCTCAAGGCAACAGGGTGCCAGCCTCACGTCGCACAGCAATCCCGGGACTCTGTAGGCGTCGGGCCGTGGCATTAGGCCTTCACCCAGCTAGTGGGCCTTCCCGGTTGGGAATCATACTTGCTTATGCTCTCTCGACATAATGCCGTGAGCTGCATGCTCCTGTCGGATGATGAGCCTGGACCAGGGGTGGGCAAACTATTTGTCTCGCAGGCCACATTGGTTTCTAAAGTTTGACAGAGGGGCCTGGCCAGAGTAGATATGAGCGCGATACCCGGTTGTTGACGGGGAGAGGCGGGAAATTTCACATAATAATATAACTTCTACAAGTTCGGCAGGCCGGATTAAAAAGCCCAACGGGCCGTAGTTTGCCCACCCCTGGCCTAGATGGACAGACAGACAGCTAGAATCACGCTTGCCCAATTCTCCCATCCGATGCTGTGAGCTGCAGGCTTGGTCGGGCGTTTGAATCACTTTCAAACTTTATTTTGTTAATAAATTCCTGACTGCTATGCTAAATTCATTAGCTTTTTCAGGGGAGTACTCTAGGTTCGGGCCACATTCCAAGCTCAGACCCCTCCGCAGGACAGATACACTTAATCTTTTACTCTATCTAATCATATAAACTCATGAAATGATGTTGTATTTAATTTTTTTTTAAATATACAGATAAATAAAATAAAAGAGTTCGGGAGTTCAAAAGATCAGGCTAATCAGATCGAGAGGAGGCCTATAAACACGTAGCCCACACATCTATGCTCCTCAAAAGTTTTTTTCTGCATCCTTCCATCATGCCGTCTCCTCACACTCGCTGGTTACTGTTGTAACCAGAGATACGGGAGAGCACTGTGGATTCGGGCCACCCCTCCTCATCACGCCAAATATGCACTCTTATATCTAATAATTTATAAGTGTGAACTTGTGGAAACCTATTTGTTCAAAACTTTGATTCATTCAAGAAGGAAGCGGCAAGAGCGATTCGAAAGCATAAAGAGCCAATTGCTCTCTAATCACTCTTGCAGTGCTTTTATTCATTTGCTGATTGGTTTGCACTGCTTCAAGTCAAAAATACCTAGACTTTGTTCAAAATCGCCCCCTAATTGACTATTCCCTGCATTAGTCCACCATTACAGTTTACTGGAGGGAGGGAATGAAAACAAGTGAGCCAATTCGGAAAACTGAGTGCACCGGAAGGGCTACTGATTTTGCAGAGTTTGTGTTTGCTGTTTAAAAATCATTTGAAACTTGGCAAACTGGCGGCTCCGGTAGAAATTAAAATATTTATCTTGAAACCTTGTATAAACCGTAATTAAACAATAAAAATAATCAATCAAAAATTAATTTCTACTTGCATGAATAATGATGTACCAACATTGGACCAGCAGTTTGGAAAAAAACTGGATGGATGATTCACATGCGGGGTTACATCTTCTGGCGAGATGGGGGAATTCATTCAGCGCAATCCTCACAATGCATTACGGAACAGCTGTTGCATTGTGGGATTGAATGAGTGCACTCAATAACATCCAATATGATTTCAGACACCACTAAAAAATGGCTGTCCCTCAAATAGTGCCCTTTTTAAGGGTATGGGGCGTTTTCAGACACTGCCATTAAGTCATTGAATCATTTACTCAACCAAGTAGTTCAAATTACTGATTCATCCAATAAAACCATTACCATATGTTGCTTAAAGTCGCATAGCAGTTGCTTGGTTAGGAACTATATTATTCCTCTTGCCAATATAAACATGGTCTAAAATTGTACTTCCTCGTTTTGGCTTTTTGTTTTAGCGTTTGTTGAGTAAAAGCAATATCTCACTGGACGACCAACAGCGCTCTTGTTCCTGTGAAGTGTACTTAATCATATGTGCATTTGTGCACTCATAATCATGCATTTATCATTGTGTATATTTGCATTTTTATAAATAAAAATATCATGTTTGCCTAGCACTAAATCAACAATATATAATGTGTGTTGTGTGACATTTCTGGTACTTTGAGGCTGAGGTGGGAAAATATACTTGGAAATCTAGCTTTTCCAGTGAATGACACAAGCGTGTGTCTCTTTTTCCTTTCTTCCTCTCTCTGTCATTTTTTGTGTTGTCCCCTGTGGTGCACGTCTGTCTTTATGGCTGACTGCGGCATAATGTCAAAGAAAAAAGCGCATTCATTATTAATAGATTGATTTTTAATGATGAATGTAGTGCTTGTTTTGATCAATGAATAATTTTTTTCCTTTCTGAAGGATTTCAGAAATGCACAGCTGCATGAATGAGTATTATGTCTTCATGGTGGTTCTGGGAAATGCAGAGAGGGATGTGTGTTTAGATTCTGCTGCATGTGACTTTTTCGTCTGCAATGCTGGGCAGCAGATGCTACCGTACTGTCTTCTCCTTTCCTCTGGCACATGCACGCTAATATTGGCATGATAGATATGAGAGAGTTAAAGAAACAAACGAGATGAGAGGACAGAACGGTGCTGGAAAAGAGCTGTAGGAAAATAAAGGAAGAAGATGAGCATGCTGACCAGTTTTTTTTTATTCAGAATACATTAGCTGATGAGAGTTAAACTGGGCTCTTTCACTCACCACACGTCACAATTTAACACGATGCTATAATGGTCGACAACAGCACTGATGAAAATCAAATTACACCTAATGGCTCGTTTACTTGCAGAGAAACCCTGATACCCTTTCAGTCTAGATTGCTGATTGCTGAACTAAACGGCATTTGAATGGATTGTGTTGCACATCTGGAGGGAGAAGAGTCAGAGCATGAGCCTGTCATTAGACATTCTCCTCACAGGCACCTCACAGTCTCATTTATGCCCCTCATGAACACGGCTGCAGAAAATGGGTCAGGAAATTTAAAGGGAAAGCGTTGCTATAAAGCAGTTTCACATTGCACGTGTTTTTAATGTTGTATGTGCTTTTTAAACTGATAGATCACCTAATAATGAAAATTCTGTCATGAGTTACTCAGTTATTCATGTTGTTCTAGAAGAAACTATTGTGGATGTCCATTGACTTCAATTGTATGAAAAGGCAATGGGAACCAGAATGGGAATATATATTCATACACACACACACACACACACACACACACACACACACACACACACATACATACATACATACATATACTGTACTTTCATTGAAGTAAAATTTTTGAAATCTTTTTATGAAATAAATATTTTTCTCCAAAACATCTGTCAAGAGATCAGAGACCATTCCTCTGTACAGATTCTCTCCAGATCCCGTTGGTGCTTCTCCTCTTCAGTTCACACTCATTTTCTGTAGGGTTCAGGTCAGGGGACTGTAATGCTCATGACATAAGCTTCAGTGACCTATTCTGTGTTGATTTTGATGTTTGTTTTGGATCATGTCCTGTAAAAAGATCCAACCACAGCCCATTATAAGACTTCCCACCCAATTTCAATTGCTTTATTTCAATGAAAGGTTGGATTTTTGTCCATGTTTTTGAATGAAAGATCAAAAAGATCAACAATGCAGATTTATTTTTAAAGCCATCGTATTTACCAGAGGTGCCAATAATTCTGACCATGGTTGTATTTATAGAGAATCTTTTAAAATACCCCATGCTCGTGGTTAAATATTCCGCTGGATCTTTAATGTTGAGGGCCTGTTTTTGTGCAGGAGGTTCTTATTCAGATACATGGATTCTATCAAACACCAACAGATGGAAAAAATCATCTTATAATGGGCCCATCGAGACAACGATCCAAAACAAACATCAAAATCAACAGAAAATGGGTCACTGAAGCTTATGTCATGATGACCACCCCAGTCCCCTAATCTGAACCCTATAGAAAATGAGTGGAAGAGAAGAGGAGAAGCACCAACATGAAGGATCTGGAATGATTTTTTCACGCATTAAAGTAGAAAACTCAGAGCTGTTATCTTACATGGACATTCATGCAATTGGCAGATGCTTTTACCCAAAGCGACTTACATTGCATTCAAGAAACACAGTGACATTCTTTCCCTTGCAATCGAACCCATGACCTTGGCGTTGCAAGCACCACACTCTGCTGTTTGGGCTTCAGGAAAGGCAAAAGGATCTTGGCAAAAGTAAATGCAAAAAGTATTTAATAAAAGCGTGCCAATAATTATCTTATGGTAATTAACAGGGATGAGCGAGTACAGCATTATCTGTATCTGTTAATCATTTGAATTACCTGTACTCGGACTGGGCGGGGCCTAACCCGGATATGGGCGGGGCTTTAACCGGTATGTTATTTTTAATCATGCAATTGATATGGGTTGATCAGAAATTGTTATTTTTATTGCTGATTAGAAAACTATTTACATGACAGCGTCAGCATTGAGCTTCAGATCAATGGTTTTGATCACGATAACAAACGAACTTTAAACAGAACAAGTTTTGCAACAATGAATAACAACACATGCGGTTGCAATTATGAAGAAACCATCATTTTTAATAATTTTTTTGTGGGTGAAGTCAAAAAACTGGTTAGAGCCAGCAGACGGTTAAAAAAATAAGAAAAAAATCTCAGACAGGCAAAGACGCAACGCTAGTCGCATTCTAGCAAGCATCACGTCTGAACCAACCCCACGTTTACCAGAACTATACTAGTTAATAAGTACTACAAACAAACCGAAATAAAAAAACAAACCTGAAGCTGAAGAAACCCTAAATGTTAACGGAAAAGACCCGCAGACCCGAGTGACTGAGGGAGAGACAGAGAGAAAGAGAGCTGTTCTCTTCTCAGTGTTCTGTGTGAGTGAGCAGAGCGGGACACAGCAAATCTGCATGTGTAGGGGAGGGGCGCTGTGACTAGCCTATCACAGAACGCAGACACAGTCAGTGACCCAATGAGGATTTTTATTCAATCCAAGCACAGATATTGACTTTTATTACTCGTATGATACTCGTACTCGGTAAAAATGCATTATCCGTACCGGACACTTGTTTCAGCCGAGTATCCGGCTCAACTCTAGTAATTTATCTCTCCAATGTTTCGGGAAAAAAGAGATTTTCCCCACATTTTCAAATCTTTTAGTTCAATGAAAGTAAAACTGTAAAATGGTGTATTTTTACAATTGAGTTGAGTAACTGCATAGCTGGTGTCAAACACATCCAAGAAAACAGAGGGAAAATGTGTTGGAGAACAACGTAAAAATGGGTTAGAATTACAGATGACGGATTTGCTCACATTATGCAGGGAGGGTTTATAAGAATCCCGATTTGGACCACAAGACGAGCGGCCTTAACTCTAGCAGTGAAGGAGATTAATACATTTTAAGGATTAATGTGGCATGTTCAGTAATTAATGCAAATTTGTGACTATAACAGCCCAAAGCAAGCATGTGTTTTTTTTTTACATCTACATAACACAAATAGCCCTGCTAGTATGATTTTTGAATTGTGCATTTGTGTGAATAAAATGAAACAACACTAAAGATTTGTGTATTATAACAGTTCAGACATTTTGCCTTTATTGTAAGTAGAACGGCACAAAATACCACACTTTACATATATTTAAAAAACAAAAGATAATTAAAAACACCAACATATACAGTCATTAAAAATGAATAAAAAGTGAATTTAATATTCATAAGAGTAATACTTGTAATAATGTATAAAAAGACAAATCATCGCTTTAGTAAGCAATCCAAAATGTTCCTATCATGCCGATAAAACATGCATAAATAAAGCTTTCGCACACTCAAACACATGAAATAAAATAAAGAGATCAGCCTAAACCCTGAATGTTCTTCTCAGAGAGAAGCATACGCGTTAAAATCCACAATGACGCGAGATGCAGGCCGACAGAAACTGCGATATCATAAAAATAGAAGAGTCTTCAAGCGTATTAGAACAGGAGCGAATCTCTATTTATTTCTGCCCTTTCTCTCTCGGCCTGCCAAACGCGTCGTCCATCCACGCTGTAGAGGGTTCAAAGTTTAAACAGCACCATAGTTTTTCCCCTGGATTCTTGTTATACAACTTACGCCATCAAACACAAATTCTGACCCATGAGGATGACACCAATCGACATGAAGATTAAATGTACGTTTATGTAGCCAAAACATAATATACACGTCTTAGTTTACACCCATAGCACTTTATAATATGCTAATATTCAGCCATTTTACTGTATATTCTTTGGCAGCCTCTGTGTGATAAGGATAAGGAGATAAAAGACTAGATTTACATGATTTGGAGAATGGCTTCATACCTCATCCAGCTATCATTAAATGAACACTAATCATCATCACAGTATGTCTGTTGCAGCCCTTGTTGTCGTTTAGAAGCATTCAAATCTCAGGCTAATATAATATCTAATATTTGCTACATTGCATGAACGCGTTTGCCAAAATATGGAGTGTATAGATCAGAAAACCATTTCAAAATGCAATGCACATGACCCTCCAATGACGTGGTATTCAGTGTGTATCGCATAATAAATAGTATACTAGCATTTAGTTTGAATTTAGCCTTATTTCTTTACTTTCTGGCAGCACAATCACATCCAATGACCTGACAATAAACATTCTTGAAATATTATCGTCCTCATAAAACAATTATGATTATGTAATGTGACAGACTGATGTGTTTTCTGGCCAATTATATGACTTAAAAGTTCATTTTGCAAACTGCAAAAAAATGATATGTCTTGCTTATCAGTACAATATCTAAACATTCATAAATCAAGATTAATTTACTCGAGAAACAAAAGTACTTGATATATCAAGTCTCGTTTTTTGAAAAATGTTAAAATTAAGAGAGTTCATGATTAAAACAAGAAAAAAACATCTGATTTTCCTTTAGAATTAAGATTAGTTTTTGCTTTAAGCATAAATGCGTTTCATTTTCATCCATTTTTTCAGTACGCAAGACTTGATTTACTTCAGAAGCAAAATGACTTATGAATGTTTAGACTTTAAGCTAAGCATCAATTTGACTGGACAGATATTGGTGAATATTGTCCATCACTACAGGACAGTAAATGAGAATGAAAAAATAAAAACAGGTGTTAAAAAGTCTGTTTTTTAAGAGAAAAAAAATGTCACAAAATGGTTGTGACTTTAACAACTTTCCTCAGAAGAAAGACAATACAAAATGTGTTTAATAGGCTATATGAAATTTGTAGTCAGTAGTGGTTGCACACAAATAGCTGTAATATTGTGTTGGGCCTGTAAGACCCATTGAGAGTTCATCAGACCGTCCCAGTCGGTGGCTGAGATTGTGTCTCTAACGAACTTTGCACTCTTGGATTTATTGTGTGATCTACGTGAAATGAATCGCTCAACTTGGGTGTCCTTGGAAGATGAACTCTGGTATATTGATTCTGGGCCAGAAGGGAATCCTGGGATATGGACACCTTGATGACTCTAGGCTGAGTGAAGGATTGTGGGACCTGTAGTCCAGGTAGCTGGATCGTCGTTGGCATGTTCGAGCACTTAAAAGCTTTTCTTCGTCGGAGCGCTGAGTTTCCTCATTCCCCTTATCCTGCCGAGGAGCTCTCGCACAAAGTCCTGGTGTGGAGAGAAAGACAGAATAAGAGTGAGACCGACTGTACATTTTCTTCCAGTCTTGTCTACTCATGTTTCCGCATCATTCGTTCACTGTGTGAAGCCCGTGGCTGTAGGTCAGCAACAACATTCATAAACTATGTGCTTGGTTTTAACAGTGGCGCGTATACACATTCAAACAAGCACGCGTAATGGTTTAAGGGTCTGGGATTAGATTAGAGAGAGAGAGAGAGAGAGAGAGAGAGAGAGAGAGAGAGAGAGAGAGAGAGAGAGAGGCCTGGTAAACCCGACACTATGGGGACAAAATGTATTCAGGGAATTTTTTGGTATCCATAAGAAAAACAGCTTAGAAGTCATACTAAATTATGTTTTTTGAAAATGTAAAAATGCAGAAAGTGTTCGGTTATGGGTAGGGTTATGGGTAGATTTTATTTAGTATAAAATCATTATTTCTATGGAAAGTCTCCATAAAACATATGCGTGTGTGTGTGTGCTTTTTATTTAAACATTGTAAATCTTACCAACCCCAAACTGTTGATTGGTAGTGTATATTGAAAAAATATGTGAATGATTAGAGCATGATTATACAGGTAAAGTTATATAAATGTAGAATTAAGAAAAAACAGAAGTGTCCTCATCAAGTCATGGGTGTTCATATTAGATTAAAATCATCAGTATCTGTGTGTGTGTGTGTGTGTGGGGGGTGCTGTCAAAGGCTTCTTTGAGCACACACACACACACACACACACGTTTTCATCAGGTCACTGCGCTCTCATATGAACTGCACTAGCATGTCCTGCAGCGGGTGTGTATTTGGAGTGACTGGTACAGCACGAATTCAAAGACAACATGCAGATGTTACAAGTCTGTGTGGAAGCAGCATCAGTTTGTGTTTGTGTTTAATCTGTGGCTCCGTTTCAAACACTGACCGGTCACAACCCTCCTAAGGCGGCATACTAATCAAAATGCAACCTCATAAGTTATTGATTTGATTATTTATTTTTTGGTCCAAAATAGGAAACCTTCTGCATGCACCATTTTCAATTATATATTTACATTTATTCATTTAGCAAACGCTTTTATCCAAAGAGACTTATAATTTGAGGAAAACAGAAAGCGATTCATTCATTTATATACATATATACACAAACACACACACACACACATTTGTACATACATACATATACAGTAGTACCTCAAGATACGAAAGGCTCAACTTACGAAAAAACTTACGAAAGCAAAGACGAAAATGTTACTGCTCTACATACGAAAAGTTTTCAAGATACGAAAGGTTTCTGAAAGTCCGAGATTCGCCCCATAACAATTTTGAAACTCGCGCCGCACGCCGCCATCTTAGTTATAGTAGACTCGCCACCATCCTCCTGCTCTACCATTGGTTCCTGATGCTAGACAAGCCATGAGATCCTTCTCTGTAATTGGACAGCATCCCATCATGCATCTTCTATACGTACGTGCTGGCGTGCTTTAGCTCAGCCACTCCGCACCCCAAACTTTACACTTTTTATGTGTTTTCGTAAAGTTAAGTGTACGTACGTTCGTTATCTGCCGTTTATCCTCCTCCTCTGCCGCCACTTTCGGAGATAGCCTCACTCGAAAGGTAAGCTTCGACATTTTACGTTATTTCATTGTTTATAGGTCAATTTAGCTTTATTATGAAATTTAATGGGGTGTTTTTGGAGGGCTTGGAACGGATTAGCCATTTTACATGTAAAATGTGTTCCAAGATACGAAAAACTCATTATACGAAGGCCGCCTCGGAACGGATTAATTTCGTATCTCAAGGTACCACTGTATATATGTATATGTGTGTGTATATGTATATATGTATTGTAAGCACTCTTAAGTACTTTTGCATCTTCATGATGAATCGCTTTGTGTTTTCCTCAAATTGTAAGTCGCTTTGGATAAAAGCGTCTGCTAAATAAATAAATGTAAATATATAATTGAAAAGGGTGCATGCAGAAGGTGTATATATATACTCACAAAGGCTTTATAGGATTAAATATATATATATATATAATCCTATAAAGCCTTTGCTTTGTGAGTGCACCTATGGTGCCTTAAAATACAAACATTTACTAAATACTTAAATATTAAAACGGCGTCTATGGCGGCTCGCTAGGTTTTGAAACAGAGCTGTGTGTGGCCTATATTTGAGCTTATGACTTACATCAGTGGGCTTGAAGCAGTCTGTCAGGGATTCCTGTGGGACGGAAAAAAAAGATATCATCCGACTGAGACACACAGCAACAACTTCAAAAACCTAAACATTTACAGAAATAGACACATTTTTGGCTTGCGTTTGTGTTACTGTGGCTGGAAACCCCCTCAAGGGGGTGCTAGAGTTTATTTTAATGTCTGTGTCAATAAAGCAGATGTTATTATTCAGATAGTATATCAAAATAACCTGGTTTAGTGTTCATTAATGTTGCTGTTTGAGCAAAAAGAAGGTCTGCAAAGTTCAAAACCACAAAGTCAAAGCGGAGTCACACCGGTCCGGCTGACCAATCAGAGCACATTGCGCTTTTCTGAAGGAGGTGCATCATAGAGACAAGAACTAAACAGGGGTGCTAAACTACGGGCGAAAGTTCAGTCACAGTAAATTCTGTGCCCGTGGTTTGCTAACAATGTTTTGGGGAACTCAAGACAGAGCTAAAGATGCATAAAATTAGTTTTTTGAAAAATCGATAATGTCAACCAATTCTCGTAGAACCCAAAAACAAAATCAAGACTTTGTAAAAGGGCATAATATGGCCTCTTGAACACATTTTAACGAATTACTCAGCTTGATTCTCTTAACGCCCCTTTCAGCAGTGCTGAGAATGCTAAATGTACATTAGATTATGAATTGCATTCGATTTCAGAGCATAATGAAACTGAGCATGGCTAGAAGCGTTTGGATTCATGCACAGGGTTTTGGCATTAAATCTAAAACAGTCTTTAAAAGGAAAATGCATTACTTTAAAAACAAGCATTCACAAAAGCGTTTACCTGCAGTTTTACGGCTCTCTCGTCTTCACTGTTCACCTCCAGGAGATCATCAATGTCAATCTCCACCTCTGGCATTTCCTCTTCCTGTTCAAACAGAGATCACACACAGTAGATGGCATCAGTGAGAAATCATTTATGCATTTGGCAGACGCTTTTATCCAAAGTGACTTGCATTGCATTCAAGAAACACATTGACATTCTAATCAGTTCTTGCTCCTGGGAATCGAACCCATGACCTTGGCGTTGCAAGCGCCCGCTCTGTTCGAGCTACAGGAAAGCTCTCTTTTGTGCCTGATTTTGTAGCAGAACCATCTGCAAACATCTGCTACATAAATGAAACCACCAAGAAACCTCCAAGCAATTAATTTTCCCTCTGGGTCCCGTCCTTCATTAGTGCAGAAATTAGAGTTTGGATAGATGTGGTCTAGATAAAATCAGCAGCCAAGAAATTCTGAATTATATGTTCATCAGGGCCATTTAGGGAGCGAGAACATCAGGAAACACTCCAGTCACAAGCTGAGGTTAATCTGAAGGCTCATTAGCAGAACGCGGTGCCACTGTGATGACAGACAGAACCACACAGACGTGATGAGACGAGGTCTATAAATACACTCCTCTGTTTAAAGGTGAGAGGAAGAGAGCAAACTATTTTCCATGTGGCAATCGCTTTGGCTTGTTTGGCAAATGAGAGAGATGGAAACACATTTGTCATTTCTGTCTGTGAGTGCCAGTTTGTGAGTGTTACAGCTAAATCTGCGTTTGCTTAACAGATCCAAGGACAAATCCAGGGTTTACCGGCCAGATTTACTCGACGTACTTCATCAAATGTGCATGTATGGTGTTTCGCATGATTTCGTTCATAGATTTTTTTCAGTGATTAAACTAAAATTTGTCTTCGCACACACAAAAAAGTATTACATTAACAGTAAAGTATAAACATTTTCATGCATGCATGCATGTATATGTGTTTATGCAGTACAAACATACAAAACACACTAACCGGCCACTTTATTAGGTACACCAGTTCAACTGCTTGTTAAAGCAAATATCTAATGAACCAATCACATGGCAGCAACTCAATCCCTTTAAAGCATGTACACAGGAGGCGTGATCCACTCAGCCGTAGGTGGTCTTCACTGGATATTCCACCATCATAAGAGAGAGTCCAATCCAAAGGGAGCAAACATGTTCAAATGTTTAATGTTCTCAAATGTTACTACAAACGGCATAGGGAATAAGGGAACATTAATGCATCGCTTCACCGGAAGCGCCGAGCGAAAATCACCCAGTCAGAAACTACTCTAAAACAGTAACACAAAGAAACACACGTTGCAGAAGAACGTCTCTGAACGCTCAACACGTCAAACATTGAGGCAGACGAGCTACAGCAGCAGAAGACACACACCGGTGTCACTCCTGTCAGCTGAGAACAAGAAACTGAGGCGATAATTCACACCAGCTCCCCAAAACTGAACAGAAGAAGATTGGAAAAATATTGCCTGGTCTGATGAGTCTTGATTTCAGAATTTGGTGTAAAAAACATGAAAGCTTGGATCCATCCTGCCTTGTATCAGCGGTTCAGGCTTCTGGAGATGTAATGGAGTGATGAATATTTTCTTGGCACACTTTGGGGCTTTTAGTAGCAATTAAACATCACAGCCTAACTGACTATTGTTGCTGAACATATCCATCACTTTATAACAGTGTGTCATCTTCTGATGGAGGAGAAAGTGTCACAAACCTCAAATCATCTCAAACTGGTTTCTTGAACGTGAAACTCAAATGGCCTCCAGTCACCAGATCTCCATCCAATAGAGCAGCTTTAGGAAGTGCTGGAACGGGAGATTCACATCATGGATGAGCAGCCAACAAATCTGCAGCAACCGTGTGACGCCATCAAGACAATATGGACCATAATCTCTGAGGAATATTTCCAGCACCTTGTTGAATCTCGGCCTTGAATTAGGCAGTTCTGAAGCCAAAAGGGGCCCAACTAGTGAGGTGAACCCAATAATCTGGCCTACGAGTGAATATAGGAGACTTAAAGAGAAGGAGAGATTTAGCAAGAAGCAGGTCAAAATGATTAGTGCTGGTCTGCAGAGTTAATAAGGATGAGTCTCTCTGGTTGTGTGTGTGTGGGTGAGTTAAGAAAGCATTATTGGTTGGAAGGAAAATTCACTCAGTGTTCAAACTGTGAGGAATAAATCTGATGTACACATTTAAAAGCGAGTAATATTACACCTTTTTGTCCTCTATAGATTCCTTCTAAAGAGATCTGAATATGAAGATAAACATTTTTCATCAGCTTCTGCATAGACCAAATTATCTCATCTGTGCTATTCACATAAAGGTGGATATTGTGAATTCATGTAAATGTACAGAGGGATGACATGTTCGGAAGGATTATGAAACACTTTTACATTTAAAGACACATATAAATGGATGCAGATCAATATATATTAACACTATAAATCCGCAGACACACTTAAAAATGCGCAATAAATGAAGACTTTGACAAATCAGTATTTCAGAACAACGCCATGGCTGCTTATTAGAGCTGTTTGTTAAAATAATGATCCAGTCATTCGCCTGGCTGCAGTCAGATTAGCTCATATATCATGCGTTTTCACATTCACCATTACAAGGACTATTATTTTAGACCTTTTGTTTGTGTGTGTGTGTGTGTGTGTGTGTGTGTGTGTTCATTCCCAAGTGTACTAGAAAGGGAAAATGGCAAAAAGGAAAAGAAAGAGAAAAGACAATGTCAGCCACAAATACCAAACCAGATACAGCTAAACTATCAGCAGATCAGTCAAGCTAGCCGCCAAGACATGACCAATCAATCACAGACTGATCCGACATCAATCAAGATAACCTGACACAGATTCCATCAGCCACCTCAAACAGTAATTTCATTAGCTAGATTCACACTGATTCATCAAGTAGAAAGTCAGTAAGAAACCACTTAGCAACCATCTAGACCCCTAGAACGACTTGCATTTTCTTCCAACCAACCAACTAAAGTATAATTCAAGATATTTAATAAATATAATAAATTAAAACACACACACACACATTTGTAATATTATATAATATATTCATGTGTATAAATATATACATATATATATATAATACAATTATTATCATTATGATATATATATACTGCATATATATATATATATATATATATATATATATATATATATATATATATATATATATATATATAATTTTTTTCTTTTTTTTAGGTAATGATGAATGTTCTACATAAACATATATATTTAATTTAATTAATAAATACAATTTTTGTTATATATATATATATCTATATATATATATCATAATAATACCATAAATAAATGTTAAAAATTATAATTTCAATGTGTATATTCAATTTTTAATAAATAATTCAATTTATTTTTATTCAATATATATATATATATATATATATATATATATATATATATATATATATATATATATATAATAAAAACAATCAAAATTATATTTATTTATTCATTTTAAATGTAGGATAATATTGATCAGTACTATTTATTTAAAAATTATTATTACACATTGAAATTATAAAAAAAAATTTCATTTATTTCTGAAAAAATAAACTGTCATTTTGTGAAATCTGTCATTTTCATAATAAATCATTACTGGTCACTACAGGATAAAGCAGTTTTCATTCGAACTATGCAGATGTTCTTGCATATAATGCATGTCTGTTGTGAATGGAAAGCCCTGCAGGAGGATTCTGGGTATTGAATGTGTGTCTGCAGAACACAGACACCTTCACTTGACCTATTTGTGCACTGTGCCTGATAGTGCAGTCGACTGGTGCCTCATCTGCAAACACAAAGCAGAGGGAAGCAATCTCTCTCCCTCTCGGACTAGACGGGGTCAGATCACTGAGGATTTCTATCAGAATAGCAAACAGGCGATAGTGTGAGAGAGTGCGAAATATGAAAAAATGCCAACAGCAATGCTCAGAAATCACACACACACTCCCACACACACATAACACCATTTGCATACCAACATAAACAAGCAGATTGTACAGTACTGCACATATGTGCTCATAAAATACCCTGCACATGCATTTTCTGTGTGTCACAAATGATTTATGATCGGGGTCCTTCAGTTGGCAGAATAAAGATGATAAAATTGCTCTCTGCGTGGCAGGAGTGACATAAACCCATTTTTTGTCACTACTACTAAGATAAGACATGATCGAAGACGAAAAAAACCCCAAAACATTACATATGAATAAAATATGTTAGCCTAGTCCAGTGCTTCTCAAATAGTAGGACGGGCCCCCCTGGGGGGCTCGGAGCGATGCCAGCGGGGCGCGTGTGACTCCGGGAACATGCATTTTATCTGGCCAGGGAGTGAGGTTTTTTTTTTTGCGCCGAACAAGAGCACACAGCCAAGAGCAGGAGATATGAAATGCAGATAACAAACCCTTACCCCTTTAACGCGTGCGATCACACCGGTGCGATCAGAACGCTCAGTGCGTCACGTGATCACGAAAATTCAAACGTGTTTTCGCGCAATATCTGGCGCTGATCCAGAGATTCAACTATTCAGTGTTTTCAACCACATAAGGTTTATTTTAGGTTTCAAACATTGAAATACTCATAAGTACTGGTAAAACAATACATTTATAGTTTGAAAAATACACACTGATGTCTATAAAAGAGGAAATAGCAATCCGTTCAGTTATAAATTGACGAGGTGTTTATTCATATCAGAATCACATTGCATATTTAACTATAAAGTTCACTCTGTTCTTCTCCCACTTCACCGGACACTTACTGTCATGTATTTCGAGAGAAGTGACTGAATTTACGACTGAATTTACCCATCAGATTCTCCGAACTGCGACGCAAACAAACATGGCGGTCATTATAGATCAACTAACATGATCATTATAAAGGTTTCTAAACGGCAAAACACATTAACTTCTATATATTTGAGAATGGGAATATCAGGTAGTTGATGACATAGTCAACAAATTGGTGAATATTTTGGAAAAAAAAAATTCTATCATACAGCGCTTTTTGTGGCTGCGATGCGTCACGTGACAAGAATGACGCGTAGCTAAGGAAACAATAAGGGGAAACGTTCTGAAATAGGGGAGTAGAGGGGCGCAAAATGTTTACTTCTTCCTAGCGGACGGCGTAACAGAAAATAACTGAGAAGCACTGGTCTAGTCATACAGTTTGATTAGTAAAGTGAAATATTTGTATCTAATATATAGTTTCTAATAAACCAAACAACATTGAAACTTGACTTTTTATCAAAAGGTCAAATATTTGGAATAAATATTTATTTATGTGTTTGAAAGAAGTCTCTTCTGCTCACCAAGGTAGTATTTATTTGACAGAAAATGCAGTAAAAATAGTAATATTGTGAAATATTACAATTTAAAAGCACTGTTTAAATGTTAAAATGTGATTTATTCCTGTGATCAAAGCTGTATTTTCAGCATCATTCCTCACATGATCCTTCAGCATGTTAGCATGATTTCTGAAGGATCATGTGCCTGAAGACTGGAGTAATCATATAAATATACTCACAGACTCTTAAGCATTTGCCTATTTTAATCCAGACAGCGACTTTTTATGGCAGTAAATAAGAAAAACACTTTATCATAGAACAATTTTGCTTCTTAACGATCAACATGACAAATAATCTTTTGGAATTTGCATTTGCAATGATTTGGTTTCGATGCTTCTGCTACAAGGTCAGACGGGGATTAAAACACGAGATAAACAAACAATGCAGACAGACTCGTCTTTAATACAGAACACAAACACTCTGAATCAATACAAACAGTCAGAGTGAAATGAAATGCAGTGGCCATGATATCAGACAGACAGGCAGAGCCCTGAAGCGTTGAACATCAAAGACGGACCCCTTCCCCCTCGCTGAAGAGGAAGACAGTAGAGAGGGGGGTTGTGGGTGTATTTTGCAGACAGAGGCATATTAGCAGAACCCCACTGGGCTGAACGTAGAGGACACATCTTCTGCTGTGTTGTGTGTCAGTATACAGAGAGTGGTTTTTGCAGCCATTCTCTGAAAATGGTGCAATTTGATGGTCGTTTCCTTGACTCGGTTCTGATATAATTAACAGGAGACCAATTTGATACATAGTGCATAGTGCAATATTTATTTATTGACTGTTTTGGCAATATTCATGTTCCATTATGGGGGTGGGGGTGGGTTTTAATTCTGCTGACTTGTTATGCATTTATAACATATGATACATATGAACATTCAACACCAGAACAGAACAGATAACAAGGTTAAATAAACAAAAATTAAATTAAAAATGTCACGGGTTATCAGCCCCCCCCCCCCCCCCCCCCCCCCAATTATATGTGATTTATTGAAAGGCAGTGATAATACCAGATTATGGGGCTGGTGGTTTCAGAAAGCAAGGTTATCTTAACATCAAACATACCCAGAACTCTGGCTTGATTAAACCAAACCTTGCTTGCATATGTTGGTTTCAAAAATATATCTGGGAGTAAATTCATCCAATCCAGAGTTTGTTCAGGATTAACACACAACACATTCCCGACAGAACCAGGAATCCATGAGTCTCCATGGAAACGGGAGCTAAGAAAAAATGCACCATACTACATTTTTCTTCTTCTTTTGTTTAATGCCAATTCTCATACTTGAGTGAATATCGCCATCTATTTGGTGGTTTTGTCATAATTTTTCAGTCTTTTGTTTAAATCACTGTGAATAAGAACTATAATGTTTATTTGATGCTAATTATATGATAAAGAGAAAGATAAACCAATTAACAGTTTGTTCTTGCAAAGATTACTTTTATGCTTAGTAATTTTGCTTCCACATTGCTTGAAAGGTGAGATATATTATAAACAATTCTTATTCCATTATAGAATCCATCTTGAAACATCCGATACATCCGGTTGCAAAAATAAAAAAACGTCTGAATGCAGCTAAACTAACCCTAAAACTGAACTTGCTCTGGATCAGGTTTTGTTCAGAGAGTAAGTTACTGTGGCTACTTACATACCCTGAAAATGTCCTTCTTTTTTGGAACCGAAAGTTGAGTTCTCCCTTAAACATAACCGGCTAAGTCACATAACCTGCTTTCTGGAACACCCCCAGGAAACATAACTACAACAATATCGCTCTGTTTATGAACGTACACAGCAGTTTTATTGTCTCTCTCTTTAAATGTTACAGCAGGACGGATTCTAAGTGACTGTTTTTAATTGTTCATCATTTGGGGGGAAAAAATGATTGTGAAAGAGATTCAAACGATATAATTTCTAGTGCCGTCATCGTTATACATTTCTATCCTTTTACATTTAGATTTTTTTTTTAAAGCTACATCTTTATAGTTATAGTTATCGTCCGTGGGGATTAAAAATCGGCCATAAAAAAAGGATAAGGCATGTTTATTGAGCACTAATCTGAATATTTAGGATTAGTGTTTAGTGCAGCAGTGCTACTGAATTAGCTTTCACATCCCATCACAGGACTATTCATCCTTGATCACACAGACAATATGCATGCTTGCAAACTGCTGCACTGTGCCCAAAATAGCCCGAATCCTCCGCAGGAAACGGCTTAGGCAGCAGTTTGTGACCGTCATTGATTTGAGGACTCAGTTAGACAGAGGACTTTATCATTAACTCGCATATTTACCACCTCATCTGTGTGTTCAATACGCTAATGAACCTGTTTTACTAAGACAAAGCTCTGACACACAAGTTCATGCAAATTGAAACAAGAAATGTCCAACACTTGTTCTTTGTAAGCCTTGTGAGCGCAGATGAAGTGCTGAGAATGCAGAGATCGTGATGTGGAAATAAACACACTCTTGGGGACTTTCCATAGACATAATGATTTTTATACTGTGTAAACTGTATATTCTAATGCCTAAACCAACCCATCACAGAAAACTGCATTTTTACATTTTCAAAAAACATAGTTTTGTCTAATTTATAAGCCGTTTTCCTCATGGGGACCAAAAAAAATCTCCTCACACAGACAAAGATTTTGGATATTGTCCTGTTTGTGAGGATGACATCATTTTGACCTGGACCACACACACACTCTTAGTGTTTCTCAGAAGGTTGTTTGTGTGTGCATTAGATGACATGCGGTTTTTTTATTCAATTCCCAGTCCAAAATTGCATACCTTCAAACCAGTCAATTGGCCATTTTTCCCTTTGTTTTATCATCCACTAAACGTATCCTTTTCTAATTCTATTAAATTATTCCTTCCTGCCTTTCTATTACTTTAATTTAAATCCTCCTTCCGTTCTAATTTCTGCTCTAATTCCTTTCCCTCAATCCTCATCTCAAAGAAATGTCACAGAAATTAACCTCCAAATATCCCGATAACGTTCCACCATATTTTCTTGCTCATCTTTTTTCTGGCTTTCGCTCTGTTGGATACACTCCCTAACTATATGACCACTAAATTCACCTAATCCACGCTGTGCTGTCGCTCAATATGATCGGTTGGGGTCAAAGTTCAGCTCTGTGACTGAAAGCCTGTGATATCATAGTCAAGTGACGCTATAAAGCGAGAGATCTGACGCTGCGCCAGTTTAAGATAATCACAGGCTCAAATATTTGACCTGCTATTAAAGTACAACAATGACTCTAGACGACAATTTACACTAATGTATGCTACAGTTCATTTTGCTGCTGTAAATGTTTGGCTGAATAAATTATGAAAATTACATGAATTGGATGAATATTTTGACATATTTGGGAATGGGTTGGGTTGGGTTAGAAATAGTTGAATTCTGTCAAACTTCTCTAGATAAAGAAAATCTTCATTGTCAGAAAGTAATCCTATACTGACCTACTCTTCCTTAATTACAGTAATACCTTGAGATACGAGTGTCCCAACATACGAGTATTCCGAGATATGGTCAAGCCTTCAAGCAAAATGTTTTGCTTTGAGATACGAGTAAATATTTGAGATATGAGCAGCTTACAGATGCCGGCGCTAGAGGTGTTCAGCACTCGGAGCAGCTCAAGCGCCTCATTTATGGGGTAATTGCATATGATCTCCACTAGAGGCAGATTGGTTTTACAGCGGGAGGTTACCGGGGGTGACGAGTGATTCACGAGTATTATGCAGCACAAGTTATGTGTTTAATAATAATTATTATTTTAGGTTCTGAGGCATACATTATTGTCCATATAGTCTATCCCAGGGTTTTTCAAACTTTTTGTGTGTGTGGACCACTATTTGTAATCAAAAATTTTTGCGGACCACCTCATAACACACATAATAAAATGTCTACACACAGTCTTACCTGAATTAATCTGCACCTCTAAATAGGCTTACTAGCACTACAATAACTAGTCATCACATCAGGACACTGAACTTGAACGTCACGGCCAAACATCACTGGCCTATTTTAGTAATCGCACAATAACTTGACAATTTAATGCAAATCTTATATCAATATAGGCCTACATATTCTTTAAAAAAATTTTATGGGAATTTCCTGGTAAAATGAAGGTAAAATATTATTTTATTTTGCCTTTCCAAAGACCACCTGCAGTACCCTCACGGACCACAGTTTGGGAATGACTGGTCTATCCAATACACAACACGGGAAGAAACGCTACACTTTTTGTATTACACTATTATATGTATTTCTACACTACACCGTATTGTATTTGTGTTATCTACGTTATCCTTCTCTTCTCCTCCTCGCACATGCCGTCATTAGCCGCTACTGTATCGTGTGTCTCGAAGGCAAGAACTCATAATTAAAACCACATTTTATTTTATATCACAGGAATCCTTATATACTTTTGGTGTGTGTGTGTGTATATGTGTGTGTGTGTCTCTATAGCAACTAAAAACATGTTTTTTCCCATTGTCATCAGCTCTAATAAGAGTTTTTTTAGAGGGCCGGAACGGATACATTTTTTTCCTGTTATTTCTTATGGGAAAAATTATTTGAGATACGAGTAATTCAAGCTACGAGCTCGTCCTGGAACGGATTATGCTCATATCTCAAGGTATTACTGTAGGTCTATTTAAGGTGTTGCCTTGTTAGTACTGACACTTGTTAGTTAGTTGCATGCAAATCCATTCAGTAAACACTTTCCCTTAACTCATTTAGCAGTGAGAAACATATTTAAGTAATCAAATCAAACAAGAAAACACGCTGCTATTGAATATCAAAATGACTTTGGTCATTTTTCCTCAGGCAATAAGTTGCAAAAGTGCTGACAAACAAAGTTGATATGAAATGAAAGATGTGTGTACAGATGAATAATTTATAACAAATACTCCAAGAATTGTTCATTTTGATTACATGGTGATGCAACCCTTTTTTCTTGATGCCGTATCAGCGAAGACTCCAGTCTCTTTTCCGTGGGTACCAAAGATAAAACACTCTTCTCTTCTACTATTTTCTCAGCACGCTCTGCCTTAAAGGGCCAGGTGCACAAAATAGCCTTCTCACTAATAAACTAATAACTTGGAATAAGACAAATGAAAATGTATTAAAACATTTCTAAAATAGATGATTCACATTCTTTTCCCCCAAATAAAATAATCATTTAACAAATAGCGAGATAAACTAAAATAAATGAACTACTGAATTTAAGGTTACAGTGGCTTTAACCCAATACAAATGCAACAATCTCACAGTTAGTCTTTTAATAAAGATAATTTCTCACAGTGTTTATTATGCAGCCATCGGTCTCATTCAGAATGCTTTTGTTTGCATGAAGTCTATTGCCTTTCTTTGTGACCTGCTGTTAATGGGTGGCCAGACACTGAGCTGCGAACTATTATTGGCTAGGTGTGACTTCCTTCTCTTGTTTATAGTGTAAATGAGACGGGTCATTAAAATACACCTGAGTAAACACCTCTTGATTACCTCGCATGCTTAATCTGATTAGATGCCTTATATTGTAAACAGCGTCCTATCTGATGTTATGATTAACACCACAAATAAAATGCTTTTCTTGACCATAAATGTTATTCACACATGCATAACAACCTGAGGATGCAACTGGAAACCAACAACATCCTTCTGTAAAGCCTCTATTTTCAACACATGATTGCCAGTGAACTGCTGCCATCAGATGTTCGTCTCTATGGACGCGCAAGAGGCTGCTGGGATTGTGTGTAAAGTCTAGAGAGATCATGTTAAAGGTTAATTTACCATATGCTCATGTCTGCTTACTTTGAAGTTATATGGGGAAAAACAACATGGCATTACATTAACCCTATAATCACTCCTCTAAAACCTAAAACTGTCCCCAGACCATAACTCAGCACGTTTTAAATACATCAGAGTAGACACTAAACCCCAAATTAATACAGAAATGTTGCTATTTGTTTTAAAAAGAAAACATTGCTGTACAAATATAAGTATTTGAAACAGTTTTTGCATCTGACAATGTTAAGAGAAACAATTTTTAATTAAATGGTGAATATCTCTGAACATGTTAAATAGATTTAAATTATATATATATAAATAATAATGGATACATACACACACACACACACACATATATATATATATATATATATATATATATATATATATATATATATATATATAATATGTATCTCTCATATATATATGTGTATATATATGTATATGTATATATATATATATATATATATATATATATATATATATATATATATGTGTATATATATATATATAAATATATATATATATATATATATATAAAATAAAAAGAACATACACACACACATATATATATATATATATATATATATATATATATATATATACAAATAATCAATAATGATTAATCACATCTAACATAATGGATTTAAATATATATATATATATGTGCGCCATATTGTTCCTCAGAGTTTTTAAACTCACAGAATCCTTTTAACAGGACCAACGTTATTCTGCCTCACAAGTTAAACTAGCTATTTCTCTCTTTCTTGTCTCTCTGGAGCCAACACAGCATCAGCAGAAAAAAAGCAAGCTGCCGCAGAATAGAAACACCGAGGGAGACAGACCGAGAGAACAAAAGAGGATAAGAGCAATAGGACACCTCGCAGAGGTCAGCACAATGACATTTTGTCATCTTGAAATGAGGACCGAAGCTAAAGGATGCCACGCTTTACAGATTCCTAGCTGTCGTGTCATCTATTACATCGCTGCTTTAAAGAAGCTGAATGTAGGTCACACACACACACACACACACAGAGACGACCACGACTGATCAAACCAAGGGTTACAAATTCAATCAAAAATCTTGGTTTGTGACCTTTAAGTCAGAACCTCACAAGAGCCGATTCACATATTAATCACCATTGTGCTCTTGATCAAGACATTTAACCAAGTTACTGTAAAACAACAGCTGATCATTTTAATGATCAAAAAATGATCATTTTGCCTGGCTATTAAGTGATATGTGTGTAGATGTTATAAATATCTAAACTGCTGTTGTTTTTCTAAAATATAACATTCACAAACAAGCCCCAAAATGTAAATGATAATAAAATACAGTAAAAAAAGAAGAACTGGTAACAGTAAAACTGTAAAGATGAAAAGAACTGTAAGATGCTTTGCATAAATGCTAATCAAAATGAATAAAATTATATGATTCAGGCAAAACATATTAAAGGTCTAATTTGTGCTACTATTTATTAGTAATAGTGTGACTTTACAATCTGGATTACAACAACATATTGCATTTATTTATTTTTAGAAATAGGCTACTATAATACAAACACACACATATACTGTACATGCATATATATGTTTATGTGTATATATATATATATATATATATATATATATATATATATATATATATATATATATATATATATATATATATATGTATATATGTGTGTGTGTGTGTGTGTGTGTGTGTGTGTGTATTATATATAATTCAGTTCTGAACTGTAATTTCCAGTACAGGGTGGTTTTTAGGAAGTGCCGGTTCTGGTCCAGTCTTACCTCACAGTCGTAAAGTTCGCTCAGCTGTTCAATGATCCATTCCTCCAGGATGAGTCTCTTCCGCAGCTCCTTTCGGTCGTACTTCACCGTCACTTTGCCCTGTTTTTTCTGCACCGGGTCATCCCGCTGCATCGGTCCGGAACCGGCGCAACCCACGCCGGGCTGAAAGAAGACTCTGGCCGCGGGCAGCTGTGCGGTCGTCTCGGCGCTGGCGGTGGACATTGCGTCGGTGATGGCGATGAGGATGAGGATGGCGGTGTCTGAGGGGTGTATGCAGGGACACAGTTTCTCACACCTGCTATTTAAAGCGCAGCGCGAGCATTTAAAGGATGCCGGCGCGTGGGAGGGGAATGTCGAGCCAATGCGCGCGCTCGCGTTAACGCTGTGAGTGCCGGAACGCGCACAGTATTAGTGAGACGGGAATCCCTCTGCGTTTAATCTATCTATCTATCTATCCATCTATCCATCTATCCGTCTATCCGTCTATCCGTCTATCCGTCTATCCGTCTGTCCGTCTGTCCGTCTGTCCGTCCGTCCGTCCATCCATCCATCCATCCGTCCATCTCTCTCTCTCTAACTTTCTGTCTGTCTGTTCTCTCTCTCTCTCTCTCTCTCTCTCTATCTGTCTGTCCGACTGTCTCTCTCTATCTATCCCCCCCTCTCTATCTGTCCGTCCGTCTCTCTCTCTCTCTCTCTCTCTCTCTCTCTCTCTCTCTCTCTCTCTCTCTCTCTCTCTCTTTCTATCGATCTGTCTGTCTATCTATCTATTATCTCTCTCTCTCTCTCTCTCTCTCTCTCTTCTCTTCTCTCTCTCTCTCTCTCTCTCTCTCTCTCTCTCTCTCTCTCTCTCTCTATCTATCTATCAACATACACACACACACAATCAAATGTATCTAATTTAAAAGATTGATTGCAAAATCATTCCTTAATATATGTTTGATATTGATTTTATATTTAGCTTCATAATAATATGGAGGTGATTGTACTTCAATGCAATTCAGCTCAAAACAATATGTGATACAAATATGATGCAGCAGAATAAAATGCACATGCAGGTGGAGTTCAAGTAAAACAAAGGGAAACAGGTAAAGCATGTCACACACACACACACACACACACACGATTCCTGCTAAACTGGTCCTGCTGATAGAAATCAAATGCATATTGTCACCCAACTCAGAGGAAGAGTTGCCTGTGTTGTGTGCTTTATGTTGATTCAGATGTGTGTGTGTGTGTGTGTGTTAGAGGGGCGCTGGGGTCAGAGATTCTGTGGGATAGAGGATGAGGAGAGAAAGTGTTCAGGGTTTATATAACGTAATGAAACTCTCACTAATGAGATGGCCCATTCCCAAAACAGCAGTGCTGCCCTAGAAAGAGAACAAGAGAGACTGAGCGAGAGATTTATACCTTCATGTTCAGATTCATCTACTTTATAATGCTTCCCAATAACCATGTGGGACGCGTGATGTGTGTGAGCAGCCGGGATGATAGATTGGTGGAGAAAAAGCATGGGGTGTGTGTATGTGGATTAGAGGTTATCTGGGGATATTCAATATTAAACCATCCGATCCAAAAATACACGGCTTATTGTGCGGTTTTTGTACATTCTGCATTAAGCTGAACAGAACAATTCTTAGAAGTATTTTTATTCTGTTATTTTATGCATTTGTGAGTAAAATTGATGTGAAATGTTGGTAAATCCAAAAATAACGACTGGCTCAGCAAAACACACACACATATATATATATATATATATATATATATATATTGTTCAGACAACACATACCTTTACATATTTTCTATAAGTTCTGAAAGTGTACAGTAAATTAGTGCCACCTTCTGGATATGTCATAATATTACATGGCAAAACACATAAACACTGGTAACATCAAGAAAAATGTAGGTCATTCAAGGATAACATGCAGACAACTGAAAGGGCCAGCTTTACAGCTTTACTGTGAAGATGGCAGGAACACAATCCTAAAATAAAACGTGACCCTGTCTCATGGAGTTCATTAGTATTTACAAATCAAAGAGCAAATCAAAGCAAATCAAAGAGTCTGATACAACAGAACTTTTATATCATAACATTTCTCAAAAGATTACCCGTTGGTGTGTAAGGAAAGCAGAATTTCTTTACCAGTGTATAACACGAAGGTCCCATAGCCTTAGAAGTCAACACAATCACGCAAGTGCATGCTTAGAGTCTTAATGAATCATTTATAATATTTGAAATATATATTTCATAGTGACTATGCTATTGATTTTGTTGTTCATTTATTTGTGTTGCATTATATTTCCATTTGCCCTCAAAACCAAATTTCTCGAGACTTTGCCCACATTTGATGTATTTATGACTGAGATTTCTCTTGTTGCAAACTCCAACAACAACAAGAATAAGGTTTCTTCAGAATCAGGATCATATTTTTCTTACTGGTTGAGGTGTCATTGTAATTTGTCTCTGTATGTATATATATATATATATATATATATTATTATTTTTTTTTCTCCCTTTTTTCCCCTTTGCATTTTATGTTAATGTATTCAGTGCAGTTCTGTTTCATTTCTTAAAAAAACAAACAATGAATAATAATAATACTGAATATATTTATAGATATTATGATGTTTTATTGATATTATAATGTTTAATATTATAATAAATAAAGGAAATTGTAATATGCTAAATATAAACAAATAAATCTATATATATATATATATATATGAAATAATTATAAGTTCTTGATAAACACTAAATAATAATAATAATATTAATAATAATATATAATATACATAACTAAATTTTTTTTTAATTATAATATTATAATAAATAAAAATAACAAATATAACATTAGAAATATAAATGATTAAATAATTATAGAAAATATGAATATATAACACATTTTGTACAATACTAAATAAAATAAATAATTTAAAGTGAAATTCAATAAAGATTTAAAAATCACAAAACCGAAAAACATATAACTGAATAAAAGTGATTAAAACTAAGACCAATTAACAATGATTCACAAAGCTGAACATTATTAATTGATCACTCCGTGAATCTGTAATTCCGCACCTGTCCGCTAGAGGCGCGTGCCCGCCGCTTTAGTTCCAAGCGCGCTCCCTAATCCTCTCATGTGACGTCGATGAAATGGCGGAGCGGGATGGAAGCGACGTCTGTCAGACTTCCAGCCAAGGTGAGAGTCACTTTATATAGTTTAAAGTTAGTCCTAAAGTACTATCCCGCTTCCACAGGAGCGTATCAAGCCCTAATTTACGTTTAGAACCGCTTGGTTAAACTTGTCACGAAGTAACACTGTTTTTAGCAGCGCGAGCCGGTCAGAGGAAAGGGATTAAATCAGTAAATCAGCCTAAACGCTGAGCCGAAGCACTGCCAGCGGGTGTTTACACCAGCTATCGCGAAGAAAACACTATTGCTTTATGTTTTTATGCGACACTGGATCTGTTTAGTTACTTTAAACGCGTTTAAAAACAGTTGCACCTGTTACGCGCGCGCTTGCGCGTGTCCGCCTGTGCTCTGCGCGTCACATCTGATGTGACGTAGAATTTTAAAACTATTTTTCTATTATCAAAACTAGTTCTAATAGAAAGGTATTGTCCATCTGTGTACTGTCTTTAAAATCCACGAATGATACAGAGGTCTTGAATATTTATGAATTTATTATTATTTTCTTTCTGTTTTTTTTTCTTCCTTTCTCTGTTTGTGTGTTTTCCTTGTTTCTGGCACTCAGGTAGTTGTTGTATTGTTCCGTTTTTTTAAAGCCTAAAAAACTTCTGATGTGACCCATTGAAAAGTTTTATTTCTACTGTGTTTTTGCCTTATTTTCACAGACACATGATCCCAATGTTTGGTTTGTTAGATAAGTGTTGAGTTGATTGAATCAGGTTGTCATCCGTAATACGTCATCATCTTCATACCCCTCTTTTTATCTACTGAAAAAGGATCTAATGCGTCTTAATCCGGGTGACTAACATGTGCGATTCAACCTTTGTCGCTTGAGAAATGAGCTTAGACTTTAGCTTGCTAGAAAAGAAAAGTAAAAAAGATGATAAATATGTACTTTTATGATGTGAATGGTTGGTTTTTCACTAGTTTTGTGTCTGTGTTAAGTCAATAACCCATATTAGATTACGATGGCTGAAGTCAGACTGATATTTTGGTCTGGAAGATGTTTGTCCATCTTTAGATTAACCTTTTCCCTTTCCTTATTCTGTGTATTATCAGAGACTGTCTATTATTACTTTCCCTATAGTTGTTCCCACAGACAACAACAGTGTCACTGGTTAAAGTATAAAGTTACGGTCTTTCTTTGGGGCAAAGATCAGATTCCTGTCCATCTCTGTTATGAATTGAGAAGAATAAGACACAGGGAACCAGTGCAAGAGAGTTTTTTGTTTGCGAAATATAAAGTTATTTAGTTTTTAGATGATCAGCATCAACTCATAATCCTACTTGCTTTGCTGATCAATATATAAAATGAAAGTTATCCCATAATTTCATCACCCTCAAGCCATCCTAGTTGGATATGACTTTCTTTTTTCAGCTGAACACAATCAGAGTTATATTAAATAATATCCAGCATTATAATCGGAGTGAATGGTACCATTTTTTTGCAGCACAATCATCCATCATGAAAGTAATTCATACTCCTCTTAATAAAGACCTTCTGAAGCGATGAGATGCGCTATATAAACATCCATGTTTCTAACTTTAAAAACTATAATCACTGGCTTCCTGTAATGGCTGTACGTGAGCTGAAGAGTGACCTCTGACCCGACTGATGATGTAGGAGTTGCATACACTCAGGTGAGAGTAGATGGCAAACTCAAGCTCTGACATTTCTCTTTAAAAATAGTTGTTTTAGACTTATTTTGTGACCGTTTTTATTTTTTTTGCACTTTCCTCGCCTCATAAATACATCGTGCGTCGGGTCAGAGGTCACTCTGCCGTTACCGGAAGCTTTATAGTGCAAGTTCAAGTTCAGTTTATTTATAAAGCACATTTAAAAATGGCCAAAGGCCAACCAAAGTGCTGTACAACAGGTTGAGAGAAAAACAGTACACAAAGCACAATAGAAAAACAATAAAATAAGAAATAAAAAGCAAAATAGAAAACAAAACAAAAATGGAAACAGCCAAAATCAAAAACTGAGAAGCGTACACATATATACACATAATATACATGCATAAACAACTGTATATACACAAAAACCCCAAATAATTACATATTAAACATCAACAAACACAAGGGAGAAAAGATGGGTTTTAAGGCAAGATTTAAACTCAGATAAACTTTATATAGTTTAGAAAGTTTTAAATATGGTTATTTTTCCTGTAGATCCTCTTCGGAAGGGCTTTATTAACCCCTGGAGGCGTATGAATTACTTTTATGATGGATGGATGCGCTTTTTGTGAGCTGCAAAAAAATGGCACCATTCACTCCCATTATAACGCTTGGAAAAGCCGGATATTAATTAATACAACTCCGATTATTTTTGGCTGAAAGTAGAAAGTCATATACACCTAGGATGGCTTGAGAGTGATGAAATTATGGGATAATTTATATTTTTGGGTGAGCTAACCCTTTAACTATTCCTTGTGGCTTTCCTGTAGCTCTAACAGTAGAGTGTGGCAGTTGCAACACCAAGGTCATGGGTTCGATTCCCAGGGAAAGCAAGAACTGATTAGAATGTGTTTCTTGAATGCAATGGATAAAAGAGTCTGTCAAATGCATAAATGTAAATTTTTTCAGATTTTTTTGTGAATATCTAGTAAGGATTGTGTATTAGGACACAATCGAATGTAACAAAGCAAGTGTTTTTGTAAAATGATGCTTCTCTCATTGTAGCGATGCTAATCGTATCGCTCGTCTCTGCATATTTGAATGAGTTAACATCTAAATTAATCAGACCTTTCCATTTATGAGTGTTTAATGCAACGTTTTGCATTGATTTGCTCAGAACAGTAAAGCAATGAGAATAAGTAACGAGTATAAATGCATTTTTAGTGTTACCAGATCTAATCTGTTATGGCCACGACATTTATATAGATGACGATTTTTAATCAGACTGTTAACTTTCAGCGTTTGGATACTGTGTTTAATGTTTAACAGTAAAGATGGATGGTAATCATTGCAAGAATCAGATTTTATAGATTCAGTACACATGTATATATTAGATATTGGCTTAATCATGCAATATGCGTTGAATATTAGTGCCATAACTCATGTTAAGTGTCTCTTCTACAGTTTAGATGTTAAATACCATATATTATCACTAATGAGTTGCTTAACAGAGTATGTGGGTAAAATTGTGCGCACAGTTTACTTGTAATAGCCTTATTTATATCGGCGGTATAGTGGATTAAATTAAAAGAAGGATTTTCAGTTGCAATCATTAGCTGGTTATTAGTGGTTTTAGTTGAGTGTGTAAAACGAATCAGATTAGTGTGTTTCATTACAGCACAGCAGGTTTGTGTTTGTGTGTGAGTCATATACAGTACAATGCTTTCAGTTTGCAGTCGGTCGAAGGTTGATCTTTGTGTGTCATTCACCTGTTGGCTGTAAACTGACTATCAGCTGTTTCTCATTCATAAACACACACACACACACACACACACACACAAACACACGGATCCACTGGCAATGGCTTCTCTGACCGATTTAGCTTGTGTTCACACTTGTTTGGTTTGATTAAAGTGATCTCTGGTGCGATTGCTCCGTTAGGACCCTTCATTTAAATAAGTGTGAACACCGCCACAAACCAAAAACAGGATATGATGTCACAAGGTGCCACCCTAAAAAGCACAGAATGCACAAAGCATACCTGTTTTTTCGACCATCACAGTTCTATATACAGTAAAACCTCGTTTACGAGTGACTTTATATACGAGCAAATCTGTGTACGAGCATTGTATCGGAGTGCGAGAATATTTTTCCACGCGTATTTTTGTTTGGAAAACACCTAACGCTCAGCATCTTCGCGCACATTTTTACTGGAAATATCCTAACGACAGCCTCTCACAAAGCCCATCACCCCTTCACTCGTTCATTCTCTCAGCGTCGCTCGGTTTGGTTCATCATTCACCACAGTGATACTTTTATAAGTGATTTACAGCGGTTTTACCTCCTGTTGTAACATTAATTGTGATCGCTATTGTTCTCGTAGTGAAATATATACGTACAGTACAGCATATAGACAATGACCTCAAGATGAGTAAGAAAGAAGGGATGAAATTCTCCCTAAGCAGTAAAACCCTCCTCTCGTCTCCTTCACGCCAGCAGCGACGCGACTCAAAGATAAAGTGCGTTACAGTAAATTGTCAAGTATTTTTAGTTTAATTGTCAATTATTAATTACCATTTATATGAGATCTTAATGGTTATAATTTTAACTGTAATAGGGTAAAACCCAAAAAATATTTAAAATGGGCGTTTATGGTCGTTTGGAACGAATCAAGTGATTTTTATTGCATTCTTATGGGGAAAATTGTTTTGGTGTACGAGAACTTTGAGTTACGAGCTCTTGGAACGAATTAAACTCCTAAACCGGGGTATTACTGTCTTTATATTTATGCATTTGGCAGATGCTTTTATCTAAAGTGACTTAAGATACACATTGAATCAGTTCTTGCTTTGCCTGGGATTGAACCCATGACCTTGGCGTTGTAAACACAAATGCTCTACCAATGCTTGTATCTGATCTTCATTTGTGACCAGAGAGTTTCCTGCTGCTGTTTTGACTCTTCAGCATTTTATAAGCCTAAAGATTCAAAAGAGCGTCATATGAAGGCGAGGCTCATTAATCCCGGCACACAGCATTGTTTTGGATGTTGGTGAGTTCTGTGGCATAATGTACATAAAGCTGACCAATCAGGTTGTGAATATATATCCCTCCCTATACCTTTAGGTTTGGCAGTGTGAACTCTAAGTGGACTAGGACTAAATGTTTTATATTTGACTAGTGTGTCGTCAAAAAAACGTTTCCAATGCATTACAAGACCAGGCTTTGAGTCATTTGTTTGTGAATCAGATTGTTTGGTTTTGCCAATACAACACAATGGAAGGATGTTGTCGTACCCGATCCTTTTGACTCATTACATTCAATCTGAGCAAACTCGCAGCTCTTTTGATGTTCAGACCCTGTTAGATGACTGGGCGATCATCCCGACCCATCCCTAGTCTAGGTACTCGTTGGAGAGCATGTGTGAGTGTTTAAGCCACAACGTAAAACGCACTTCTTCTCAATGCTAAAGGTGCGGCATATGTTTGAGAGTATATGTGAGCTATAGTGCGGTTTCATTTATTGTTGTTTGGTTTTCGTGGTCAAAACCCAGTCATGTCAGTTTTGCAATTGGGAGTTTTGTGTGAGGGTGAAACATTTCCAGAAGCAGATTTCACATTGAACTGCATTGGTAAATCTTTCGCCCTCGTGTAAAATTCCCAGTTCCGCTGATTCCCATATTGAAATGACTATTTCATCTGCAAAAGTTTGAACAAGGGTAAACGTGAGCGTGCCTTAAGACAGTCGTCCCACCTTAGGACACATTTGAGCTCTACCTAATGCATAGACTATGGATGACCAACAGAAAGCTGCTTGTTTTGAAAGTGACTGTTTTTGTGAGCTGTGCTTCATACAATGGTCTTTTTTGCTAACAAAATATTGCCAATATGTTGCAAAAGTGACTGCACACTTAGTAGTGAGAAGTAGTGAGCTTTACATTGTAGGATGGGCTGTAATTTTTCTATTGATGGTATACTTTATCCTTCTAATTTGTGAGGGTGCTCCAGTTTCTTGGGTGCCCATCTTTATTGGTTATAATAGCTTTATATCATTTGATCGGTGGTCTCTATGAAGGCCGATCAGATGACAATTTTTCGTAGCTAAAAGCATCTGAAAGGAAAATAAATTTGCAGCGACAGCAACCTTACAGGAATGATGACGGCTGTGCAGTTTTGTTGCATTTCTTTCCTTCATTTACAGTGTTGGGGAAAGTTACTTTGAAAAGTAATGCATTACAATATTGCGTTACTTAAAAAAAAAAAAAAAAAAAAGTAATGCGTTATTTTTGCGTTACTTCTCTTATCTGAGCTGGACTTGTTTGTGTGAAATTTATTTATTTATTTTAAACAAAAAAGGTCTTTTATTTGGCAAATGGGAAGGTCTTTTCACACCAATATTTAAATAAGGTTGAAGAAAATGCAAATTCATGCATGTAACAGTCGAGATCAAACAAACCAGATTCTGGATGCAGAAGAAGAAAGTTTAACACTTACTTCACCAATAAAAAAACAAAAATCTAAAGTAATTTTTGCTGATGGTTGAACTGAATCATCAAAGATCGGCTGCAAGTTTTTGGTCAACAAAGTGAGATTAAATGCATACAAATATTTGTATTATTTCACATATTTAATTCATGGATTTAATTATTCTGATTTTACATTTCAGTGATTTTATTTATTTTGAGGAATAATGAATCTGTTTTTGTGCGAGTGAGATTAATAAATGCTCGCATTTAGTCTAGATTACAATAACATGGGAAACAAAGTAACTTGCATTACTTTTTTGAAAAAGTAACTTGTATATTTTGTTGTAAATTTAAAAGTAATGTGTTACTTTACTAGTTACTTGGGAAAAAAAAGTATCTGATTACATAACTCGAGTTACTTGTAATGCGTTTCACCAACACTATTCATAGTACTTTTGTTTCTCCATAAAAGCCCAAATTTAATGTCTAAGTCAGCTAGATCAGTGATTGTCGGGAAATACAGTCTACTGTTGCTAAACTAGAGGATGTGCTAGATGATAAAAATAACTATTAAAACTGCATTAAGTTGTAAAAGTGATAACTGACCGTTTCTCAAGTGTTTTTCTGTGCATTTGCTCCGAGACGGACAAACACAGACAAGCAAAGTGAGCTTTGACCTTCGGGTTCCTCACCTAAAGCGTTAAATACACACAGAGATGTGTCAAAACGCCTGGCTTGGTGAATTTTCGCTTAAACACCATAAATTATGTGAACGGAAACACAGGAAATAAGTCGCATGTGTAACAGTATATATTGGATCTGTGCATTCGGCCTTAAAGTGACAGCAGCCTAATATTTCATTCATGTTAATCAACAAAAGAAAAAAAGAGAATCCTTCATTGCTCTTTAGTAGATTTATTAGGTTTAATCTAAATTTATTTGGTGAAGACTATGCAGTGTCTTAACTCTTAATTACTTTGTGTCGATAAAGCCTATTTTGCTATTATTATTAATAACAGTAATAATTATTATTTCACAGGAATGCTATATTTGTTATTCTCTAAGCTTTTTCTTTTCATCTCTAAGAACATTTAATGGAAAATGTTGCACATATTGCTTGCCAATAAATAATGAGTTTTCAATTCATGAGACTTTCTGATCTCTTATTTTGTTTTATATGCTTAAAATATACAAAATTTGGCCTTATTTATTTCGATGCTTGATATCAGCCAATACTGCCACCAGTAATCTGTGATCAGACCCAAAAATCCTGATCGGCGCACCCTTACTACGCCGTGTGCCATATCTGTCATGGTGTCTGTTAATCCGCCGGATCACCTTGCTGCTCTTCATCCTGAATATTTCAGTAGGAAACGGAGGAGTGTGTGTGAGGCAGTGTTTCAGTGCGTCTGTCTGTGGTACTTTCTCTATAAGGGCCTGAAAGAGAGAGAGGGCGAGAGAGAGAGTAAGAGACCTGTAGAGAGACAGTGTGGCAGCATCAGCAACTAGAGCAGCCGTGTCTCTCAGGCTTAAGGAGGAGGAGAGCCGGCCGTTTCTCTGGATTACTGGAGCGTCAGTAAACTGGGCTGGACTGGAAGCACTTTTGCCTCATCTCTCTCCTTTCTTTCAATCTGTCTTGCTGCATCTTTCATCTCTTACTGCGTCTGTCACTCTTCCTCCTGCATGCCGTATCATGTGAGATCATTCAGAGGAGATGTGTGGGGTGTTAGCAGTTAGCAGCACTGAGCACTGAGAGACCGAGGGGAAGAGGGGGCAATGCCGGCCCCCCTCAGGACGAGGAGGGGGGCCTGCAGGTCGGCTATCCCGTCTCTCTCCACCATCGCTGAGGAAGAGGAGGGACAGCGCAGTCGCAAGAGACGCAGGAAAGGAGGAGGTATGTGGGAGGTCAGGATAGGAAAGATTAAAAAAGCTGATGTAAGTCTCTCTGTGGTGCTAAGCTAATAATTCGCCTATTAAGAGGGTGTAATATCAACTTTTGTTGTTGTTAATAGCCATGTTTTTGACTTTGAACTGGCAGATGATGACATGACAGTACAGGGTTAAAGATGTGTGAATACTGTATTTCGTTTTACTTAAACGTATTATGATGATGATGATAAATTATGTGTAAGTAGTACATATATTTTCTAATACTACTTTGTGAGACTTCACTGTTTATGTCGCTATTGTAAAACTGCCATTTAAAATGCTGCTGCTTGAAACTGAGACCAGTTACATCATCTAAAATATGTTTTCCCTTATACAGTCATAGAAATTTTAGTCTTGGTGAAAACCAAAGTGGATGCTATCGAAAAACTCTCGAGAATTCAGGACAGCCTCATTTAGAGACCTGATTTATGCGTGTAATGAAAGTGTGGCACTAATACTCTCATACTGACGCCTTCAGAGTTTCCTTTAGCTTTCTGACCGTCTGCATTCGCTATTTGTTTTAGTCTATGGCTGTGCGTCAAAACGGTGAACCACCAGCTTAGACGACAGTTCAGGACATCATGATCATCAGATGTGAGTCTTAAAAAGTCAATCTAGCTCATGAAACAAGTTCTGAACTCATGGCCTAAAATACAAAAATGCTTTTTATTTTTTTAAACGTTAATTTGAGGTTTTTAAGCCGATTTCTGCTAGTATCTGTGCACATGCGTGAGTGTTATTGTCTTTGGCGAGCGTCAGCATCATATCTATTACACTGAAGTGGCCAATAATGCATTTATCCATCTTGAGTGCCTAATGTTTCAGCACCACTTCGACTGAGCAGGATAAGATTTTTGCTCTCTTTTTTTTTTATTGAGTGTGGCTGTTTTGCCCCACCCATTGTCGCTACGCCAGTGGCAGATGACTGTCAAGTTGGACAGGATGTCCTAGGCTGTGTGTGGGTCACATGACCACCGGTGAGTGGAATGTAAACAATGCATTGTGGTTCTCTTAGTTGACTCCACATAAAGGTGGATGCTGTTCAGAACGAGACTAAAAGCTGTGTGTATGAATTAGGGATGTAGATTACCGGATTTTCCTGCATATAACCTGCGGGTTATACCAGATTTTACAAACCCCGCGGGGAGGTATATAATATATACGTTTTTCTTTCTTGCGAGGGTTGTTGTCTCTGGCGCTTGTACTGTACTGGCACTGATTGGCTGTCTGACCTGTCAATCATGCAAGAAGACGTGATTGGCGTTGAGGGCGGGCTCTTCTCATCTCATCCGATGATCAACACCTGTGGAATCGCTTCTTAAGGGACGAGCTGCTGCACAGCGAGAGACACTGCTTTTTCTTTTTCTTCTGATTCTGACTTGTTTGTTTTCTTATTGTTTGAATTTCGCGCACAAGCACTGTGTACCAAGTCTGAACAGTTATGGATAATTGACGTCATGCGAGCAACATTCGAAATGTGAACTTACACAAAAAGTTCATCAATCTATGGGTGCGGGTTATATGAGGGTGCGGGTTATATAAAGGGGTTGTGCCAATGTTTTTTACACAAAACCCGTGGGATATATGAGGGTGCAGATTATCTGCGTCTGCGGGTTATATGCGGGAAAATACGGTAATGGTGGTATTCAATATTCTTGATCTGAAATGACAGGTCTCTTTCATCGAGGAATCACTTTAATGTACGGTAATGACAATTAGCCTGAACCACATTGCATTGAAGTGTAAAGTGCATGAGGATGCTAGCTCTTCAACCTGTGAGGTATAACTCCCGCTTTGACTTTTCACATGCTCAGATTTGGGTCACAAGACTACAGTGTGGCTCAGCTGGGAGAAAAATCCCTCAGAACTGCTAATGCCATGAAACACTTCTGCTTCTGTTGCTCTGGTTCTCAACGCTGTAGTCTCCATAGCCCTCCGTTGTCCACAGTCAAATTTAAACATTTTTTTTTTCCAGTTACTTGTGGTTTACTGGATAAGGATGTTTAAAAATCAATTTGTACTAAAATTGTTTTTTTTGTTTTTTTAATAAATATTTAAACCTAGTAAACTATTCAAATGTACAGTAATTCATAAGATAAAAAAACAGCCATGTAGTTATAGGGCTTTATTCATTTACTTTTCCAGGTCTATGGAAATCATACTTTTAAAATTAGGCTACTTCATTTATCAGTGGTTATAAGAAGTAAAAATGAAACGGTTGTTGAAGGGGCGAATAAAATCAAGAAATATTTATTTTTAAATAAGTTTTCAATAAGTGTGGGCTCCTGATCTACACATTGCAAACACACTTAGGCTAAATTAAATTGAAATTGATATGAGATTATCAAATCACAAAGGCTACAATTTAATTAAATGAATGCATGTTGAATGAAGTGCAACACTTTTTTTTTTTCCTCTAATTTTTTTAAATGCACCGCCATCTCATGATCTGTTAGTTTCAGTGTCTCAGAAGGGCTTTTCACTCTTGAAATGGTTAACCGTGGGTCATTATAAACCCTGGGTAAACGAATACCTAGGTTATCTTGCTTCAACGTTTCACAGTGCACATCGTTCACCCGGGGTTACAGTTAATCCTGGGTGTTCATAAGCTGATGTTTCAATCATAAACTCTGGTTAACGTTCTTATTTGCTTGTTTTGTGGTGTCATCCAAATTTCATCTGCCGAAGGTTATCGGGTCAATGGCCGAAAGAGAAAAAATGTCAGAAAATATGAGCAAAAATTCCTCCTCAAAGTGTTACTATTAGATCTGTGATTTTGGTCTTAAAGTGACAGCAGCCTATAAATTCCTGCTGCTTAGTCATTAATGTTAATTAAAAAACAAAAGACGAATCTATATTTAATTCATGCAGTGAACACTGTATTATCACGTCTGTACCTGAATACACAACAGTTAGACATTACTTTATTATACTGTATTTATCAATGCTTGTAATTAATCTATTTGATCTTATACATCAAATACACTAACTATACATCCTTATTCTGTACTCTGATACTTTTTCTCTCTTCTTCATTTCCCAACGTGCTCACTGGATAAACTTAATCTAGACCATGAACTAAATGGTCTAAGAGTCTAAGCTCATTGATGATGACTTGAAAGAAACTGCATTTCAAGGAGAAGGTGTTAAATGTAAGAATCAAATGGATGGGTCTACTTTATTGATCCCTGCGTTAAAATTCAGACTCGATTTCGTCAATTCGCTTTGTTTTGAGTCATAACTGAGATATTGGGTGGCGTAAAATCTTGCTGATGTTGTCATGCATGCCCTGGAATAACATATTGCGTTCTTTCTGAATTGTCTTGTACTGGTTGGTGAGGGTTGCGCTCTCTTCCTCTCGCTGTAAACTTAGCATTAGCCGCTACTAAGCTGCTCAGATCTCTGAGCCTTCCCACCCCAACACACACACACATCCTGGTGCCATGTGGAGAATTGCACACTAATCGCTGATCTCTCTCTCTCTCTCTCTTTAATCTTGCATTTTTTTCTGCACTGCAATCACACACAATTGTGATTTTTATAATCTCACATTTACACGCTCAAAGAGGGGGATCTACGGTCTCCTCTCGATCAGTCTCCGATTGAACGGTTAGGGTTAAAGTCCAGTTTTTTTTCTCATCCGTGTCTTCATCACACTTTCCTCTCTTTTATTTGTCAATGAATCGGCACGCACATTATCGTCAGCCTGTGATGGATGTCCTGCCATTTGGACTTTGTGTATGCGTGAGGTTGGGTCTCATGTTTTGGATTAGGATTGCTCCCTTGGCAATGTAGAGGGGTTTTGCATGGGGTTTTCCTGAATTCTCCAAAACTATGAGTAAAATTCAAGGTAAGAGCTGTCAGTGGTGTGCAGTTCACAGTTTCCTAAACATGGGGATTTTAAGCTTTCTTAATGCCGAGATCCCCACAAATATGATGAAACCCTTCCTAAAATATAAAAGTATTGGCTATTTTCATGCATACGGACCCATTTTATATTGTGGGTGGACATGTTTCCAAAATTAAATAATTGGCTGCTATTTGTAATTGTGAAAATTATTATTTTAAGCGTCTTTTTTTACTTCACAATAGAATTTCTGAGAAACATGTCTATAATAATTTTCACTTGCATATTTTGACTATTTCCTACTGTTAAAGTGTATTTAAAAAAAAGAGAGAGAGACCATTTATTTATTTAATTTTTCCTCTTTGAAAGCTCCTGTCTTAAAGAAGTAGCCTAAAGGGATTGTTTGGTCATGTGTAGTTCATGAAGGTCAACAGAAGTCACTCAGGTTGAGCTTTATAGGACTAAATGAAGGTGCATGTTTCTCTTAAAAATGAAACGTGGTGAGTGTAAACGACTATGAGTGTTGATTTGGTTAAATCAGTCATTGGGCCACATGAAGATTTGACGATTTGATTTCAGAGTCTGGCTGCTCTAAACAAGTGAACTCACAAGGCTCACCTCTGACCTTTGCCCTTAAAGTTTGCCCTAAAGGGAAATCCTCCTGGAAGCCATATTTCCTGTGCAATGCTACTTTCAGCATGCTGTTATTTGCATTCATCCTAATCTCAGAAATTGTTTTGGTTCAAATTGAGATGTTGTTCATTTGTATGCAACACAAATTTGTCTAGTAACCAAGCATTTGGTTTTAACAGATACTTATTTCTCTTCCTCTCTTCTTGTATTATCTTGTGTAACAAAAGCAGGGTCCTGATTTACATAGTGTTTATCTGGTGCTTTGTCTTCGGACCTCAGCCTCGCTCTGACTCCAGCAGTTCTGCTTCAGTGCACACAGTGGCATGGAAACGGTTCACAGCAGAGCCAAGCAGAAGTAGAAAATAAGACTACAGCTAGAGTGTCACACCGTATGTGTACCTGTGTTTGTGTTTGCATATCTATCTGTTATCTTATTTGATTATCAGAGAGCTCAAAGAGAGAATGTTTCCTTGTATCCTTCTACATAGGAGTCTATATGTTGGCACACTAAGGGTGGACTATTCCTATCCCCTGAAAGTTTATAAACGGGTGAAGTGCAAACCATTGGAGAGCAATTAGCAGTGAAAGACAACTCATATCTGAATTAGCGCGTTCTTAGAGATGTACGACGTGAAAAAAGCGTGTGAGAACTGAACTGAGTGCTTTTTGCTGCCTAATTGAGCTTGAATGGTTAAATACACTTACCTGTGTGTCAAAGTGACATGTATTTGCAAATAAACAGTCATTTATGTCTTAAGTGAACATAAACAGTTGAGAGAGAACTTTGAAATGAAGAGAGAATAACATGAGTATAACGTAACCGTGTCCAAATTTACCTGCTTTCATTATTAATTCTAATCTAACAACAAAAAAAGAGAGAATGTCTCACTGCTTTTTACTGAATAACGTTTACAACCATGCTTTGTTTTTATATATCGATACATTTACTTTATATAGTATTTCTATCTTTTTTAACTACTTCATTTGTGTCTGTTCCATTATTGCGCTTTATTATTGTTTATTTGTCTTACATTTATGCATTTGGCAGAAGCTTTTATCCAAAGTGATTATATTCAAGGAACACATTGAATCAGTTCTTGCTTTCCCTGGGAATCGAACCCATGACCTTGGTGTTGTAAACACCAACTGGTTGAGCTATATATACATTTACTTTATATAGTATTTCTGTCTTTTTCAGCTTGGTCTATTTGTGTCTTTGTTCTATTGTTGCTCTTTATAAGCCTTTTTTTAAGGCTATTACTAGTTGAAATGATATTGAAAATGGTGAAATTTATTATCGATCACTTGCATTTAACTTAAAATACTCTGTCGTTTCTGGTCATACAGGTAACAGCAATGCAAACTTTAAACTGGGTTTAGTTTATTTCTATAATCTGACAATAACAAGAACACTGTGTGCGTTTGTAAAATAAAGGAGGATGCTCTTTCTGCCGTCTCGGTCTCCGTGAACTTGAGCACGCAACAAAAATTAACCGTATACTTGCCTCACAGATATGAGAAATAAAGACGGCTTGAAATGTCAAGCATTTGGAAACCAATTCAAGTCTAAAACAAATATTCTCTGATTATTTAATCCATATGAAACGCGGATATAAGCGCATCCACTATTGCGGAGATGACGATTTAGCATCGTCGACTTCGTCTCTGCATCCAAAAACAAAGAGAATGTTATCAATAAATTATGAAAATGTTTAGACTGTCTCCATTACTTTTTATGAGTGGTACGTTGTGGCAAGCTTTATGTGTGCGCTTGTATATAGGCAATAAAAGGTTCATTATTATGATTTATGGGTTATTAATATAAACGGCAGATTAGCCAAATAATCGTGAAATAAACATACTCATATTGTGTTAGTTACGTGTCAGTCGTGTCTCCGTTTACTTCCTGTTTCTCCACTCAACTGTCTCGTCATCAATCGCCTCGTTAGTCTTGTCAGTTGTGTTGTTCCCTCATCTACCCTTGTGTATATCAACCTTGTGTTTTCCTTCAGTTCTTGTCCGATGTTGTCCATGTATCATCGTGTTTTCTCCTGGTCTCTCTAGTTTACCCTTTATATGAAGTTTTGTACAAGACGGGCCCTTTTTGTTCATATTTTAAGTGTTTTGTTTGAGTTTGATTAAAATCCATTTAAGTTCATCCTGTGCCTTCCTGTTCCCTCCCTCTTTATTATATCTTTTATATCGTGGCATGTAAATATACCTCCCCTAAAAGCCTGTATGCCATCAAATCTTGCGCTCTGTTCGTCATTAGCATTCTGTGTATTTGTTGGCTAAACAATTGTTCAGATGTTTGCGTAACTACCTAAGATGATGGTTTAGTTAATGCTGTGTACTGCTGTAGGTGGTTGGTGTCTTTCTACTCTTCCTGTTTATTCTGTTCTGCCGTCACCACATACTTAACCAGCCTGTTCAGCCTGGCATTCAGGACACAGATTAGTAAGCTAATCAGGCATGGGCGTCAGACCAAAGGTTCATGAGCTGGTACCATTTTATGTTCTGTGTGGGAATGGAGAGAAAATGCAAAAAGTTATATGTACAAAATCTGCTATAAGAGACTCATGTGATACGTTTTGTGTAGAATCTCGAGAGGAAAGTTTTGATTTATAGACCTATCTTTTGTCATGTCAAAATAATCTATATACTTGCTAACATTGACTTTGTTCTGAGATTTGTTTTTGCACGTCTTGGGAATTTGAGTAAATGCTTTGGGTCAAATTAAAGCCTTTATTATTGAGCTAATAAACCCGGCCCACAGGTGTAATGTTGAAGTCTCACCACCACAATAGCCTGAGGTTTGTTTAGATGGTGCATATATCGGATGTTTTCAGCCACGTTTGGTTCCTGATAGTCATGTAACAAAGATTAAACCCTTTGAGTTGCAGTCTTTTTGAGCTGCATACACCGCTATAATTGCGAGTAGCACCGCACAATGTGTGGGAACATGAAGAGTCTGGGCTTGTGATTCACTGTCAGGTATTTTCTGGGTTAAACACCACTGGGTCTCCCTCACCGATAAGTAATGAAGCACAGCTAGACACCCACAGAGACTCGTTATTAGGTTTTACATTCTCTTATGTACTTTAATCTGCGTTTTAATAACTCCAGATTAGATTGATTTACTGTAGTTTTCAAGTGTGTCTGTTCAGGGCTGGTAAAAACGGAGGTTATTCTGACTGAAGAATTTCATCACCGTCCCTTTTTTCTGGAATATAATAACTTCAAAAGTTGCCCTCGGTAATCATTTGAGACCTCGCCCATTGTTTGTCTCAGAAAGGTGATATCCTGCGTTTTTGGTAAATTGGGTCAGACGGAGTTTGGCCTGGGATAAATCAGGAGCAACATTGTCCTGGAATCTAGAGCAGGTGACATCCGTTTCGGTTCCATATCCTTAGGGATCACACGCAGAAATAGATAGTTTAGCACAACATTTTGTTGAAAGAATTGGGATTTTACTTGTATTGTAAGTGTATTAGGGCACTGTGAAATCTGCTTTATTTTGTCCTCAAATTCTTTTTATTTGTCTAGATTCCATGGTTTAATTAGATGTTAATAATCACAAGGCATTCCTCATCAATTGAATTCACAAAATATTAACAATTTAATAATGTGTACAGCCATGGCCAAAAAGTGAGAATGACACCAATATTAATTTTCGCAAGGTCTGCTGTCTTATACTCCAGAATGTTATGAAGAGATGAATTGCAATTATTTTTGCCATGAAAATGAGCTTAATCCCCCAAAAAACCAAAACATTTCCACTGCATTTCAGCTCTGCCACAAAAGCACCAACTGACATCGTCAGTGATTTTCTCGTTAATACGGGTGCGAGTGTTGATGAGGACAAGGCTGGATAACAGACTGGAAGCTTTAAAAGGAGGGCGGTGCTTGAAATCATTGTTCTTCCTCTGTTAACTATGGTTATATGAAAGGAAACATGTGCAGTCGTCATTGCTTCGCACAAAAAGGGATTCACAGGTAAGGATATCGCTGCTAGTAACATTGCACCTAAATTAACCATTTCTCAGATCATCGAAAACTTCAAGGAGAGAGGATCAGTTGTTGTGAAGAAGGCTTCAGTCCGCCCAAGAAAGTCCAGCATTCACCAGAACGTCTCCTAATGTTGATTCAGCTGCGGGATCGGGGCACCACTAGTGCACAATTGCTCAGGAATGGCAGCAGGTGTGAGTGCGTCTGCACACAGTGAAACCAAGACTTCTGGAGGATCACCTGCGGTCAAGGAAGTCAGCAAAGAAGCCACTTCTCTCGAGGATAAACATCAGGGACAGACTGATATTCAGCAAAAGGTGCAGGGATTGGACTGCTGTGGACTGGGGTAAAGACATTTTCTCTCATGAATCCCCTTTCTGATTGTTTGGCGCATCCGGAAAAAAAGCTTGTCATGCCAACAGTAAATCATCCTGAATCCATTCATGTGTGGAGTTGCTTCTCAACCAAGGGAGTGGCTCACTCACAATTTTGTCTAAGAACACAGCATGAATAAAGATGGTACAAAAACTTCCCCCGAGAGCAACTTCTCCCAACCATTCAAAAACAGTGGCTCAAGAAACAAAACATTGATATTTTGGGTCCATAGCCAGGAAACTCCCCAAACCTTAATCCCATTGAGAACTTGTGGTCAATCCTCAAGAGGCGATCCCCAAATTTTGACAAACTCTAAGCATTAATAATGCAAGAATGGGCATTTGTCAGGATTTGACTCAGAAGTTGATTGACAGAATGCCAGTGTGAATTGCAAAGGTCTTGAAAAAGGATCAACAATACAAATATTAACTTAATGTTATTGTCAATAAAAGCCTTTAGAACGTATGAAATGCTTGTAATTATACTTCCGTCGACCATAGTAACATCTGATAAAAAGATCTAAAAACGCTGAAGCAGCGGACTTTGTGAAAAGTAATATTTGTGTCGTTCTCATTCAACTTTTGGCCTTATTTGCATAATGTTTTATTAATGATTATTTGCTTAACTTTGATGGGTACATTCTATGTGAAATAGTAATATTTTTCTGTCATAAATTGTTTAAATCAGACGAAACCTTTATTTTGATGGCTTGTATTGAAGACCGTTTGTGTTCCTGTGTGTATTTGACCGTAGTAATTTTCCTTTATCAAATGAAATTGTGAAATTCTCATGAAGTGAACTCTTAGAGCAGCTCCGGAAATGAAATTCATGAATTCAGAGACTCACTGAATGTTCATATTTAAATGGCTTTTTCCAGTTTAATATTCAGAGGCACTGGTCCAATTCGAGATTTGGATTTGATTAATTGTACAGCCCTACTTTACATTTATTCATCCAAATTCCGTGACATTCCGCATTCTACAGTAAAATTCCATTTTTGTGATTGGATTCTACAATTCCGTCTGTTTTCCTCATGATGGAAATCACAGTTTATTACGTACAATAGGGTGTTCTGTTTTTGGCAATGCGAGTCGGCAATGACTTTTGCTAAAATGGAGTGACTTTTGTCTTTGCTTGTTTTGATTGTTTTTGCCGTTTATCCATTCCCTTCTTGTCTAGACACACCATCTGCCCATAGCTTGTTTATCCCCTCCTCCCCCACAGTGGAATTATGGGTAGCGCACTTTAAAGATCAGTATTTGTGGGAGCCATAATACATTTTTTTCCAGTCTAATGATGAGTCTGAATTTTGAATTTCACGATTCTTACAGAAATGGCTTTGTTGTGCCTCGTTTGCGACAGCAGCTGTTATTCTGAAACAAGATGCCTAAATCTGCAATTTATGTATTATAAGTTTTATGAGCATGATGCATAACTATTATTGATTGGTGTGTGAGATGATGCACGCAGCGGGAGATTGATTGGTTTTAGTGCAGGAATCAATAACAATTTAACCAGATTGCTGATTCTGACATGTGCTGTTTGCTTCAGTATCCGTCACTTGATCGCAGGATACTTGCAGATGTAGAAACCCGACTTTAGTTCACTGCAAATACACTTTCTTTCTGTGGAAGAATAAACCACCTCAAGCCATATGTTTTATGTTTACCCATGGAATCATAAGCCTATTTGGCATCTGCTTTCAAGGAATTGTTTAACGCCCAGACTGAGATCTGTCAGGTTATAAACCTTCTTACAGTCACTTCCTGAAAGAGTGTGTGTGTGTGGGGGGGGGGGGGGGGGGAGAAGATCTCAGGCTATTAACTAAATCAATATGATGTAGCTAAATGTTGTAAAACACAACCTTTTGCTTTTTGAAACTTCTTGAACACAATTTGTATGGTGTATATCACTAGAATATGAGACTAGTTTGTGTTGATTTTACAACTGTATAAAGTATGTTTATAGTTTGTGAAATTTGTGAAAACATTACTTGCTTACAATGAACTATTTTAATGTATAAAATGCATTACATTAATATATATATATATATATATATATATATATATATATATATATATATATATATATAAATATAAAAACAATATTTATACAGTTTTTATATCATTTAATAATAGTAAACAAAATATTTTAAAAATACAATATTACTTTAATAATAGTTTATATATAAATTATTTTGTTTACTATTAATAAATTATTGCTTAACATGTAATATTCATTAAGCTTATTATTGTTATTATAAAGAATGTTTAATATTCATTTTATGTAATTTACTATAAGTAATTAAAATGTTATTTAATATTAATAAATGGCTTATATTCCTATTATATCCTCTTTTAAAATTGTTTCCTTAAGACCACCAATACAATTGATAGCGATATCCCTTGATGTTTCAGAAAGAAATAACACTTCTGTTGTCACGTTCTCTTCTTCAGTCTGTATAATGATGATTAAACCGCATGGGTTTCACCCCCTTTTGTCTATATCTGTCATTCAGGCTCTGACTACCTTCTCCGATCGGATGAGAAGTCATCATGGAGTCGAGCGGACTCCTCCACCTCTGGACAGTACACCTACACCATTCCCAGCCCTACAGAGATACACGTGGTTACCAGGCCAGGTCAGACACACACAGCATGTGCACTACTGTGAGCTCTACATGCAAACCTTTCCCAGAGCTCATCCAGCGTTTGTGTGCTTGTGTTTGCAGAGCCTCTCATGCAGAAGATCGATGAAAGGCAGAGACTCGCCCGTGAAAGGAGGGAGGAGCTGGAGAAGCAGAATGGTATGACAAGCACTCATGCATTGTTATTAAAGACCACATCAGAGTGCCGTTGCAACATATTTAACCTACACATAATGTGACGCATTTCAGAATGAAGCATTATATTCCATGTTAAATTGGGTGGATGGGATTGTTTTTATTTGTAAATCATGATTTGATTGACTTTCGCATGTTATACTGATATTATTATTTACATTTTGTTGTTGAGAACTTCCTATTTTTTTGAAAGTTCTTAACGCATAGAAATTTAGTTTATTGGTACTACAAAAAATGAAGGACCAAGGATGCATATTTGTGTGATGCTTTTTCTTAAATCTTGTGATGTTTTATTTATATATATAAATATTAAAATATTATATACACTGATATTAAAATACACTGATATTAAAATAACAAAATATTATTAAAAAAATACAATATTACTTTAATAATATATACATATTTTGTTTACTATTATTAAATTATATAAAAACGTTTTAAATAGTTTAATATTTAATATCCATTAAGATTATTATTGTTATTATAAAGAGTGTTTAATATTCATTTTATGTAATTTACTATAATTGATTAAAATATTTTATTTGATAATAATAATTGGTTTAAATTCCTATTATATACTCTTTTTAAATTGTTTCCTTAAAACCACCAATACATCTGATATCCCTCGATGTTTGTGTGATTTCTTTGTTTTTTTTTAAATCTTGGTATGGATCAGAGAATTATACAAATATAATCCAGTGTTTTTCAACCATTAATATTGGCTACAGAGTTTAATTTAACATTTTCGGTTCATGGTGTGCCTTATTTTTTTCAATGAAACAATGTACCTTGGCTTCAATGAAAAATGTAAAAAAAAGCCCTAAAAATACAATCCCTGCTAAAACTTGTGAAAAATATCAATTAGCTTTTGATGCATATTCTTTAATTGACACTCTCAGACGTGACTTGTCATTTGCTCACCTGACGAGGCGTCCTGTATAATTAAGATGCACATGAGGCAAGTTTTGATTTCACAGTGTTAAGAGTTGCAGTGCGCAAACACACACACTGCAGAACTGACCTTTGATCAGAGACTCACTCAGTCCTAACGAGAGTCATGATCAGTTTAGTGTAAACATGAAGTCACATGATGGTCTTGTTATTCCTGTGAGTTTATTGAATGCATCATGTGATCATTTAATTTGCCAAATCAAACCTTCTTCACCACGTAAGGCTTTCACTTGATTGGCACAGTCCATAAACTCACAGGGTCACACTTTCTGATCTTGTTTTTTTAACGCATTTTGCTCTTTCTTGCGTCTGTTCTTCTCTGTTTGTGACTGCATGACTAGCTTGAAGGGGCAGGTTGCTGTGGCGAGGTGCAGTTGTTATGCAAGCTCTTGGCAAGGTGGTCACCAGGGCACCCGCTTTTATGTAAGGGGTTTGAGAGATTGGCGGATTAATTTTGCTCGCTTTAGATTACTGCAGTGCTTTCTGCATTTCGTTTTATTTGATCTTTTCCACCTTCACTCATAGCTTTAGAATTAAACTGCTATTTTTGTTTGCAATTGTACCTTTTAAAGGGATTGTTCACCCAAAAATGTTTATTTTATCATTTACTCGTCCTCAAGTTGTTCCAAACCCGTAAGACTTTGGTTGTGGTATTTTGGTAAACATGAAACTTTCCGAAAATTTTTGAGCCTCCATTGAAAGTCCAGATAACCAAAATGATGATCCTAAAAAGTCATAAAGGCATCATAAATTGAATCCATAAGACTCCAGGTAATTTAGCCTGTTATTTACACTGATAAAGAGCACATATGGTGAACGTAGAAGCTTAAACGTGAATGCAAGCTGTCATAAACTATTTTAGTTTGCTTGTCATTATTTCCTGTTGTCTTTGTTCACGTTGTTAGATTTGCCTGAATTGTAAAATGTATTTTGGTGCATGTGTGCGAAAGTGAATAAATTAAATGTGAAATTAAATGTCACGATACCTTTTAAGTGCTATAGCAAATGTCTTATTTTAAGAGGTCTTAATTTTGGGGATAAAACTATGGAAATTGTGGATTGAACGGACTCACGGTTTCAGGGCAGCAAAGATTTCTAAGGATCTGCTGCTCATGAATTATGTAAATGTTTACTTGGTGTTGTTTATGTTGTAATGTTGTTAGAGTGCATAAATGTTTTGTCACAAAATATTCTTTTTGTAATTCAATATAAATTCTTGTAGCGTCTCTCTGGTCTTCCTTTCACAGGAAGGAAAGACTTAAGAACATTATTTAACACATAATTCAGGACATAGATTTTATCAGTACCGGCACATTAATCTGTTCTTTTTTGTAATTTAATACAAATATTTTGTCTAGTAAATGTGCCGTTTATTGGTCTTTGTTTCCTCTTTCCTTCATTCAGTGTTCCAGTAGTCATGGAAATGTTAAAAATATGATTTATCCAGACCTCCTTAAGTTAAAAGTTGTGTTAATTGAAGTTATAAGCAAATTAATATGCATAAGTCTTTCTGAATTTATAGCTGCCGTGGACTTATGTAATAGTGCCAGAAAACATCCTTGAGTTGACTATAGGAATTAAGTGTGTGTGTGTGTGTGTGTGTGTGCGCGTGTGTGCGCGCGCGCACGTGCGCAGCTGCACGGGGTTCCAGGTGGTTGGAGAGAGAGGAAAGAGCCCGACAGTTTCATGAAAGACAGCTGGAGGAGCGCAAGAAAAGGCTGGAGGAGCAGCGGGTGAAGGAGGAGAGGAGACGAGCTGCTGTGGAGGAGAAACGACGGCAGAAGCTGGAAGAGGAGAAGGTGAGGACGTCAGGAAAACCCTTCACTGCAGTTGTGCATGTGTTTTGACTGCTAGACTCCAGTCCCCCTGTTTGCCCACGGCTGAATCTGAAGGCCTTCTTGCAGTCTCTCAACTGATGTGTTGTAAAACTGAACTCTTTAAGAACTAAATCTTTTTTTGTGGCATTTTTACTCTTATGTTAATGATAGTAGAACCATTACACTGCCATCACTGTGAAGGTGTGCAGAGACACTTTCCTTATTATTGGATCACTAAAGGGAATTATAAAGGCTCATTAATATAGACTGCAGGATACATGGAAATTTGATGGAATACCAAAATAAAAGGACATGTTTGTCCAATTACATGAGGTGTGTGTGTGTGTTTTAGATGCGGCATGAGGCTGTTATCAGGAGGACCATGGAGAGGAGTCAGAGAGCCAGACCAAAGTCAAACCGCTGGAGCTGGGGGGGAACGCTCTCTGCTAGCACCTCACACAACAGCGGTAAACACACACACACACACACACACACATACATATCCTCAGGACGCCTCAAACAAAGCATCTGGGTGACAATGAAATGAGAGAAAAAAAATCTGATAATTAATGTTTTATTATCAGTAACGGTAAACACCACCCAGAAATATGACATAATTTGTCATGCAAGCTAGTGCTGCATTATTTTTAGAGAACTTGTTTCTCTCTTTTTTCAGGCTCCAGGTTTGCTGTGCTTGTTCATAGGGACAATTTGGCCCAAAATGCATATATTAATGTGATACATAATAATGATAATTAATTAAAACTAAATAGAAATATTAATATATTGTAATTTTTGACTGAAAAATGGCTGTCTTCATTTCTTTAATTTTTAAAGAATAAACCATCAAGCTTTTATCTTAGTGGAAAACTGCGTGGAGCTTTAAAGCTTCTCTTCTGAATTGGGGATTCAGTTGGAGTCGTTCTGTAATTGGGTTAATTGTGCGTCACTAACACAACCTCACTGAATCCAGGTTTCCAGAATCGAAAGCTCTAATATAATGTATTTTATAGTGTGTTTATGTGTGCAGTACAGTGTTTATTCTCTGCTCTCATCTGCTGACTCAGATCCATGAACTCACTGCCCCCCCCTTTATTCCCTTTATTTTCTCACTCTCTCTCTCTCTGTACGGTTCTGTATCTGTTTTCTTTCCTTTCACTGCTTCGCTCTCTCTCTCTCTCTCTCTCTCTCTCTCTCTCTCTCTCTCTTTATCTTCCTCCTCCTTTCTCTCTCTCCCTCTTTTTCTTTTTTTCCCTCTCACTCTCTCTTTTTGTTCCTTTCTCTCGCTTTCTTTTTCTCTCTCTCGCTCTTTCTTCCTTTCTCTCCCTTGCTCTCTCTTCCTTTTTCTCTTCCTTTCTCTTTTTTTCCTTTCTCTCTCCCTCTCTTTTTCTTTTTCTCTCTCGCTCTCTCTCTCTCGTGCTCTCTCTCTTTTATCTTCCTTTCTCTCTCGCTTTTTCCTTTCTCTCTTTCTTGCTCTCTCCCTCTTTTTCTTTCTCGCTTTCACTCTCTCGCTCTCTTCCTTTCGCTTTTTCTTTCCCTCTCTTTCTTCCTTTCTCTCTCTTCCTTTCTCCCTCTTTCTTCCTTTCTCTCTCTCTCTCTCTCTCTCAGGTTTTGATGATCCTGCTCTCTTTCCATTGGATCTAGCTGGGCTGGAACACTATCACGGTGTTTTCAGCGTGACGCGTCAGCAGCAGTTTTGCTCTAAATGTGAATATAACCGTCAGTGTAGAGCAGCCGATCAGGATCATTAGCTAGAACACGTAGCATCACCTGTAACTGATTAGTTTTCTTTCCCCTAAGCAATTAGCATGGAGCCAGAAACCTAAAAAGTAGTATGTTCGATAACTTGTAGCCATTTAGTAGTTTCTGTATTAAAAGATAAATGTATTTCTTTATCACATTCTCCACTCTTTATAGTCTTTTTGCACAAACATTACTCTTATATTGTCCTAGATGTCCTATTAGTTTTAATGTTGTTAATGTGTCTGTCCATTCTGGGACACGCAGATTGCGAGCATTAAGCAGATAAAGGTGTCGTCATCCTTTATAGTCACACAGTAGAAAACGTCCCAGTAAAGCCTCTTATTCCCTCCCCATTTTCAATCTTTCTCTAGTCCTTTCCTCAGTCCATTTTTCTTTTTTATGCCTTTAAGTTGTATTACGTTCTGCGTCTAATGCTGTTTTTTGTCTGTGTGTTTGTAGATGCTGACAGAAGGTCAGTCTCCACTATGAATCTGTCCAAACACACAGATCCAGTCATTTCCAAGCGCCTGTCGTCTTCCTCCGCCACCTTGCTGAATTCCCCAGATAGAGGTAGACACACACACACGCCATTTCCTCAAAACAATCTTCCCACAATGAGATATCCAAAGTCTCTGCTATTAATCATTTACAAAGGATCACTGTATTGAATTGACCCATAATTGATGTTTTGTGTGTGTTTGTGTGTGCTGTGCCGTCCAAGCCTTACAGAAGCAGACATCCCTCTCGTCCTCTTGCTTGATTAAAAAAACACTATCTAAATCCCAAATATCCAGAGGGAAGATCCTTCAAGACAAATCAGCAGGTGGATTTTAGAAATCCAGAAGTCTTTTGCTGTGCTTCTGGGTTCAAACCTGTGCGATCCAGGGCTTCAGACTGCTAATAAACTGATCACAAATGCAGGAACAAAGAGTAAAAAATAGAGTATCATTAATGACAAATTACAGAACCATTGAGTTGATATGTCACTTCAATTAGATAATTTTCTTTAAAAGGCATGCCTATTGCTCCTTCACAGTACTCATTAAATGTTGGAGGTGAAGTGGCATGTCAATTGAAGTGTATATTCTGTTTAAATCTTCCATAGAGTGCATTAGTGCCCACTTTTTTCACAGGCACTGGTATTTTTTTGTATTGATTTTTTTTTTTAAGCCATGGACCAAACCAATCAGCTGCGACGAGAATCAAGGCATTACAAACTTTAATTTGTTGCAAAACAGTATAGAAAGCAGCAAAGATAACACTGTGTATGTTAAGGCTTTAATGAGGGAAAGACATTAAATCCCATGAAGCATTAAAAGTGATGATGAAATGTAAAAATATTCAGAGTTGAGAATAATTACAGAATCAATTTAAGTGTACTGAAAAATATATGTGTGTATGCTTTAAAAAAAAAAGCATATACCTTTGATGTAATAAACTCTAAACTTGCAGTAAGTCTTTAAACGATCTTTCAGCAATAAAGTTATCGCTAAAAATCAATTTCCATATGGAGTTTTTACTTCCGCAGCCCAAATGTTGCTCTCTATTGCATCCACACGATGTACCGTATTTTCCTGCATATAACCCGCAGGTTATACCAGATTTTACAAACCCTGGGGGGTGCGGGTTATATAAGGGTGCGGGCTATAGCACACATTTTTTACACGTAATATTTCAATATATTGTTTGTTAAAAACACGTGATTTATTGTTTATCTTGTCGAATCGTCTCAAAAAGACCGCTAACGATGATTGAAAACAAAGACATTATAAATAGATGAAGGCAAAGAATCAAACTTTATTTTCTTTGGTTGACTATTTTTCTATAACTTGATGATATCAAGTATTATCAATTATAATATCAATTCTTGATAAGTTCTTGATAAAACTAATAATATCATAATTAATTAACTGCTTCCTTTTCATCACTGGCAGCATCACTGAAACACTCAAAATCCTCATTGTTGTCACATGCGTTTATATAGCCTGTAGTTGAAGCACAGCTCCTAGAGACAACCTACACGCACAAGCACCGTGTACCGAGCCTGAACAATTATGGATAATTGACGTCATGCGAGCAACATTCGAAATGTGAACTTACACAAAAAAGTTCATCAATCTATGGGTGCGGGTTATATAAAGGTGTGGGTTATGCCAACGATTCTTCACACAAGACCTGCGGGCTATATGAGGGTGCTGATTATCTGCGTCTGCGGGTTATATGCGGGAAAATACGGTAAGCGTGCACAAGTGCGTCTAAACCAAACGATAGCAAGTTTATTATCATGCAATTCTGTAATTTGTCATTTTCAGTCTTGAGCCCTGAGTCATGCAGTCTCTTCCAGTATTTACAAATATTGCATGTTAAAGTTTGTATAAGTTTTAAATGGTTTATACGTTTATTTATAACAATAGTGGGGGAAGGTTTTAGTGTGTGTGCATTGCTGCATGCTTTATTTGAGGGCTTCACTGTCATTTGATTCTGTTGTTCTTGATATTTAATTTTTGCATGGGTTTCTACAGCAGTTGGCTACATTTTTTAAAAGACAACATGAAAACTGAACTGATTTATGTACTTTTTTTGTTTTTAATGAATGTATTATTGTGCACATCTAATCAGTGCATGTTATTTTAAAGAATTTGTTTTCATGATTTTTCCATCTTTAGTTTTCTGCAATGTGGATGGTCAAAAATAAAATTAATAGGATAAAGGATAAAATAAAGTCCCACCCTGAAATATTATTTAATTTAGGCACCAAATGGGTTGTTTACTGTTTCCTGTTGTCTTTCCATTAGTGGCTATGTTCGGGGCAACTAACTCTGTTTTTCCTTGGTTAGTTGGTCTCACTAAACACAAACTTTATATAAAACATGCATGATTCACTGATTCACCTGCAGATGATGCAAATGCGTAACCTATTCTGGGCTTATGAGGTTGTGTGTGCATGTGCTGGGATTCATTGATGTTCATTGATTCAAGCTGCTTGTTTAGCACTTTGGTCCTGTTACTGGACAACCAATGTTTTATTAGTTAATAGCATTGATGGTATATAAGTGAGAGTGTGTGTGTGCTCGTTCAGGTCTGCGTCGCATGCCTCTTACCCCATGGGAGAGTACAGTGATCACTCGACTGCAGACACCTACACACTCCTACCTGGCCAGGAGTCGCAGCGCCATGTCTTTGTCAGGAGAAGCAGGTAGAACGCAAACACATGCACAACATGAAACACTTTATTTTGGTCACATATAGCGTGGGAAATGAACTTTTTTGCATACCAGCGGGCGAATGTCCAATTTAAGCAAGAAAAATAAATAAATTCTACTCAAATGTATAAATGAACACTGCAAGCCTGATGCACGTGTTGTTGCTTTAAATTCTTGTTAAATGTTAAGCTGAGGTTTCCTGCGATGTTGATTAGTACATAAGCAAAATGACCTGACATGGCAAGTGTTTTACGTATTTTACACCCTAGTTAGTGAAGCGTTCTGACCAACTGTTTGTTATTTGACCGTGATTTTCAGAAGCGTAACTGTAACTTAGATGTTAAAAAAATAGTACAGCTTTTCAAGCCTTCTTCTGACATGTGTTGGTGAGGTGTGACGTATATTTTCGGTTTTTGTTGTCACACCTCACCAAACCTTTATTAGATGGCTTGAAAAGCTATAGTATTTTTAAAAACACTGTTATGCTTCTGAAAAACTTGAATGGCTTCAGGGTTATAAACTATCCTTTTGATTTAGCTTTGACTTACATACAATAGCTGAATTTCAGACATTACTGCTTTACCTAATTACTGCTTACTTCATCTTAAATTAGTGTGTGTGAGTGAGCGAGAGTATTTGCATGTGTGTGTGTGTGTGTGTACGCATAAACAGAGCTGATGCTAATTTGTGTGGCTTGTGTGTATTTATATGTCGTGTCTGTTTCTTGCTAATTGTCTGGGTTTTTCTGTTTGGGGATTCTGTTATCAGCTGATTAAATTAAAGGCATCTAACATGGGCAGCTGTATCATCATTTGCCTCATGAGGAATTGAATTGTCTGCGTTCAGAATGAAATATTACACCAATGCATACTGTGCCATACTCTTCACAGCCTGCTGTTTTATAATAGTTTGTGAAACACTTCAAACAAAAACTCTGATACGTGGTTATCTACTTAATTATTTATCATGTTTAATGCATGAGTGACGTTGAAAAATTAAATGGAAAAATGCAATTTTGGGGGATTTTTATTCCAATTTCGGTTCACTTTTGGGGAAATGAAAATGTTTGCAGACACTAAATGTTTGCACAGATTGTATGGCATTACGAACAAACGATGATCAGCATTGCCTAATTTCTATCTAGAGCTTTATAGATACTAATACATAATTTCTTTTTCTTCCCTTTCCACTACTCATTCATCCCTTTTTAATCTTTTTCCTTTGCGCACCTTCCCCCGCTGTCGCTCCTCTTGTCCATCGATTTAATGATCTCATTAAACACTCCCTGGTTGGTTAAACTTGACCCTGGTACAGTGACCCCCGTTTGTCCTCGCTCAGCCTCCTGTCACCCAATGAGCTCCATGTCCTTCAAGTCCATCCAGTCACGCAGCGCCGAGCGACCAAACAAAGCAGGCCTTAATTTTGAGAGACCAGTCAGAGCAGGGTTGATCCCTCCGGACGGCTGCGCTCGCAGAAAGACCACCCAGAACATCCTGGTATGGTATTGGTGTAAATTTGTGTGTATGCAGGACAATTGCAATTGTTGATCTTTGAATAATGTAGTGTGGAAGTACAGTACACCTCTCTCAAACGATGCATTTCGTGCCTCTGTGTGTAGATTGACAGGAAGGATAAGGATTATGTGAGGAAGTCATGGAGTAACCTGTCGTATCCCACTCCCAGTCTGAGCCTGTTCACACCCAAGAGATCTCCCTCTCCGGTCAGTCATCGCAGCAGGGTCACCAATCCATCCCCCAACAGGTATAAACACCATACAATTCATGCATAATGACATTTTGTCATTTCATTTTCACAACAGGAGTTTTTTAATACTGAAGATTTATGGAAATATTTCCACAAATATGTCTGTTTTTGTTGTTAGGTGAACAGTTAGTTAGTTTAAAACTAAAATAATAACAAAACTTCATAATCATCAATCTTTGTTATTTTAAAGCCGATGTCTGATTTCTGTAATTACTGAAATATATATATTTATTTATTAGAATGTTTTATTGGACCGAATGGGGAAAAAACAATTTTCACTTACCAATTTATTTTTGTTTGATAAATAATTAAAAATAAATATTCATATTTAGCAATCTTCCCGTGAAGATAGTGGTCCTCTTGCTGGTTCAGAGATGCTTATTATGTTTATAAACAAGTCAATAATTCTGGAAAATGAAATAAATATATAATTACTAAAGCTTATACTATAATGTATAACGCATATATAATTAAAAAATAGCAATGTGTTTTAAAATGGATATTAAATCTTACTAATAAATAATAAATATTTAAATAATTAAATTAATATTAAATAATGAATAATAAATATTTAATTTATATTATTATAATGTTCACATTTATAAATAGTATTATTTATATTATTTCATACATAATGGTAATTCAAAGTGCTTTCCATAGAAAAGGAATTAAAATAATAAATAACAACAAAAAACAAAACAAAAGCAGTGATGGTTAAATAATAAGTTATACAAATAATTAAAAGATGCTTAGATGAGAAATGGACTAAAACTACTTGTCACTGACTGATTCAGGTTTACTTTTGGTCTGTTCCTCAGGGGCTCAACAGCTAAACCCTCTCAGAAGACGCCTAACCCCAAAAAGTCCCGGTCTCCTCCTCCTCCAGCATCCATTCCACTGACTCCCAGTAATCCCTCCTTACTGCCAGGCAATCTCAGGCCCCACAGAGTCTCATCCGAGAGCCCAAGAGTTACTCCAGAAAGAGAGGCCGGCAAAAAAGAGGACGTTGAACCTCCTAAAATTGAACCAGAGGCTCCTGTAACTAAACCAGAGCTTTCTGTTGGTCTGTAACACTGTGCAACCGTTCATGAACCATCAAGTTCAATTGAACTAGCGTCGTTTGCTCTATTCATGTGCCTCTTTCTCTTTCTAGAAGTGTCTAGAAGTTCTCCAACAGCACGACCCTCTGCAGGCACAACAGATCCTGAGGAGGCATCCCGTCTGCTGACTGAGAAACGACGGCAGGCCAGAGAACAGAGAGAAAGGGAAGAGGAGGAGAAGAGACAGCAAGAAGAGGCTGAAAGGTGCGTGTGAGGGATTGGGGAAGCTGCTCTGAAACTAGTTGCCGAACTATATAGAACGGCCCTGCTTTTTGAAAAACAATTCTGGTGATTTGCAAAAAAGGCCTGATTGTATTGCCTAATTTGATGATAGTGAGTTCAAAAATATAAATACAATTTACATTTTATTGATATTACACATTATGCTTCACATATACATGATAAATATGGGTCATGTTTTAATTTTCTTCTGTCACTCATCATAACTCTATCTTTGAAAGCAGTAGTAGACATAAAATAATGACCTGCATGAGAAAATTAGATGGTTGAATCTCTTCTCAGAGGAAGAGAGGAATCTTATTTGTATTTGTGCCAGTTGTATTTGTGTAATTAAAGCACAATACAAGACTTCTTCACCTTACAAATGGCTGTTGAAGGCAAAAATCCTATGAAATGCACATCATATTTAGTGAGAAACTAGAGATAGTGTTTATAATAGTAGTTTATTTAATAGTAGAGATGTATTAAATTTCTCTCCACAAACATGTTGCAGGCTGTTGTAATTGAACATTGAACATTCGTTCTATACATGCATTTATTTTTTAAATAAATGGTTTGAATCGTTGTGTGTGTGTGTGTGTGTGTGTGTGTGTGTTCAGACGCAGCAGGGAGGAGATGGCCCGGAGGAAGGCAGAGGAGCGAGCGAAGAGAGAGGAGGAGGCACAGCGGCAGGCAGAAGAGAAGAAGAGACGAGAGGAGGAGGAGAAGTTATTAGAGGAGGAGAGGGCACAGAGGGAGAGAGAGGAAGCTGAACGCCTGCAGAGACAGGTACACAAACCAACACAACAATCTCATTCATTAATCACACCAAACACAACACTCAATGTGTGCTTTAGGAGAGCGTGTCAGCATTAGGGATGGAAATAGATCATGCAACATTGACTTGATTGTGGCAGAATGTATTTATTTATATACACTTCTGTTCATAAGATTGAGCCAATAAGATTTTTAAAGATGTACTAATTGAACAAAAAATTTGTAAATGCATTTATAATGTTACAATGGTCTTTTTGCTTTAAATGTTAAACAGACACATTAATACGTTCTTTTGAAATTTCTGTTCATCAAAGAATCTGGCACGGCTGTTTTCAACATTTTGTAAGATGAAATATTTGTTGAGCAACAAATCCTCATGCTAGAATGATTTATGAAGGATCATGTGACACTGAAGACTGCAGGAATGATGCTGAAAATACAGCTTTAGTCACAGGAATAAATTACATTTTGCTATATATCAATAGATAAAAGTTATTTTAATTTGTTGTAATATTTCATATTACTGTTTTTGATCTAAATAATCACTTTTTACAAAACACAAACCTTTGAAAAGTAGTGTATGTAATTTGCCTTTTTATAAAATGCATATGTAATGTGTATTGTATGTATTAATTGAATGCTTAATATAATACTTTAATATAGAAAATGGGACAACTTGATTTAAAAATGTAGATCAAAGATGGGCTTATTCTTTATGATGTGGAAATAAAATAAACAATACCTTTAATAGTAAATAGTACCTTTCCAAAGCCCCTTTTTGTCTAACCAAAAGTTAATGTTACTAACCAAAGTTTATCACTTAATTCATCTCAAAAACGCATTAAGTTTGGCATCCCTAAAGTTAATATATGCTGAATAATGCATACATGCACAATTTCAAATGACAGAGGCTTTCATCCAAATGTGTTTGTTCAGAAAGAAGAGGATGAGGCTCGCCAGAGAGAAGAGACGGAGCGTTTGCGTCTGGAGAGAGAGAAACACTTCCAGAAAGAGGAGGCTGAAAGAATGGAGAGGAAGAAGGTAAGTTAAGTTTATTTTATTGAGTGTGTTTCTAGGTCGTTTCAGGATTTTAAAGTTGCCTGATTGTGTTCTTGTCTGTCACAGCGCCTTGAGGAAATTATGAAACGCACACGCCGATCCGAGCAGGTGAGAAATAAAACCATTGTTGCTGCCTTTCATTTGAAGCGCCGGCTTTTTCTCTAATACAAATTTTCTGTTTTGAAGAAACCTTCCCCACAGAGAAATGGCGACGTAAGCCAGCAGAGCGGACAGGATTCAGGTGAATTGAAATACTTTATGTATGTATGTGTATATATATATATGCATGCATGTGTGCGCGTGTATATATTTGTGTGTGTGTATGTGTTTATGCATGCATGTGTATATATGTGAATGCATGCATGCATGCGTGTATGGTTGTGTATATATGCGTGTATGCATGCATGCGTGTGTGTGTATGCGTGCGCATGTGCGCGTGTATGCATGCATGTGTATATATGTGTATGCATGCATGCGTGTATGGTTGTGTGTATGCATGCATGCGTGTTTGCGCGTGTATGCATGCATGCATGCGCGTGTGTGTATGTGTGCGTGTATATGTGTGTATGCATGCACACATGCATGCGTGTGTGTGTGTGTGTGTGTGTGTGTGTGTGTATATGTGCACCAGTGTTTCCTCTCTAACCTGACATCAGTCTGAATCAGTACTGTCCCTTTCTCTTGTCTTTTGTTAGCGATTTCAATGTTCAGCAGTCCCTCAGTGAGTGTGTTGACCCCTCCGGCTCCGGAGATCTCTGAGACCGTACGCAGTGACAGTAACGGACACTCGGACCCCAGCTTCACTACACCCATGCTGCCCACATCAGCTCACAGGTGAGTTAGTTATTGCCATAGTTATTCATAACAACAAACATGAAAAGCCGAGGCCTGATAGTGGATTTACCAAACACTTACTCAATTGATATCCAACTTGCATAATTTCCCGTTCGGTCAAAAAATTTAATTCTTTGTAATTCACAATAATAACAAAAAATATATATTTTTGTTATTATTGTTTAGTTCCATAGAATAAATTTTTTAAATCAACATTAAATTGAAATGAACTGTTTGTCTGCCTCTGGTTAAAATGTGTCTTCGTATGTCTTTATATTAAGCAATCAATAGAAACATCCCGTATTGGGATGCTTATTGCACATTAGGTCTGTGCTATTCTAGTTTGCTGTTGAAATTGCTTTTTATTCGTCCTCATTTCAAAGACATTTTGGATAATTTTCTACTAAATGAATCCATGTAATGTAGAAAGTGGTGTGATGCTAATGTGATGCTGTCCTCTACTGGTGACAGGAGGAACTCCAACTTTATCTTTATAAGCTTTGTAAGATAATTTAATCCAAAGTTGCTTACAAATGAGACTAAAAGCAGAAGCAGTTAATTCAACAATATGCTTAATAAAAAAAACTTAAACTTGACAAAAAAAACTCCTCTCTTCACTGAAAGTGTGGCTGTCCAACTTAGAGAAAACGGCGCTGTCACAGAAGCCTTTGAGGAGGTAATAGATCTTCCCATGGCGAACAAACTGTCCCGTCAAGATGGAGATGGAGAGGAAGAGGAGAATGAGGAGGAGGAGAAGAGGAAGATTCCCCTGTTGGCTTTCAGAGAGAACGGCAGCACACATGACGTGAGTGGACTGGAGGAGAACCCGGCACAGTAGAGTTCAGGTCAGTCAGTCTGGACACAACACTGACCTTCTTTTCTTTTTTTTGAGGGGGGGTGGGGGTGACATGCCATGTCCCCTTTACCTAATTTTTATTTATTTATTTTTATTCTTCCCATTGTAGATGTATGAACATTTATATACGTGGAAGTACAACAGAGGGACACCCCTCACTGCACTTCCCTTCATCTGACACTTAGATCCCTAAAATGGCAGAGAAAGTACAAAAACAAAGCGTGTCCTCGCAGCTCTCTTGGCTTCCCCTTCCTGTAATCCGCTCCGGTCTCCCCAAACGGAAGTGGTACGCTCCAGGAACCACATCTTCCTTCATTTGGGGAGTCGCAGTGACTGAAGACACATTTAGCACTTGAAGAAAAGCGGGGGACACGTGACGAGAACGAGGAACACGAGACGAGAGAATGATGTTTGATGCGTTTGCCTAGATTTGTAGCAAAACCTGCTGGTTTTGCTCTTGTTATGCCAGCAATTGTGTGGCTGAACGCTGTGCTTAGTTTTATAATTAATGTTCAGATGAAGAGAACAGATTTTTGCCTCTTGAATTACTCTTTCCACTCCAATGTACGGCTCTCTTTACAGTCAAAGCTTTCATCCTTGATTTATTTTGTGTGTCTCTAATATGGTTGGGTGATTTGAATCTCATTCAACTTTTCAGGAACATATCCATGATATATTTAACTCCAAATTAAATGGAAAACAACTTTTTTCATGTTTACGTTACAATTAAGCACATCCTCACAATTTTTCATGATAGTAATGTGGCAAATATGTAAATTGTGAAGTATTTATATATCATTGTAACTGTTCTACTGCCTTTAATTCATGCTGATTTAAATTCCCATTAGGTTTTAGGTTGAAATGTGACCTGGATGTGTCTGTGAGATTCACCCAGCTATTCGGGTTTGTTTAGCGTTGACACACGAAAGCATCTTTGTAACATAGAGAGCGTGTACGAGAGGTAACGTCTATTTATTTAATCAGTCGAACCCATACAAGCTAATTATTTCAAATCGAGATCTTTCGAATGTAATCATAACGTAATAAGCAGAATCTCTTTAAATCTGAAATGCTGCTACCAATGTCTTTCCTCTGCCTTATCAGATGAAGTGAAGTTTTGAGGATTTGTTTGTAGAGCTGTTGTTAAAGGGCTGATTATTATTATTTTTTTTAATCCTCTGTTCATTAAAAGGCTCGTAACACATGCTGTCGGTACGGCCCTGTAAGTGCTGCTGCGTCATAGAGCTGTTTCCATCCCAGCCCTATGAGATACAAACAATCATACGGCTCATGGAAAACCAAGTATCTTATGTAGGACCATTTATGAAGCGATTTCTCTTGTAAACAACAAAAGATCTCTGTTTTTGTTGTTAACGGTATCAGTGGATGGTCTGTGGACACCATGCACCAAGAAAAGAAGCAGGGATCAATTGAATGTCTTGAAAGGAAGAAACTAAATCTTGATATGCAAACACTAAAAACAAGTATACGTGAATGTTGCACAAATCTGTCCGCAGATCTCATGAAATGGTTTGTAAGGTTTAAAGCAAGCACAACTTGTTTACTGAGATGTCAGGGATTGATTTCTCAGTGAAGCACGTTTCATAAAGCACCATGTGCTCTTGAACTAAACCAACAGCACTGAGTACCACTTTAAAAATACTGGAGCGTTTTCTCCCTACCAAGTCCATCTATATGCATGTACAAGTGATGAAAATCAATAAACCTTTTTAACTGGAAACGACTGCTTTGAGTTCCTAACGTGTGCATCTTATAATTGTCACAGTAAATGAATGCTGTGCTGATCTAAATTAATCGTTTGCATGTGGAAGGATGTGATGTTTAGATCCAGCAGTTTTTCATATGGTGTCAGTGTGAAGCTGATGGTTCACATGTGAACATAAACATCTAAACATGTTTTCAGGGTTTGTTTGCCCTGAAATGGGCATCTCGAAAGTTTCAGTGGTTGCCAAATAACGTGGCACAGATGTTGATCAGGCTTTTATTTAATGTGAAATATTTTATTAAGGTCATATGGGGTATGAAATTATGCCTTTTAAATTGAGGTTGTTATGAATTATTATCAGTTGTTTTACATTTAATCAATACTATATGTGCGCTATTCAAGATATATGATATAATGTTCAGTGCTGTTCAAAAGTTTAGTTTATTTTTGAAAGTAGTCTCTTCTGCTTTCTCTACTGGTTGACTGTTTTTATTTAATTAAAGATACAGTAACACCATAACGGTCATGAAAACGGCTATTTTAATATATTTTAGAATGTAATTTATTCCTGTGATTAAAGCTGTATTTTCAGCATCATTAAGCCAGTCTTCAGAGTCACATGATCCTTCATAACGCTATTTTGATGCTCCACTTTAGACGTTCACTCAGAAATTATATTGTCATTATTTATTCACCCTTATGCTCTAAACCTGTATGCATTTCTTCTGCCGAACACAAAAGACGATATTTTGAAGAATGTTGTGTAACCAAACAGCTGATGCCATCCATTGACTTCCATAATATATCATTCCCCCCCCTCCCCCCTCCCCACTATGGAAATCCATCAACTGGTTGATTATACATATTCTTAAGGATCAATTTGAGGCGTGTAAATGATGACAGAATTGTCATTTTTGGGAGAAGTATTCCTTGAATGTCGCCGAACAGACTTTCCAATGGCTCTAAGTAACTTTGCAAGAGCATGTCAACATATTCTACTAACCTGAACCCTGACACCCAACATTAACCCTAACAGTCTACTAACGTCCTAATAAGAGTTAGTTGACATGTAGTTGCAGTCACTTTAGTAGTGGACCATCAAAATAAAGTGTAACCTCTTTCTAAAATGCTTAAAATCTTTAGAAAGAAGCTGCTGGATATTATTTTTGTTTAAGTTCAAATGAACTGCATTTATTTGAAATCTTTTGTAGCTATTTAAATATCTTTACTGTCACACTTAAGCTGTTTAATGCATCCTTGATGAATAAAAGTATAAATTTCCTTGTGTTAAAACAATCTTTTTGAACCTCAAACATTTGAAATGTATATTGTTAGAACTCTTGCTCTTAATAAACACAACAGAAAAGGAGTAATGCATTATTTTCAGGGCAATTGCTTTATTGTGGGCAGATTTTCTTCAGTAGCATCCGTAAATGTTTCTGAAATCTTTCTCCGATTAGAGCGTAAAGCACTGGGTTTAAGCAGCAGTGCGAAAAAGCCAACAGTCGGCAAGCGTAAAATGCGTAATCAAGACGAGTGGATACTTGACAGTTAGTGAATGGAGTTAAACCATAATCCTGCAAAATCCTCAAGAGCATCACAATGTTGTATGGAGCCCAACCGATGAAGAATACAAGACCGATGCAGAATATCAGTTTGATGGTCTTGCTTCGCAGCCTTGTCCGGGAACGCTTGATTGTCAAAAACATTCTGACCTGGCAAAATCCCATGACGCCAAATGCAATCAAGAAAAAAATGCTTTGTGAGTAAACAGCCATATGTTTCGCCCTAATGCTATCGAAATCACAGTAAAGATTGTTATCGTGATGCAAGACGAGGCTACGGAGAGTGACTAACAGCGCAGCCGTTCCGCTCAGGATCCAAACGATAAAAGGAGCGACTGAAAAGCCTCTGCCTTTCTCCCAGGCAGACAGAGGATGAACCACTGCCATGTAACGCTGAATGGTCATGAGAGTCAAGAACAACACACTGCTGTAAAAGCCAACATAGAACAGAAACTTCACGGCTTTACAGCCGAACTCTCCAAACGTCCAGCCCCAGATGTAGTACGAGGCCCAGAATGGAAGTCCAAAAGTGAACAGCAGATCCGACACGGCTAAATTCAGGATGAACACGTTGGTCAGGGATTTGAGACTCTCATAAAGTGCCAGGATGACCAGAACAAGGATGTTTCCAATGCAGCTGAACACAACCAGAAGATTGAAAAACAGTGGAATAACTACAGATCCGACTTCCACCACTTCATCTTTACTGCATAGTTGGTTTTCTATTGTGTAATACTCAAGATATGTGTAGTCTTCAGTCATGATGTTCTCTATGTGAAAATATAAAACATTTTTTTGTTAGAATTCATTGAATTTATAAAAAAAGATATGATAAAGAATAATGAATTCTTACCTTAATGTCTGTCGGTCCTGTTTGTACTAGTAACTCGGACATTTGAGCGTTTTTATGATGAATGGGAGGGTTAAAGATGTGCGTACCACAAAACTCAGATATTCCTCTTTCTCTCACAGACAAGAAACGAAAGTCATTGGTTTTAAGTGTTGTGGCAATTCTGTAGTAATACATTTTAAGATAGTTTCCAGTTTATGGGCATTTTAAAACTTAGAAGTAAAAAAGAAGTGAAACTGCATAATTTGAGGTGTTGTAGTTTTGATTTTTAAATCAACAGCAGGACTGGATTTGCATGATTAATGCCAATAAATAGATGGAAAAAAGCTTGATTAGCTGCTTGATTTCTCTTTTTGATCATGCATTTATCATCTTTGTTAATTTAGTTGTAAAAGTATGTTTTTATGAAGGTGTTTATGGTCTCATGTAGGCTATAATGTTTTGTTATTAACCTTTAAAAAGTAAATGCAATGAAAATGAGTTCATGATATGAAGTTTTTGGTTTTCCTGTTTATGTAGGTCAGTGATGATGCTGTGCTTCCACAGATCGTGCAGATTTACACTTTGTCACGTGAAAGAAAAAAAATGACACTTTCCAGTCATATCTAGCGTTTGCATTTTATTGCACAAAAACAAAACCACATACTCTGCATTTTCACAGACAGTTCTCATGTGGTTTATTTTACAGTAATTTCGGGTGGGAGTATTTGAGAAATTCTCACACATTTTACTCACAACATGTTTTCCTTTACATTTATGCCATCCTTAATAGAATAGAACATTCTTTTACACAAAGATAGCATTCCAATATTTTGTTTAATGTTTTATGTTCTTTGTTCTTTGTAGTCTAATGGCGATTTGGTCCATTTTGTTGCAAGATTTCTCTCAAGTATTTCTAATCTTGTCAAGTAGAACAAAGCAAATTACAGTGGAACCCACTTATCTCAAAATCGGTTAACTTGCCAATCCTGTTATGTCGACATTTTTGAACTGGAACCGCCAAACTCCCTATTTTTCTTAGCATTTTCTTATCGGTTATGTCGATTCTTTTATGTCGCCGAACTCTGATAACTCGAGCATAAAAGAGGGACAAATTCGCCACCTCACATGGTTATTTCATGACTAATGATCGTATCTAGTTCACTGCGCATGCGCTGAGTTTGCGTTGCACGTGGATCGCGGTCCATATGGTCGCTCTGTCAGTGACGCTTCTCTCACAGCGCCGCCGCAGAAGAACTCGCGGAAAAATCAAGCCTTGCAGATGCTATGGCAGGAGTTAGCATCACTGTCCAGGAATTCCCAGATTACATTGACATCGACAAAGACATCACTATTGATAGAAGCTTATAATCATTTTTTTTCAAGCAGACCATTAAAGGCAAAAAGCAACAAAGCATTTTAGACTTTTAAGAAACCATATTAACCGCTTGAGCAATACTTTCAGAACTGTGTCAGAGCGAAATGACTGTTATGAGCGAATGTGTTTATGTGTGTTGTGACTGTTTACGCTGTGAGCGAAATTGTGTTTGCGATATTGGAGAATATAATTAACGGTCTGTATCGAGAATCGAAGGTGTTTTTTTATTGTATGCTGGTAAATCTCTGCTGTTAGTTGGTGCACATATGCCTTTTGTTGTTAGCAAACATATACAGTGTGTGTACATTTTTATAGCATGCCGATCGCTTCATCAAATAAATCGGCATATTGGCTGTTGGTTATCCCCCCCCCCCCCCCCCCCGAGACCGTCGACATAACCGGATTCCACTGTATTCATACACTTAAATCTTTACACAAGATCCTACTTGGAATTGCTCGCAAATTATTATAGAACTTTGCATCTACAAAAACTATAAAAGCAGGGTTCAAGCAACAGTGTGAGAAAGCTAGCATTCGACAAGCATAGTATGCGTAATCGAGTCTAATGCTCACTGTACACTCTGTGAATGGCTGGATATTCTGATCAGTCAAAGATATTAAAAACATAACTATGTTATATGGAGCCCAACCAATAAAAAACACCAGCACAATAACTAATGTTAGTCTAACGGTCTTGTGTCTCTTATTGGTTCGTGATTTTGTTATCGTGCAAAGCATTCTGCCGTAGCAAAAACCCATGATTATAAATGCAATGAAGAAGAAAGCGTTTTGAAAATAAGCAATGCCAGATTTCACTTCAACGCTGCCATATTCACAGTATGTATTATCAAAATGTGGTATAAGTTTGCTATGAGTTGAACCGATCAGAGAAACCGTTCCGCTCAGGATCCAAACGATAAAAGGAGCGACTGAAAAGCCTCTGCCTTTCTCCCAGTCAGACAGAGGATGAACCACTGCCATGTAACGCTGAATGGTCATGAGAGTCAAGAACAACACACTGCTGTAAAAGCCAACATAGAACAGAAACTTCACGGCTTTACAGCCGATCTCTCCAAACGTCCAGCCCCAGATGTAGTACGAGGCCCAGAATGGAAGTCCAAAAGTAAACAGAAGATTTGATAACGCTAAATTGAAGAAGAAATCGTTGGTCAGGCATTTGAGACTCTCATGAAGTGCCAGGATGACCAGAACAAGGCCGTTACTGATGCAGCTAAACACAGTAACCAATACGAAAAAGACTGGAATAATAATAGATCCAACTTTCACCACCTCCTCTTTCTTGCACATCTGATCTTCGTAATATAAGTCATAGTAATTAGGATCTGTTGTATTCTCATCAGTCATCTTCTTTCTCCAATCTCAACCTGACCAGATCAATTCAATTCTTTGCTTGTTGTACACTGAAAAATAAAAAAAGTACTTTAATAAACAGTCTGTATTCAGAAGCTGCATGTACATTTCATAAATAATATAAAAGACAGTGCAAGTTACGCACTGAATTAAAGAATTTTGAAATGGACAGAAATTGTAAAATGTCTTGTAACATGTTCCAATAATCTTTTGTTTACAACTTGTGTACAGTGCAGAGGATGCGTATGAAGAGACATTAATACAATCTCTGCCTTTGTTTAAAGGAAAAAGAGATGCTATATCAGTCAGTACTCGAGTAACTTAGTCAAATGCTAAACAATGCATGACTTACCTTTATTCTCGATGATATGGACCTTGTAGAACTCAATGATGATCAGAACATCACATTACCAACCGCTGCTGATGACTACAATAAACTTAACTAGAATTTCATGAACTTTGTACATCCCTGTCATGGTCACATGCATAGAGCACAAGACATGCATATCATAATTGTGATGTTATGTGTTCCTTAGGCCAACTCTCTAAAATTACTGAAAGCTAAAAGAATGGATCTAATCAATGTATTAAAAAGAGCAGCTTGATTGTTCTGGGAGTGATTTGTGAGTGATGTTTGTATGATGGGTAAGTGACATCCTCTCTCAAACCTCAGCCTCAATCCTTTCATCTCGCATAAACAGAGGAAGCTGAAGTGGCTTTGTGAACTTTACAACTTAAGTAATTGTTCCACTTAAACCCATTTGTAATGAGAGACTAGGCGTGCGACAGATACCATAAAAAACTGCTGCATTAATTTTTTAAGCTTCATCAAAATTGGCAGTCTAAGTCATTCCAACTTAAATTGTATTTAAGTTTTAAAAAATCAATCATGTGGTTTGTGACTTCATTTTCCATTAGTTGAGGAATCACGTTATCCGTTTGCTCAATATTTAGTAATAAATAAATAAATCCAATAAGTATTTTATGAGGATATAAATCTGAGTGTGTTTTTTTCTGTCTAATTTGTTGCACTACATGCCAATACACTTTCTGACTGCTGCCACGTTTCTCCCGTTTCATTCATTATTTAACCAGGTTAAAAACTCATTGAGATTCATATCTGTTGCAAGAGTTACAAGAGGCCAAGAAAGCAGCTAGAATAACATAAACAGAAAAATACACATAAAACACAATCAAGGATCACAACAGCAATTTACCAAAGGATAAAATAGCATCATCCGTTAAAAGTACAACTTCAATCCGTTTAGTGATTTACTCAGCTGCTGGTCCCACCCAGCCTCCACTCCTCTTTTGAAAACACTGTTCAGTTATTCTGCCCCACCTCCACTGGATCCCTTCGGCTCCTCCTTCAGTGGCTCTGCCCAGCTGTTTGGATCCACCTTGGACTTCCAGGTCTCCAGCTCTGCTCTGGTGCATCGATTCCCCTCACCCTGGACTCCTCATCGGCCCTCTGACTGATAGGATACACCTTGGCTCCACAATACCTCAGCTTCATTGTGGTCCATTATCCTTCCACAGATTCCTCCTTGGAATCTTCCTTCCATTCCACCATAGACTCTTCCTCCCATTCCCCCATGAACTCTTCCTTCACTTCCCCCATAGACTTTTCCTCCCATTTTCCCATGGACTCTTCCTTCCATTCCCCCATGGACTCTTCCTCCACTTACCCGTGTACTCTTCCCCCCATTCCCCCATAGACTCTTCCTCCCATTTTCCCATGGACTCTTCCTTCCATTCCCCCATAGATTCTTCCTCCACTTCCCCCATGGACTCTTCCTTCCATTCCCCCATGGACTCTTCCTCCACTTACCCGTGTACTCTTCCCCCCATTCCCCCATAGACTCTTCCTCCCATTTTCCCATGGACTCTTCCTTCCATTCCCCCATAGATTCTTCCTCCACTTCCCCCATGGACTCTTCCTTCCATTCCCCCATGGACTCTTCCTCCACTTACCTGTGTACTCTTCCCCCCATTCCCCCATAGACTCTTCCTCCCATTTTCCCATGGACTCTTCCTTCCATTCCCCCATAGATTCTTCCTCCACTTCCCCCATGGACTCTTCCTTCCATTCCCCCATGGACTCTTCCTCCACTTACCCGTGTACTCTTCCCCCCATTCCCCCATAGACTCTTCCTCCCATTTTCCCATGGACTCTTCCTTCCATTCCCCCATAGATTCTTCCTCCACTTCCCCCATGGACTCTTCCTTCCATTCCCCCATGGACTCTTCCTCCACTTACCTGTGTACTCTTCCCCCCATTCCCCCATAGACTCTTCCTCCCATTTTCCCATGGACTCTTCCTTCTATTCCCCCATAGATTCTTCCTCCACTTCCCCCATGGACTCTTCCTTCCATTCCCCCATGGACTCTTCCTCCACTTACCTGTGTACTCTTCCCCCCATTCCCCCATAGACTCTTCCTCCCATTTCCCCATGGGCTCTTCCTTCTATTCCCCCATAGACTCTTCCTCCACTTACCCCATGGACTCTTGAGGGATTAAATGTTTTTACATGTTTCTGAATAATTGATATATTGATCATAGTGTGTTATTATTTATGTATATGTGTGTTTGGCCTGCTTGAATACTGTAAACTAAAGGGAATAATAGTTTAAAAGGTTCAAATTGTGCTGAAGTGTTCATTCCTGATTCAATCATGAAGTTAATGTTTTGTAACTAATCTTTCTTTACTAAACAAAGAACAATGCACCCAGAGTGGCTGTAACTGTCTTAACTATCTGTTCACCAGAAAAGATTCGTTATCAAGAGACGGGGAAAGGGGGTTCTTGTTTTCTGTTCTGTGCAGACTGCTGATTAGTATGGAGTAACCTGGGATGAAGGAATCAACCTGATAACACTGATTGCTCCGGGCAACAGTCACTGTATGGAGAGGTGGACTCAAGGGAGGAACAAAAGATCAAGAATATAAATAATGTTGTTTGCGCTTTGTAAGACATTCTGGACTTCCCAGATGTCATGTTTGTGGTAGTCCTGCAATCCTGAGCTCAGCAAAGGCAAATTCTGATTCTTTTATAATAAATCTGTAAGTTAATTTTATTATCGGACATCGTGTCTCATTCTTTGGCGAATCCAACGAACCGGGGGGGAAAAGGGTCAAGAGAGACACCAAAAATCCCAACACTCTTTCTTCCATTCCCCCATAGACTCCTCCTCCCAGTCCCCCATAGACTCTTCCTCCGTTTCCTCCATAGACTCTTCCTTCCATTCCCCCATGGACTCTTCCTCCACTTACCCGTGTACTCTTCCCCCCATTCCCCCATAGACTCTTCCTCCCATTCCTCGTGGACTCTTCCTTCCATTCCCCCATAGACTCTTGCTCCCGTTCCTCCACTTCCCTCAATGACCCTTCCTTCCATTCTCCCATGAACTCATCCTTCCATTCCTCCATAGACTCTTCCTTCACTTCCCCCATAGACTCTTCCTTCCATTCCCCCATAGACTCTTCTCCACTTCTCCCATATACTCTTTCTCCCATTCTCCCATGGACTCTTTCTTCCATTCCCCCATAGACTCCTCCTCCCAGTTCCCCATAGACTCTTCCTCCCATTCCTCGTGGACTCTTCCTCCACTTACCTGTGTACTCTTCTCCCCATTCCCCCATAGACTCTTCCTCCCATTTTCCCATGGACTCTTCCTTCCATTCCCCCATAGATTCTTCCTCCACTTCCCCCATGGACTCTTCCTTCCATTCCCCCATGGACTCTTGCTCCCATTCCTCCACTTCCCTCAATGACCCTTCCTTCCATTCTCCCATGAACTCGTCCTTCCATTCCTCCATAGACTCTTCCTTCACTTCCCCCATAGACTCTTCCTTCCACTCACCCATAGACTCTTCCTCCACTTCCCCCATGGACTCTTCCTTCCATTCCCCCATGGACTCTTGCTCCCATTCCTCCACTTCCCTCAATGACCCTTCCTTCCATTCTCCCATGAACTCGTCCTTCCATTCCTCCATAGACTCTTCCTTCACTTCCCCCATAGACTCTTCCTTCCACTCACCCATAGACTCTTCCTTCACTTCCCCCATAGACTCTTCCTTCCACTCACCCATAGACTCTTCCTTCACTTCCCCCATAGACTCTTCCTTCCACTCACCCATAGACTCTTTCTTCGTTTCTCACATGGACCCTTCCTTCCATTCCCCCATAGACTCCTCCTCCACTTCTTCATGGACTCTTCCTTCCATTGTCCCACAAACTCTTCCTCCCAGTCGCCCATAGACACTTCCCTCCATTCCCCCATGGACTCTTCCTCCAATTCTTCATGGACTCTTCCTCGACTTACCCATGTACTCTTCCCCCCATTCCCCCATAGATGCTTCCTCCCATTCCTCCACTTCCCTCAATGACCCTTCCTTCCATTCCTCCATAGACTCTTCCTTCACTTCCTCCAGAGACTCTTCCTTCCCATTACCCCTTGGACTCCTACCATTTCCCCGTGGACTCTTTCTCCAATTACCTGTGGACTCTTCCTCCCATTCCCCCATGGACTCTTCCTTCACTTCCCTCATTAACCCTTCCTTCCATTCTTCCATGAACCCTTCCTCCCATTCCCCCATGTACTCTTCCTTCCATTATGGGGGACAGACTCTTCCACCCAATTCCACCATAGACTCCTCCTCCTGCCCCTCTTCTTATGTTTTTAAAACTTTGTTTTTTCCTTCCACACAACATAAAGGTGTAGTTTATGTTTAGGTTCCAGGAGGCACCTATTGGGATGGGAATAATGGCAAGTTGGTTTATGTTGCTCTTGTAAAATTGTTTTGTTTATTTAGTTTAATAAATTAATGACTTGTGCTAACAGATCTTCTACTTGCTTCATTGTGGAACAAACCATTGACAGCATGCTTTATTTGACATTTTACACTATTATTTCCTATTATTCCTTTGTTTGAAAAGAGAAACATCTTCAATAATTAGAATTTGAGGAAATGAACCTGAGTGTGGATGTGAAACAAGGTGCAATTTTTTTTGCTGTGCATAATTTGATAGTACTTAACTTTCTGACTGATGATTTGTCCTGCTATAAATGAAGTAGTTACTATGAAGGGCAGATGTTTCTTAAACTGAACTCATGCATTATGATAATTTTTTACTTTATTTTTATTATACATTATCCATTTAATGTATACCATACAAGCAGTGACATAAACATGAAAGCAACCATGCATGCAGTAAATAAAAAGTATATGCAGATGCAGTTTAATTTCTTGCGAAAATATTTTCTGCATTAATGACGGCGCTTGTATGAAAATAGAACATTTGTCAATGGTTGTTTCATTTCGTACTGTTACATTTTTATGTTACCTTGAAGGAAATGAGAACTTCAACCACACAAAAGAAGAACAGAGAATTTATAACTGAATGCTTTTGCAGCTTGATAGAGAGAGGATTATTTTTTTTAATCATCTATATTAAACGGTTGTAATTATACAGGCAGCAGCTGTGAAATGACTCAAGACCAGGACATTAATAATAATCTTTACACTCTTAAAAATAAAGATTTTCTTTCTTAGTGTTGGTGGTTTAGTAACTTTTAACATTGATGGAACCTTTCCTATGCACAAAAAGTTTTTTATAATGGAAAAAGTCCTTTAGGTTACTAAAACGTTTTTTACACTAAGAGAAAAAGGTTTTTGTAAGTACTGATCACTGAAAGGTACTTTGCGGAACCAAAAGTAAATCTTCTATGGCATAGGAACAAAAACCTGTCGGAACCTTTATTTTTAAGAGTGTACATTCACATCGTCTTGGAACTCATTGATTTGTCAATATATTCACTAAAAGTACTTGAGTTTTCTCTTAGTACATTGAACCTTGCGATTGAATTTTTGCCAATCTGGTTTGACTTGAATCGAGTTTTTTTTTTTTAAAGACCTTCTGCAAAATCAATTTTAGATGATTCCTGAACTTTACACCAACAAAAACATAAAACACAGGGTTCAAGCAGCAGTGTGAGAAAGCTAACATTCGACAAGCGTAATATGCATAATCAAGTCTAATGCTCACTTCACACTCTGTGAATGGCTGGATACTCTGATCAGTCAAAGATTTTAAGAACATAACTATGTTATATGGAGCCCAACCAATAAAAAACACCAGAGCAATGGAGAATATTAGTCTAACGGTCTTGTGTCTCTTATTGGTTCGTGATTTTGTTATCGTGCAAAGCATTCTGCCGTAGCAAAAACCCATGATTATAAATGCAATGAAGAAGAAAGCGTTTTGAAAATAAGCAATGCCAGATTTCAATTCAGCGCTGCCATATTCACAGTATGTATTATTAAAATGTAGTATAACTGTGCTATGAGTTGAACCGAGCATTGAAACCGTTCCGCTCAGGATCCAAACGATAAAAGGAGTGACTGAAAAGCCTCTGCCTTTCTCCCAGTCAGACAGAGGATGAACCACTGCCATGTAACGCTGAATGGTCATGAGAGTCAAGAACAACACACTGCTGTAAAAGCCAAGGTAGAACAGAAACTTCACGGCTTTACAGCCGATCTCTCCAAACGTCCAGCCCCAGATGTAGTACGAGGCCCAGAATGGAAGTCCAAAAGTGAACAGCAGATCCGACACGGCTAAATTCAGGATGAACACGTTGGTCAGGGATTTGAGACTCTCATAAAGTGCCAGGATGACCAGAACAAGGATGTTTCCAATGCAGCTGAACACAACAACTACTGAGAAAAAGACTGGAATGAGAATGGATCCAACTTTCACCACCTCCTCTTTGCGACACAGCTGGTCTTGAAAATCGGTTACATAGTCGTAAAGAGGTGTTGTTTTCTCATCAGTCATGTTCATTCTTCAATCACACACTACTTCAGTCAGAGATTGTCCAGGTTCATCTCTTTACTGTCTTCTGTGGAGAATCAATTCAAATGTTAATAAAATAGGTCTTTTCATTATGAGAAAAAAAGGAGAAATTTATATAATCAGTTTATCTAAAATTATTCCAAAAATACTAAATACAGCCTGACTTTTAGTTCTTACCATGCTGATCTTTCCACTGGGTCACTTCTCTAATGAAATGTAATCAAACTAATTTGATAGGAAATAAAATCATGGCTCCCACTGTTTTTTGAAGTAGACTATATCTTGTCACGACAGTTGAGCAAAACAAATGTGGAAGAGCTGTTACTCTTATAGGGAAATTGTTCCTCTTTCATATACGATGAAAAACCACTGGTGTTAAAAAAAGTTTCTGGCAGTGCACAGAGAAAGTGACTACAAAAACAAACAAGAACACACACATGCACACACAACCTCTCTCTCACACACAAACACACATACCCTCTCTCACTCACACAAACACACACACACACCTTCTCTCACTCGCACACACACACACACACACACACACACACACACATACTCATGGTTGAAATCTATCTCTCTCCCCTGAAATTCTAAGTTAAATTAAATGATGGTGGAGAGCAGACTAGAATGAACTAGAATAAACGAGAGCAAACGAGAGCAAATCAGACCAAAATGAGGTGGTCTATTGACATTTAATGATTTTTAAAGGGCCAAGAATTTTCTGTCGTTTCTATTTGCCTAATTTCAGCGTTGGGGAAATACATAAAGCAACGCCCTAAATATAATATAGCAAGATCTAAATCCGCAAGATGTTGTTAAAACATGAAAGCAGAACAAGCAGTTACTTTCAGCTTCATTAAAATCAGTAAGTTCAAAATGGATATTTAAATTCCATGCTTAACTTTCCACATGGCAGTGGAGATGACCAGTTAGGAGACGTGTGTGTGTGTTTAGACATTTTTACTTTTTGCCGTGTTAAGGGGTAGAATATGCAGTTTGTACAGTGTGAAAATCATTATGTCTATGTAATATCACAATCAAGCATGGAAACTCAACAGAGTGTGAGATATGATTTGTTTTAGTTTGTGTTTACTAGGGATGAGCGAGTACAGAATTATCTGTATCTGTTAACCATTTGAATGATCTGTATCTGTATTCGGACTGGGCGGGACCTAACCTGGAAGTGGGCGGGATTTAACCCGGAAATGAGCAGGGCTTTAACCGGTATGTTATTTATAATCATGCAATTGATATGGGTTGATCAGAAATTGTTATATTTATTGCTGATTAGAAAACTATTTACATTACAGCATCAACATTGAGCTTCAGATCAATGGTTTTGATCACGATAACAAACAAACTATATACAGAACAAGTTTTGCAACAATGAATAACACATGCGATTGTAATTATGAAGAAATCATTATTTTTAATTTTTAATCAATTATTTTTAATTTTAAAGTCAAAAAACTGGTTAGAGCCAGCAGACGGTAAAAAAAGGAAAAAAAAATCTCTGACAGGCAGAGACGCAACGCTAGTCGCATTCTACCAAGCACCACGTCTGAATAAACCCCACGTTTACCAGAACTCTACTGGTTAATAAGTAAGTACTACAAACAAACCGAAAAAAAAAAAACCTGAAGCTGAAGAAAACCTACACTTTAACGGAAAAGACCGTGAACCTGAGTGACTGAGCGAGAGACAGAGAGAAAGAGAGTTGTAATTTACCAATAAACAGTATTGCAAAAAAAATGTCTCATCACCCATGATGTTTCTGGCTAAAGCCTAGAAAACCTAAAAGCTAAACAGAAATACAGTAATACCTCGAGATACGAGTGTCTCTACATATGAGTATTCCAAGATACGAGCAAGCCTTCGGGTAGATTTTTGCTTCTAGATACGAGTACATATTCGAGATACGAGCACGCGTACTGACGCCGATGCCGACGCACTTCAGTGTTCACTGACTACTGTACGCGTCGCTCGCGAGCAGCTGATTTTCTCTCCATTTTGTTCATTATTCTTCATAATAGCGATAAATTCTAAGAAAGTGAGTAGTAAGGATGGTAGTGAGAAGAAGAAATGCATGACGACCATGGAAATGAAGCATGAAATTGTGGATAAACATGAGCGCGTTGTCTCTCGCACGCACTTATGATCGCAGCGCACCCACGATATGTACCATCCTAAAACAGAAGGATGTAATCAAGAATGTAAATCCTTCCAAGGGCGTGAGGATTATATCGAAGTTATGTTAAAATATGAATGATGAGATGGAGAGGCTTCTGTTGTTGTGCATAAAGGAGAAGCAGATCTCCCTCGATAGACAAAGTGATAAGTAAGGATAGTCAGGCAAAAAAAGGTAAGAAAAGTGATCAGAAGTAAAGAATACCAATCGAAAAAAATCAAAACAATAATATAAAATAGAAAAGTACAAAAAAATGAAAGCTAAGTTCAGTAATGCTTAGTTCCAGCTATTCAAGAAAATTACAGTTTTTACTAAACGAAAAAGTTTCGAAAAGTGATTAAAAGTAAAGAATACAAATCGAAAAAAAATCTAAACAATAATATTAAATAGAAAAGTTAAAAAAATATGCAAGCTAAGTTATGTTAATTTAAGTTATGTAGTTTTCCTGTAATGAATGTGTCTCCATACCAACCCCTTCCCTCCCTCCACCTGCCACTACTGTCCTTAAAAACGTATAATTAAAACCACATTTTATTTGATGTCACACATGTATCATACTGTATACATGTACTATAATTGTGTGTGTGTGTGTGTGTGTGTGTATACCAATAAAAAATTTTTTTTCCCCATTGTTACGGAACGGATGAATTTGTTTTCTATTATTTCTTATGGGAAAACATGATTCTAGATACCAGCAATTCGAGTTACGAGCTCCGCCCTGGAACGGATTATGCTCGTATGTAGAGGTATTATTGTACAGTGGAGTTCACTTATCTCGAGTCACGGTTAACTCGCCAGTCGACGTTTTTGAAGTGGAACCGCTAAACTCCCTATTTGTCTTAGTATTTTACCGAACTCCACAGTATCAAATTAAAGTAATCAAAGACTAAATGAATAGTGGCTTGCTCTTAGTAATTCTTAAATTCATTCTTATATTATTATATTATCAATTCTCTATACCTGATTATCTTATGTAGTTTTGTAACATTATTATATTATACGATAAATTATTAAAATTATAATACGATTGTTATTGAATTAAAATATAATATTTTATTAGAATTGTACTAATTTACCGTATAATATAATACAATAATATGTTATAAAACTACATAAGACAGGCTTGTATATATATTATATAAATATATTAAATTAATGTGCTTTATTGTCGACACGCATATTACTTGTTGGCGTAACCAAACTATGGGCGGGGCTTTAGTCTGTGGTCCAATAAAACATGACCTCTGAGTCCCGCTCTCCTTGGCGGAGGTTTCTGTCAATCAAAAGACTAGCAGGTTTTCTATAATGAGCTGCAAGTGGATCTGCAAGGATTCTCGCAAAAGCACAAGTATGTCAGCTGTTTTTATCACTTTCGAAATTTCATCACGGGTTTAAGAAACGTCCTGCTGTAACACATACATGTTGACATTCAATCTGAACCAGCGTTTATTCGGAATGAACCCTCTGACACACCGTACTGCGCGTGACAGGCTGTTGAACTGTTGTGTGAACTTTCAAACACTGTAACTTCTGCTTTTTAAATGCCTAGTTTCTATGACAACAAAAGACGCGGTTCCAAAGAACTTTCGCGTTTGAATTCGAATAATCCCGTTTACGACAGAGGAATGTGTGAAAAACGCGAACGCTGATGTTTGTTTACATTTGTTTACAGCTGTTTCTAGTGTTGTGCAACCGCGCCGTGCGATATATATGCGTGTTATTGTTTCATCAAAGGGCTATATGTATGTATGTATGTATGTATGTATGTATGTATGTATGTATGTATGTATGTATGTATGTATGTATGTATGTATGTATGCATGTATGTATGTATACATATACGTGTGTGTGTGTGTGTGTGTGTGTGTGTGTGTGTGTGTGTGTGTGTGTGTGTGTGTGTGTGTATTTTCTCTCTCTCTCTCCCTCTCTCTCCCACATACACACAGACTGTCTATGTATAAATAAATAAAATCTGGAAAGTTTGGTAATTTGGCTTTGCAGTTATTCTTATATATTTCTCAGAATCTTCACCAAATTGCTGTTAATATATATTAGAGAAGTGGTTTTGATGTAGTACTGTATATTTTTTTAGCTTGTACCGGGTACCATTTTAACAGTTCCTCTATAGAAAATCTTTATGTAACGAGCTTTAGCTTTGTTATATTGTACATTGTGTCGCAGCTCACCGTATCTATTCAGATCAGCTGATAGACGCCTGTCTGAATTCAAGCTTTTTTTAGTCAAGTTTTTATCACTCTATAAGATATTGCACATTTCTTCATTTTAATTTGTGAAAATGAAGGCATTAACAATATGTTAACAATAATATATTGTTAACATGTTGGCATTAACAATAATCGAGTGTATTGTACAGCTTTGGCCGTCAACACGATGCAATACTGAGATCCTTTACTACAGAGTTCAGACCCTCTGCAACGAAACACCAAACCTAGTTTGTGGCTTCTTGAATTCAACTGATGGGCCTGATTATTGGCAAAAATTCTAATCAGTATTGTTAATCTGCACTGCTTTGAAAAAAGAGCATTTGTACATTAAAAATGCTTATCCAGAATTTCATCAACTTTATAATGTACAGTCTAAGTAGTGATGCTTGACTAAGCAACCACCAGTGATATGAGCGATATATCATAAACGCTTGTGATATGCTAGTTATCTTTTGTCTCTGTTATTCCTTTACACAGCAGACTACAGATGACCTCTTGACCCCATCGGCAGGAAGCTCGTCAGACCATGGCCGCTGGTGCTGCAGTCGGGGAGGGTCAGATCCAGAGGATTATCAGAGATCTGCACGGTACGGATGTGTGTGTGCCCTCATGAAAGAGGCAGAGCTGTTGTTTAGAGAGTGAAGCGGTGGTCTACGGCGGAGCACGTGCAGTTGCGATTCGCAGGGCGCTGGCTTCCAACACAGGGAACGAAAAATGCAAAACGAGAGCGACCTGCGAATCAAAGCTCATCCCTCATGTGTGCCGTTTCAGTTCCTGAGGTGGATAAAAGGCGCGTGGAGTAAATAACAGAATCGGACTTCAGAAGCAGATATAAACTCTTTGTAAAATGACTGTAAAATTGGGGTTTTGTTGTTTGTGATCATTATTAGTCACGCTGTATTGCTCTCTGATTGTTTTAAAATATCTTTGTCATTTTGATTGTTTAATCCTGATGGTCTTTTCTTATAGATGCTGTATCAGAACTGACAAAGGAATATAAAGAGAATGGCGAGCCCATTACAGATGACAGCTCCAACCTGCACAAGTTTTCCTACAAACTGGAGTACCTGCTTCAGGTCAGAGACACACAGATGCAGCAAACGAGAGCAAAACGAGAATAAACTAGAATAAACGAGAGCAAACAAGAATAAACTAGAATAAACAAGAGCAAAGGAGACCAATCGAGAGCAAATCAGACCAAAATGAGAGCAGACTAGAATGAACTAGAATAAACGAGTGCAAATCAGACCAATTGAGAGCAAACCAGACCAAAAGGAGAGCAGACTAGAATGAACTAGAATAAACAAGACCAAAACGAGACCAAACGAGAGCAGACTAGAGCAATCGAGACCAAACGAGACCCAAACGAGGCCAAACCAGACCAAACCAAACCAGACCAATCGAGAGCAAACCAGACCCAAACCAAACCAGACCAATCCAGAGCAAATGAGGCCAAACCAGACCAATCGAGAGCAAACGAGACCCAAATTAGACCCAAACCAAACCAGACCAATCGAGAGCAAATGAGGCCAAACCAGACCAATCGAGAGCAAACGAGACCCAAACCAGACCAAACCAAACCAGACCAATCGAGAGCAAACGAGACCCAAACCAGACCAAACCAAACCAGACCAATCGAGAGCAAATGATGCCAATCGAGAGCAATCCAGAGCAAACGAGACCCAAACCAAACCAGACCAATCGAGAGCAAATGAGGCCAAACCAGACCAATCGAGACCAAACCAGACCAATCGAGAGCAAACGAGACCCAAACCAGACCAAACCAGACCAATCGAGAGCAAATGAGGCCAAACCAGACCAATCGAGAGCAAACCAGACCCAAACCAGACCAAACCAAACCAGACCAATCGAGAGCAAATGAGGCCAAACCAGACCAATCGAGAGCAAACGAGACCCAAACCAGACCAAACCAAACCAGACCAATCGAGAGCAAACGAGACCCAAACCAGACCAAACCAAACCAGACCAATCGAGAGCAAATGATGCCAATCGAGAGCAATCCAGAGCAAACGAGACCCAAACCAAACCAGACCAATCGAGAGCAAATGAGGCCAAACCAGACCAATCGAGACCAAACCAGACCAATCGAGAGCAAACCAGACCCAAACCAGACCAAACCAGACCAATCGAGAGCAAATGAGGCCAAACCAGACCAATCGAGAGCAAACGAGACCCAAACCAGACCAAACCAAACCAGACCAATCGAGAGCAAACGAGACCCAAACCAAACCAGACCAATCGAGAGCAAATGAGGCCAAACCAGACCAATCGAGAGCAAACGAGACCCAAACCAGACCAAACCAAACCAGACCAATCGAGAGCAAATGAGGCCAATCGAGAGCAAATGAGGCCAATCGAGAGCAAATGAGGCCAATCGAGAGCAAATGAGGCCAATCGAGAGCAAACGAGGCCAATCGAGAGCAAACCAGACCAAAACGAGAGCAAACCAGACCAAAACGAGAGCAAACCAGACCAAAACGAGAGCAAACCAGACCAAAACGAGAGCAAACCAGACCAAAACGAGACCAAAACGAGAGCAAACTAGAATAAACCAGACCAAACGAGAGCAAACGAGAGTAATTGAGCTCCCTAACCTCTGAGCCGATCGCTCAAAGAGGTCCGAAATGCAATTGTACACAGTTGTGTAACTTCTCATGCATCTTCGTGATCAGGTCAATTCATCTTTATTCATATGAAGCTTTATACAATACAGATGATTCAGAAGCAGATTTACAGTGAGGAACAGGAAGATGCCAACAGAGTTCATGCGAAAAAAGACAATGGTGTGTCATAATTCTGCTGAAGTCAGTTCCGTTAAAGGATCAGTTCACCCTGAAAATGAAAATGATCCCATAATTATCTCAAAATCCAAGTCTAAAAAGAGAAGTTTTAAAGAAAAATGCCAAACCACATGATGTGGGGGTCAAAGGTCAATTTTTTTTGCCAAAACTGACTGTATCCGGAACGTGCGTACGCCGTCGCCGGAAGCCAATGATTATACATTTATAAATAAGCATATTTTTCTTTCAAAAACCCATCTCTCATTAAATCCCTGGAGACGTATGGATTACTTTTATGATGGATGGATGGATGCACTTTTTTTGGAGCTTTAAAAACTGTGGGAAGCTGGGAAGAACCAGGATATTTTTTAATATAACATAAAGGGTGAATAAATTATGGGATCATTTCCTTTTTTGGGTGTACTGTTCCTTTAAGCTCCATATTTTTGCAAAGTTTATCAGTAATGAAATTAAGAGTACAATTCAGCAATAAACAACCTCTACTGAAGACAATAGCGCCGCTATTCCCTTTGAGTTCAGTATTCAGAGTTGATTGATTGATTTGATTGAGCTTCACCTTATGCGTGGATTTAAAACAGAACAAGACTTTTGTCAGTCGTAGATGTACTTCTTGCGGATCTGTGCATAGAAATGATGCCTTTACACTGAGACTGAAGTCAAGTTGGCTGCAAAAGAGACTGCTTTATTTTTTGTGCCTTATCAACATACAGTGACAGACTGTATTTAGTCACACAATCAGAAACTCTCACTTTGATTAAACCCAAACACACGTTGTAAATAGCAATCGTCTCCGCTGATTGGATGTTAACACCGGGTGGGACGCGTCCCATATGGAGACACTCAAAGGCCCTATCTCAGTGTGTTCCCAGAGGACTTGAAACTTTTCCATTTAAACTTCTTTGAGTCTGTTCATTCATCTGGTTTATTATGTTCTGATTATCTTGCTCAGTTCGACCAGAAGGAGAAAACAACATTTCTGGGGAGCAGGAAAGACTACTGGGATTATTTCAGCGACTGCCTGGCCAAAATCAAAGGAGCAAATGATGGAATCCGCTTTGTTAAATCTATTCCAGAGGTAAACATCTGTCCCGTTCACTAACAAGCATTTAAGCAGCATTGATATGTTATATTGCATCTAAAAACTTCTTTATATAATTTCTTTTCTTCTTTTTTTTACTTACTCCTGTTTCTTGTTTTTTTTAAACTAATTTATGGAAGCTTGTTTCCACCATTTTTATATTTTATGGTAATTGTGACTTTGCAATGCAATTCTAAAAAGAAAAGTTTTTTATTATTTTACAAAAGTTTTATTTTTTATATATATATATATATATATATATATATAACATTTATTTAGTTAATTTTTTAAAACTTCCATTAATGCAAATGAATATTGACAACAACAGCAGCAGTAATAATAATAATATAATAATAAAAATAAAATGTATGCTTATTATTAAATATTAAAATGTGTTAATTATCAGTTAATTATCTTTTGTAATCTCAAATTAATTAAAAATACTATTTGTACTCTTAATTAATAATTTGTCTCATCAAATGACTTTGTTCAAAAAAGGAAATTTTTTTGAACATCCTAAATGTCAGTGTTATCGGTTAACTGTGTCTTTTTGTATTCTGTATGGTAGAGGCACACCTGCAGACACAGACCTTTTGTTTAAATAAACCTGTCCTATACAGTTCCGCTTTCTCTCTGAAATAAGAGATTTCCGTGATGCCATCGCTTTGGTTCTTCTTTGTTTATCTGTATGATTTTCCGATCATTTTCCAAATGCCATGTCCTTTATAAAAGAACCACTTCCGTCTGATATTGTATTTACGGTAGTCAGATTTGTGTCTATTGTCTTAACGCTGAGCTTTGCCACAGAGTTAACCAGCTTCTTCCTCTTGCGTTGAGGTTGGTTTCACTAGTAGAACAGCTGAATTTTGGGAATCAGATTCAATGTAACAGTGAGTGGTTTGAGTATGCTGGTTATAATCTGTGTAGTTGTATTTCATTATGCTACACAAAAAGAGTAGTTAAAGTTATGAAAGTCTAACTTAAATATAAGCAATCAGACAGAAATCACCCAAAACATCCAAGGAACCATTTAGGAACATCCTTGTATGGCTTTTTCTTCAGGAAGTGTTTAAAGTTTATCTAATTTTCTTATTATAAGATACTTGAGTGATGGTGAAAGCTGTGTTGTTGTTGTGTCTCAGCTGAAGACGTCTCTGGGTAAAGGCAGAGCGTTTATCCGTTACTCACTCGTGCATCAGCGGCTGGCCGACACACTCCAGCAGTGCCTCATGAACCACAGGGTCACCAGGTAACACTTCACCTGCCGTCTCTCTTCACAAACATGCAGTTTAGCGTTTAGATCGGATTGTTGCACATCTTACATTGAAGTGTCCTTTTGATGTTGTCACGTTATTTTGGGTTTTTTCTCTCCTGGAAAAAATTAAATGCATTGCTTTCCTGTAGCTCAATTAGTAGAGCATTGGTGTTTACAACACCAAGGTCATGGGTTCAATCCCAGGGGAATCAAGAACTGATTCAATGTGTTTCTTGAACGCAATGGATAAAAGCGTCTGCCAAATGCATGAATGTAAATGTCTCCATGCAATATTTCTACATGTAGGTGTATGAAAAAATATGAATATAGGCTTATAATAAAATAGTGGTCAGCCATTTTTTTAATTACACTAGCCTACAATGTTTTATAAGTCGTCTGGGTATCACTTTACATTATTAACATGACCTAACAATGCAAAATATTATCTTTAGAGCACAAATGAAGATTTGAGAGCTTTCTGTCCCTCCTCTGGGAGCAATGCAATATTTACATATTCAAACGTTAGGAAAAACATCATTAAAGTAATCCTGTAACTCCAATGGTTTAACCTCAATTTTATGTTTGCACAAAAAACATAATTTACCACTTTATGAAAATATTGTCTGTAATACACCACAAAGCATGCGTGTCGTGTTGACTCAAAACCGGAAGTAAATTATGTTTTCTTGTGCAAACAAATCACTTTTTTGACGTCGCTTCATAAAACTGAGGCTAAACCACTGGAATCATAAGGATTACTATAATGACGTCTTTATTTCGGCAAGCATTTGAAGTGATCTGCACTGTTCAATCAAGTGTGAGACACTTTGGCTAAACAGAAATGTGTCTCTTAAGAGAGGACAACACTGTACGACAGCGGTGGAAATCTCCTGCAGGGCCGCAGCCCTAATTAAACACGCCTGTGCGATTTTTAGAGCTGATAAAGGGCAATTTGTTCATCCATGACTTCTAAAAATAACATGATGCAATTTATATCATGCATATGACGCAATTCCAACTGTAGATTGCATCATTCATTGTTGCATTCACAGTCCGAACCCATTCATAGATTTATTCATAATGTATTTTAGTCATTTCTGGTTTAAACTGAGATCTCTTCCCTTTTCTTCCCTCACTTATCCTCTGCCTTTCTCAAGTCAAGGGTCCTATATACTTATCCAATACCCTATCTTAAAAACTAGAATCAGTTAACAATTATAAGCATCAGAATTAGTCAGATTTGACTACAGTTATTTCAGTAGAGCAGTGTTATTGGCCAATGATAATTTTATTCTGAAAGCACTTGAGCATCTGAGCTCCCATTCTCCATTAGTCTCTGTTCATTAGTTGTCTAATATATTATGTGTAAAACTATTATTGCGCTTCTGTTTTATTAGCAACTTGTTTTATTACTACTTCATCTGTAACCAGAAAATATGCATTTATAGAATTCAAGCAAGTCTTTAAATATCTAATAAACATTTAGTTTCACAAACCTTGCAAACTTTGCTGAATGTCGCTGTGAGAGCTAATGAAGAGTGAATTTGTAGCCTATTTAAAAATGTGGACAGTTCAGCTGTCACTGGAAACACAATCATCTTTTAAAATGGCTTTCCTGCAGCTCAAACAGCAGAGTGTGCCGCTTGCAACATCAAGGTCATGGGTTCAATTCCCTGGCAAAGCAAGAACTGATTAGAATGTCAGTGTGTTTCTTGAATGTAATGCAAGTCGCTTTGAATAAAAGCATCTGCCAAATGCATAAATGTAAATATAAAAATTTGATATTCTGAATGCAAGTTAAATCATTTCCTCAAATGACCTTAATTGTCCAGAATTCAGCTGTGGCTTCAGTGTAGAGGCATGAATATGTAAAAAACACGGCAGGTTCGCCATCCAAACCATAAAAGGTGAAAGCTCATACATACTCTGTCCTAGTTACGGTACTATTTACATCCCACAGCTTAATTCAGTAGAAACAATACTGAAAGTGCTTCCCACAAAGAGTTTTACTTCTTTAAATGAGCTTCCCTGTTTTAAGAAAACAATATTACATTTACTCCGATTAATGGGTGTGTTCTATGCCTTACTTAACGCGAGCTTCCTTATTTTTAATAAAGACGATTAATTGTCAGACAATGCTGTGTTTGTCATTAGCAAATGGCACGATAACCCGTGGCGTAATTGAATTAATACCACAATATTTACAAGTTAAGTGTAAACTTTTAAGCTAACAAAAATGACATTGCACTATGTAATTTTTGTTAGCTTAAAAGTTTACACTTAACTTGTAAATATTGTGGTATTCTTCTTTCCAATGCATGCCTCCTTACGGATCTACGATTAAGAGTTCATTTCAGTTCAGATGCGTCAACCATCCAAACACAGTTCTATTTCCAGTGTAATATAATTTGGGACACCATCGTTTTTACTTCTCATGCCATTTAGGATAATATGTTAGACTCGAGACATGGGTTTCTAAAGCCTTTTTAAAAATGCTGTTCTTCTGCAGTGACTGGTATAGTTCCCGGAGTCCATTCCTCAAACCCCATCTCAGTGTGGACATCATTAATTACCTCTATGAGCTCAATGATGTTCAATTTGATGTGGCATCCAGGGGTCATGACCTTGATTCAGAATGGCCCACTTTTGCAAGGTAAGAGCACACTGTAATTTTCACATTATAAAATAAAAATAATACACCAACAGCAAACATACAGCTTTCCTGTAGCTCAACCAGTAGAGCATTGGTGTTTACAACACCAAGGTCATGGGTTCGAACCGAGGGAAAGCAATTCTTGAATGCAATGCAAGTCACTTTGGATAAAAGCGTCTGCCAAATGCATAAATGTAAATGCTGGAGCTCCTATAATTCCACTTATCTATAGTCCATCTGGCATTTATAGTCAATTTGCCATGATTGGAAAATAGTGTGTGAATGTGTTTTAATAAGTTGATTTCATTTAAAGTTCATTAAAAAATGTGTCGCAGGAGGACACTGGGAATGACTAGCTCTCCCAGTCATATGTGGAAACCACCGAGTCGTAGTTCCAGCATCAACAGTCTGGCCAGCACATACTCACAGGTACCAGCACAGCTATAGTGTGTCATGTAGCTTTAAGTAAAAAAAAAAATTTAATAAAACAAAAAAATATATACTGTATATATTCATTATAAATGTATATATTATAAATTCAAATATATATATTCATTATAAATGTATATATTATAAATTCAAAAAAAAAAATATATACACATATTATTAATTAGGGATATTATTTATAGAAATAAATAATATTTATACAAATGATTACTGTTATAATTGTAAAGGTAACATTTTATTTTGCATTTTCCTTGTTACATATTTTACATGTGCATACTATAGTAATAACACTATGTATAATTGCATGTAACTAACCCTCAACTAAGTACGTGTTGTTAATGAATATCATCAGTGCTTAAATATAGAATTACACTGTAACAATGACATCTTAAAATAGTGTAACCATTTTAAATTGTTTTTTAATATTGAGTGTTACATGCATTACATATCATTTGTCATTGATCATTCTAAACTTACAAACATTTGCACCACTGTTATATATCCAGTAGATGGCATTGTTTGTCTCAAATATGCTCTGATTCAACTTTAAGCAATCTCTCTTTCTCTCTTTTTGATTGTGGATCTCCTCTTATTTTCTGTCTTTCTCTCAAACCTCGTAGCAGGCCCATGAGTTCCCTGGCAGTCCAGATTTTGGACCTGGGCTTCTGTCAGACATGTCTGTGCAAAACTCCAGTGGACTAAATGATTCTTCCATCAGTGCTATAGACGAGCTCCGCCTGGAGCTGGACCAGTCTGAGTTAAAGCAAAGAGAGTTCCTTGACCAGGCGCAAAGGTTAGGCGCCGAGGCGGGTGAACTCCGTGGGGTTGTGGTGGAACTGCAAAGGCAGCTGGATGTCTCTCTAGCTGCCCAAGGTAACCATCAGGAGCTTCAGAGGAACCTGGAGGTGCTAGCTGAGAGCGAACGAGCCCTATCCCATGAGCTAGAGGTCTTGAGGGGACGCGAGATCCTCAGAGAGGCCTTCCACAAGGACCTCCAGGACATGTTGGCAGCGGCAGAGCGGAAAAATGAGGAGTTGATGGCAAGGCTAGATGGAGCACTGGATGAAAAAGGCCAGAGGACGGCCAGTGACTTCAACTCTGCCCAGAAGATTCATGAGTTGTTAAATGAACTGAAAGAGGCTGAGAAGAGGAGGATAGATGCTTTGACAGAAGGAGAAGAGAGGAGGAGACAGGCGGAAGAACTAGCTGAGAAAGTCAGAATGAAGGATGAGGCAATCAAAGAGGCTGAGGTGAAAATGGAGAAGTGGATGGAGAAGGGTAAACGACTACAGAGCAGGGCAGAAGAGCAGCGTAATGTCATGGACAAGCTCCAAGGGGCTCTTGCGGTCCGAGAGAAAGAGACCAGCAACCTTCAGAGGCAACTGCAAGATCTCCACGACTCTCTGGATAGGATGGAAAAGCAGGCTAAAGTGGAGAAGAAGGGAATGGAAGAGGATAAAGAAGAGCTTGAGAAGAAGATGAGTAGTCTGGAAGGGCAGGTCCGAGGTTTACGGACACAACTAAAGGCTAAAGAATCTGATCTTCTCTCCAGTGGCAAAACGGTCCAGTTTCTGGAGAAGGAATTGGAGAAGGTTAATAGTGAGAAACGGATTCTGGCGGAAACCATATCTGAACTGGAGAACGGGACCAAAGAGCAGGTCAAGAAGATTGACGAATACAAAGATAGCTGTGCTATGCTTATGGAGCAAAACAACAAGCTCGTCCAGATGGCAAGCAAGAATGAGGACAGCAGGAAGGAGCTGCTTGAGAACAAGTCTTCTCTGGAGAGTGAGTTGGCTGGACTGAGGGCCTCGGAGAAGCAGTTGCGATCGCAAATTGATGATGCGAAAGTGACAGTGGATGAACGAGAGCAGCGAATGAGAGAGGAGAACAGAAGTCTGGATGAGAAGCTGCATAAGACCAACATGCAGTTGGAGGAATACGAGAATTCAGTTCGCCAACTGGAGCAGGAGAACAAGGACCTCATGGAGGTTCAGGTCACTCTTAAAGCGGCTCTCACAGCTATGCAGGAGGAGATACGTAACATCAACAGCCAGATTGCAGAACTTGAGAAGAGTCTTGGAGCTGCAAAATGCAACGAGGCAAACCTGACCACACAGATTAAAGATAAGGACTCCGAACTGGAGGAGCGGGAGAAGCTCTGTGAGGAGCTCCGGGGAAGGGTGGAAGAACTTGAAGGTCGGGAGAGGGATTTGGAAATGGAGAAGACAAAGGCAGAAAGAGCTTTTGTTAAGCAAACAGAGATGATTAACAGTCTTGAGGCCCAGAGAAAGGTTGCAGAGAAGGTCCAACTTGAGCAGAGCGCATGTCAGGCTAAAGAAACCCAAGAAATTACCTCAAAAGTTACTCTCCTGGAAGATCAACTGGGATTGAGTGTTAAAGAGGTTTCTAGGCTTAAAGAGGAAGTGATCGATCTTAGAGCTAAACTTCACAGTGCCGTGGAGGACAAGGACAAGACTCAAGCAAAGCTGGATGTCACTGAGGCTTTCTGTGCTGAACTGCGGATCTTGACTGAGGAATTGAAGAAGCAGGCAGAGAAGCAGAATCGACTGCATGTGAATGAGCTTCTGCAGTCTAGTGAACGGGTTGAAGCCTTAACGTCGCAACTGAACCGTGAGACATGTGGGCACACGAAAACGACTGCTGAACTTGCTTCAGCCAAAGAGGAGCTGGTAGAGCTCAAGGCCCAGAATGAGCGGTTGGTCCTGGAGAATGCCGAGACCAGAGAGAGTCTACATCGAGTCAACACACAAATGGCGGAGCTGGGAATAACAATTTGCCAACTCACTGCAGAGCGGGAAGAGGCCCGGGAACGATGGGCTGCTGAAGCTGCTCGAATAGAAGAACTGCAAAAGCAAGGAGTGAAGGAAACGGAGCGACTCAATGCCAGCTTGGTGGCTCTTCATCAGGAAAACTCTAGTCTACATGAAGAGCTACAGCAAACGGAGAAACTTTCAGAAACTATGCTGGAACTAAAAGAGCTGCTGGACAAAACCGAGGGTGAGCGGGACGCTGCGCGAGAAGAGATCTCTGCGGTGAAATTTCAGATGAGTGCAGAGAGCATGACTTTCAAGAACCAGATAAAGGTATAATCATTATCTTGTCAAATCTTTGCACTGTGTTCATGTCATGGTAACTCTGTGCTCTATAGAAACTGTACAAGTTTCTATGGCGAAACTTGTGTGATGCTAAAATGCATCAAACGTATCAGATGTTGATTCCACGATTTTGCATAAATTTTTCTACGATTTCCGTGATTTTGATTGTAAGATAGCAAACAGGTAAGATTTTAAAACGGTTTAATCTCAAATCATCTATCTCTTATCCCTATAATTACTTATGTGGCAAATATCCATGTAATAAGCGGGATAATGTGCATTACAGTGTACAAAACAAGCATCGCAAAATGACAGCAGCTGCGTTTGTATGAAACGAGAAAGTGAGATTTTTGATTTGAGTTTTAATATTTTATTAACTCACCAAATGAAAAACTTCCACAAGGAAAATACAGAAAATTCAGTTACCTGGATGAGCCTGTGTTTCAGTTTGTTACCAGTTGTTATTTGGGGATAAAACACGATTTATCGATCAGACTCAAGTTTTCCCCATAGCTGTGTAAGAAATGATTTTTCCTTGTTAATTACATTTATCCAAAGAGACTTGCATTGGATTCAAGACACACATTGACATTCTAATCAGTTCTTGCTTTCCCTGGGAATCGAACCCATGATCTTGGTGTTGCAAGCGCCACTCTCTACTATTTGAGCTACAGGAAAGCAAGTAACTTATAATAAAGTTAGAAAAGAAATATCAATAAATGTGAACTCGCACTGCAAGCGAGTAATTCTGACAGGACATGTACTTTTACAGGAGACTTTATTGATGTTTTATCTTATTTTCTATGCGAGTGAAATAAATCCATGAACATTTTATGTCAAATTAGCGTTTAGGGACATGTTAGTATTAAAAGTAATTTTGAATATTTTCTAGTCTTTATGTATTTAAAAAATATATATAATTATTTTTAAACTAGAGCCTTAATGAAGAGATGGAGGGTTTGAAAGCTCAGCTGGATATGGAGTTGAAGAAGACATCCGAGCTGGAGGACAAATTATCCGAGTCAGAGGTATGTAAATGTTTGGAGCCAGGTGTAACTCTGAGTCAGGGTTGACGAACACCATCACTTTTAATCCTTTCATTTGAATGATCTACATGATCATCAGACACTTTTTGCATACCAGCATGTTAATCCTCATTATTCATCTCTGTTGGCTGATAACACTGATATTAGTAGGTGATGAGTGTCTGATCTCTTGCTGCTCCTTTACTTCTTGTTCACTGGAGATTCACTGTGCGAGACGGTGAAATAGACGACACAAGATTGGGGTTAATTGCCAGACAGTGATGAATAATTTGCTCCTAATTAAGTTTATAATTAGGAACAGTGCATACGGTTTCTTGCAGATATTTGTCAATTAAAGTACAAGTGCCGTTGTAATATCTTCTATAATAATGTTCTTTAAATGTTTCTGCTTTTTTCAACAATAAAACCTATGCTATCTTTTTTGCATAACCAATGAGTTAAAATATAGATTTACAATTTCCCTTTGAAAGTGGTATTGTGGCAGTATGATGGTACACTGACGGTATTTTATGGTAATACCATGGTGCTGATTTACCGTATTTTCCCGCATATATCCCGCAGACGCAGATAATCTGCGCCCTCATATAGCCCGCGGGTTTTGTGTAAAAAAACACCGGCATAACCCGCACCTGTATATAACCTGCGCCCTTATATAACCTGCACCCTTATATAACCCGCACCCATAGATTGATGAACTTTTTTGTGTATGTTCACATTGTCTACCATTACTGATTTTAGAAGGACCGAATTCGTCAATGCTCACACGTGGATGACGAACGATACTACAACTACTACATTTTCACTCACCCGCCCAACATGCAAATTTGAATTTACCCTATTAAGTCAGTCTTAGTTACTGTATAATTTTTGTTAATGCTAAAGGATTGTTAAACGCTGTCATTTCAAGATTACAGGAATGAGGGGAAAATCAGCTGTTATGTTAATGTTTATGTTCCTTGAGGAAGATGAGACTGTACAGAATATTGTCAATGTGATGTTTGTGTTTAATTTAGGGAGTGAATGTAGAATACTCTCGTCTGATTGAGGAGAAGGATTCACACATCACTGATTGTGAGACTCTGATACATGAGAGAGAGTGTGAGACGCAGCAACTGCAAGAAAGTGTGTTAAGGTGAGCACAATCCAGCACAGATAATGGCTCTGCGTGTGTAAAAGCCATCACTAATGGATCTCCAAATGGATCCTCATGATAAGGAATTCTTGGACCCTGGATAAGATTTGGTTTTAGTAATTATTGGTTAGGTTATATTTTTATGCAGTATTAAGTTCTATTTGCTTTTTCTCTCTCCCTTAGTACCAAAGTGGCTCTTAGTGACGTGCAGAAGGAGAAGGAAGAACTGAAGCAGAAACTGGATCAGATGTTGACTGAGACTCAGAACAAGCATCTCCGGATGTCTGCTGAGCTGGAGGATCTGAACCAAACCAAAATAAACCTGGAGGAACGGCTCATTGAACTTATTAGGTCTGTATGTCACATAGCACTTTCCTTTCCTGACCTTGGCTTTTCTGTTGCTCAAACAATAGTGTGGCGCTTTCAACATCAAGGTCGTGGGTTTGATTCCCAGGGAAAGCAAGAACTGATTATAATTTCAATGTTTTTCTTGAATTCAATGGGTAAAAGCATCTGACAGATGCAGAAATGTAGATGTATCTTAAATCTGGGAGCTTTCGGTGTTAATAAATTCATTTGTTTTCATGGTTATGGGTCAGGTTTAAGTTTTTGTAACATATCTACACTCATCTACACTTACCGAACACTCATTTGACAGAAAAAGATACTATGCTTTGTTATGGTCTAATTCACACACATACACAGTGGTGTGAAAAAGAGTTTGTCTCCTTTCTGATTTCTTATTTTTTTGCATGTTTGTCACTTAAATGTTTCATATCAAACTAATTTAAATATTAGTCAGGTCTGTTCACACTTTAATGGAGAGAAACTACAATTTTTTTTTTACAATTACACAGACGAAGCTATGTAAATTCTCAATAAGATGTCAAGAAATATGGTAATGGTAGCATGAAATGTTTTTATATCAAAGAAGCACACATAAAAGCAAGTCAAGAGCTTATTCTCACCTGCCTATCAGATTGTTGTTGCAAGTATATCTGTGTTTTCCTTGTAGCCTCTTCTTAAGGGATTGTAAGGTAATGCATTATAATTATCTAAGCAAAACAAAATTAAAACTCAAATATCTACAGAGCCAGAATGCTGAGCAGAAAACACAAGAGATGAGATATAAGGGGGCTGTTATTCTGGGTGTACATAAATGCTTTTTTGATTAAATCTGCAGTTTGGTGTGGAAAATCATATAATCTGACAGCTGCAGATGTGATAAAACTTTCCTCTTGACTTGAAATGTAAATGAAATGGCTGGACCATGAAGTGCCTTTAGACTCCAAGAGACACAAGAGAACCTGAAAGACTCAGTTTGAAGTCTTTCTTCTTTGCTCATCTCCTGCTCTCTCTGTTTTTCAGGGATAAGGATGCTCTGTGGCAGAAATCGGACGCTCTGGAGTTCGAGCAGAAGCTGAGATCGGAGGAGCAGTGGTGGCTGGTGGATAAAGAGGCTACGCACTGCCCGGGCTGCCAGGGCCAGTTCACATGGTGGCTGCGGCGGCATCACTGCAGGTGGGCATTCTCGCCAACTCCTGCTCTCCTCTCTAGGTAGAGGTGAAGTGAAATACACAGGAACGGCAGAAAATGAATTTATGAGTATTAACAAACTGAGGTAAGTTAGAGGACCAATGAAATGCCTTTAAACGGGCAACATTGTTCAATGTGTAATTTCCACTGAAACAGGAAGATGGGGCGGGACATATTTATCAGCTCCTCCCCTTTTTTAGATAAACCGATAAATTGGATGAACAGTAACACTCAAAACTGTCCCACTACTATAGCTGATATTACAACAACAACATGTGAAACAGCAAAACCGATGTTACTCACGGATCAAGTACAGTAATGCCTTGAGATACGAGCAAGCCTTCGAGCAGATTTTGCTTTGAGATACGAGTAAATATTTGAGATATGAGCAGCTTACAGACGCTAGAGGTGTTCAGCACTCGGAGCAGCTCAAGCTCCTCATTTATGGTGTAATTGCATATGATCTCCACTAGAGGCAGCTTGGTTTTACAGCGGGAGGTTACCGGGGGTGACGAGTGATTCACGAGTATTAAGCTGGGAGCAGCACGAGTTATGAGTGTTCAATAATAATAAATATGAGCTTCTGAGGCATACATACAAAAACATGAATGGATTACTTTTTTCTGTTATTTCTTTTGTGAAAAATGATTTGAGATACGAGCTCAGTCCTCGAATGGATTATGCTCGTATCTCAAGGCATTACTGTAGTGACAAAGCAACTTCAGCATCTCTAATATCTCTCAAACTTTTACAATATTAAGACTGATCTAAGCTCTTGACGACGACTTCCGATAATATTCCCCTTACCTTTTCATCCTTGGTAATATCTTATTCATCTCTCTTACTACAGTCCCCCCCCCCCCCCCCCATGACCCGCCCCATTTTGCTGATTGGCTATAAGTCCGATCCATTTGTAGTTTTTCTTTTATCCATAATCAGGAGGAATATGTACAAATACAACTTTTTTTTTCAGCACACACATAAGAGACATCTATTAAATATTCCCAAAATGATATGGTTGGGTGTTGATTTCAGTTTTCAACAGCGTTTCTCAGAAATCGTGTACTGCTCCTTTAAAGTATTGCACACATTTTTACAAGGCTCTAAGAGAATAAGCAGTGTTGCCTCGTTAGTGAAAACTTCACTTTAATTGAAACTATATGTATTGTGAAAAGCTCTGTACAAGTTAACATCGAATTAAATGTTTTGTAAAATAATGCAAATATATTCATACATCTTTTTATTTAAGTGAGATTTAAGTGTCCAACTATCTGTATGCACCGGTTTAGCATTTAAATTAAATCGTTGTCATTATTTTCTCAGCCAACACAGCACATTTTTCATCTGTGTTTGCCTTGTTACTTGATCTGCATAATTACTGTAGTCAATCTGGCTGAAACAGTGCAGATAACGCATGCAAATAAACTGCATTATTTCTGAGTGCAATTTATTCTTAGTCAATCCTCCCCTCAAGACTTTTAGTCGGGTTCATTTGAATAACGCTGCCATCCGAACCCTGGTGCGCCCCAGACAAGCAGATCAAAGCCCTTGAAAAGAGGTCTTGGTCCAATTTCAAATGAACTCCGGTGTGCTTCCAGTTAAACATGAACACAACACTGGACAGAGACACGTAAACGAACCAGAAACAGGATGTGATGTCACAAGAAGCAACCTTATAAAGGACAGAAAGCTCAAGCTTGCCTGACTTTTCCTGTCCTAGCAGCTTCATTGCCCATTACAGGTCCATACAGGAATTGGAAATGCCGTCTCCTTCCAGCAGATCTTCATTTGTGTGCAGTGGAGGAGTTCCTGCTGCTTTTTTGACTCCTTTACACATTTCACAAGCTCTTCATAAGTTCTCAGCTGGTCAAAGTACATACTTTATTCATGCATTTGGCAGATGCTTTTATCCAAAGTGACTTGCATTGAATTCAAGACGCACATTGACATTCTAATCAGATCTTGCTTTCCCATCATATGCATCCGCGCACGTACAGCGAGCAAATTTAGCCCAGAATGCACAGCATTGTTTCAGATGTTTGGCCAGTTCTGTCGCAAAATATGTCATAAAAGCGTTTGCTTTAATTTTGTATCTTTAGGTTCGGTCTTAAAAATGACAACGTGAATGCTTTGCAAATCAGGGCTAATTGGATCGTTTTCTTTTTTGGTCCGGTCCAGTAAACGCACACCTAGACTCAAAATAAAGAAGTTCATAGTGGTGCTTTGTTTGCTTTAAGAATATTGCATGTGGCAAATATTTGGGCTTATGGTTATACGGTGTTTCTGGCAGGTTGTGTGGCCGTATCTTCTGTTACTACTGCAGCAACAATTACGTAATGACAAGAAACGCAAAGAAGGAGCGCTGCTGTGGAGAGTGCTACACGCAGCACGGCGCCGTGGTGGAGAGATTTACGAAGGCTGAGCTCAACAACTCATCAGAAAATCAGCCACCACCCCACGCAAACGCTGCCGGTCAACCACCACCACCCTATGTACCCACACCAAGAGTTACAGGTACACACACACGTGAATGCCAACCTAAAATGTGAATGTTAACTGTGCAATTTAGTTTTGACGATGCAAAATAGCTAGAAAACACTACTAATTTAGCTGATTCATAAGGACACACTTGTGCGATCAACTTGCATTTCCCATCTTTCTCTTTGAAAGTATGAAACGCACTAATTTGCATCGTTTGCTCTTCTTTGTGTTGCATTTGTGCCAGAAAGCTTTCGGTAAAAAAGCATCAAATGAAATTGCCCATCTTATTCTTTGTTATATCGCCCTGTCTGTCTCGCATGCAGGAACTTCCCAGGAGGTTTGAGTTGTTATTCTTTAAAGTGAGTTTTAAATTCAGGAAACTTTTTTCCATTAATATCATTGTAAAAATTACTTAAAGTTCATTATTCTTTGCTATAATCTCTCTGAAAAAAGGTGCTGTCAACGTCAAGTGGTTTTTCTTGTTTGAGTGTGTGTGAAGATGAATTGAGGAAACCTTCAAGTGCTTAAATACGTTGTTCTGCCTGGCGTTCATCTTTTGTGTCTGAAGATTATCTTTATGAATAGATTGAATGGCCAAGAAGTCCTTGAGTGCTAAAGGAGCAGGATTTTTGCTACAGCGCTCTTTGTATAACATCCATCATTGTAACTGACAGGTGAATGTATCTTCACAAGCAGTCTTGTAATTAATTGTATAGTAAATATTGCTTGTTAAGAAGAGTTTCCTTAATTAGATACAAAATATATCTTCCTCAAGGAAGCACTTTATGGCTCAAATGTCAGGATCTTTTATTGTATTGCAGATATTTTTGCAGAAAAAATTGTAATTGGTTTTAATCAGGATTCCTGACATGCAAATAGAAATATTTACCGTATTTATTCGAGTATAACGCGCACATTTTTCTACCAAAAAAATAAATCAAAGTTAGGGATGCGCGTTATGCACGAGGGCTGGGCTGGGGTGGGTTTTTTTTGACGGCCGGTCCTTTGAGGGCGCCGGCGAATTGTGAGTTCGCGCTGCGCATTTTACAGGCTGTTTAAGTAGCAATATATGCATAAAATAAAAGGCAGACTCGTGAGTGCAATTCAGCAACTGTATTCAAACATAAACCGCGGCAACAACCGCAACATAGCCCAAAGCAATCGATTGCCGATTGCATGATACATTACATCCCGTAACACAGGCTGCAGCCTCTCACTGTACGTGAGGGCGAAGAAAAAAAAACGTCCCCTCGCCGCTTCATTTCCTCACCCATTCAGACGCAGATGAAAGCGAAGAAACCGGAGAAACAGATGTTCCTGCCAACTGAGACACTGATGAAAAATTAACTCCAGAAGAATGGGAGCAACTGTTTAGTGTCTCTGATGAGGAATCTGACGTCGAAGGGTTATAAATAAATATTTTTACCGGTAATTCTCTTTCGGTATTGTGTTCATTAGTTTATGTTGTCAATAAATATGTTATATATTTTATATAAGTTATATATGTTATATAAGTATACGTTATACAATAAATAAATGTTTTTTTATCATGGCTGCACGTGTTCAACAACGTTTTTTGTCAATTATAATGCTTGGTGTGAAACAAAATTTTATACAGATTTTTAATCGAAAATTAGGGGTGCGCGTTATACACGTGTGCGCGATATACTCGAATAAATACGGTATATATTTTCAAAAAACTGTATACAGTCATATCAGACTACGACTATGAAAAGTAACAGTATGCAACATTATCAGCAATTTACACCTCAATAATGATACTTAGAAACGCACAAATGATTCAGAAACAATACTTAGGAACATTTCAATTCTATACAGTGATATTTTAGTATTATTTATATATTTTGATAGTACTTCGTGTTGTAGGCCTGCAGTTTTTAAATAAAAAAATCCTGGGTCCTCTTTTTACTAATTTTACTTATTCTAGCTGTTTAAGATGCTTAACATTTGATGGATTTACAGTCATGCATTTGGCAGATGCTTTTATCCAAAGCGACTTACATTGCTTTCAAGAAACACATTGAATCAGTTCTTGCTTTCCCTGGGATCGAACCCATGACCTAGGCGTTGCAAGCACCAATGCTCTACTGATTGAGCAACAGGAAAGCTTCAAGCTAATTCTCTTTCTATTAAACACCAATGTTGATAACGTCCTGTGTCCTACCATGCAGTTACAGATCTTGGTGAGAAACCAGATGATGGGGCGTTTGACATCATCACGGAAGAGGAAGTGAACGACATCTATGACAGCGACTCGCGTACCACTACTGGATCCCAGGAAGAAGAAGGAGGGCAAACCGGAGACATGTAAGGATCGAAACACACAAATATTTCTTGACAATACCGACTATAAATACAATACCGTTCAATACCGTTCATCAGCAAGTGTTTTTTTTTTCTCCAGGAAACTGATACTTTTATTTACCAAGGATGCATTAAATTGATTAACAGCAACAGTAAAGACATTTATAATGTTACAAAAGATTTCCATTTCAAATGAATGCTTTATTTTCATAACAGAAACCTAAAAAAGGACAGCTTTCACAAAAATATGAAGCAGCACAACTGTTTTCAACATTGATAATAATCAAACATATTTCTTTAGCTGCAAATCATGTTATAATGATTTGTGAAGGGTCGTGTGACACTGAACACTGGAGTTATGATGCTGAAAATACAACTTTAATTACAGTAATAAATGACACTTTACTATATATTCACATAGAAAACAGCTGTTTTACATTGATATAATATTACACTGTTTTACTGTATTTATCATCTATTAAATTCAGCTTTAATCACAGGAATAAATGACACTTTACTATATATTCACATAGAAAACAGCTGTTTTACATTGATATAATATTACACTGTTTTACTGTATTTATCATCTGATAAATTCAGCTTTAATCACAGGAATAAATGACACTTTACTATATATTCACATAGAAAACAGCTGTTTTACATTGATATAATATTATACTGTTTTACTGTATTTATCATCTAATAAATTCAGCTTTAATCACAGGAATAAATGACACTTTACTATATATTCACATAGAAAACAGCTGTTTTACACTGATATAATATTACACTGTTTTACTGTATTTATCATCTAATAAATTCAGCTTTAATCACAGGAATAAATGACACTTTACTATATATTCACATAGAAAACAGCTGTTTTACACTGATATAATATTACACTGTTTTACTGTATCATCTAATAAATTCAGCTTTAATCACAGGAATAAATGACACTTTACTATATATTCATATAGAAAACAGCTGTTTTACATTGATATTACACTGTTTTACTGTATTTATCATCTAATAATTTCAGCTTTAATCACAGGAATAAATTACACTTTACTATATATTCACATAGAAAACAGCTGTTTTACATTGATATAATATTACACTGTTTTACTGTATTTATCATCTAATAAATTCAGGTTTAATCACAGGAATAAATCACACTTTACTATATATTCACATAGAAAACAGCTGTTTTACAGTGATATAATATTACACTGTTTTACTGTATTTATCATCTAATAAATTCAGCTTTAACCACAGGAATAAATTACATTTTAAAATTTATTACAATAGATAACATGTCTACACTGCATATGCTCATCTCTTATAATAAAGCGCTTACAATGTTCCTTATTTGTAAGTTGCTTCTGATAAAAGCTTCTGCCAAAGGAATAAATGTAAATATACATACATTTATGCATCATATAGAGTCTGTGTAAAAGCACACTTTAATGCTTTATGCTGCTTGAGACTCAAAGCTTTTCTTATTGTGATATGCCTACAAATGAGCGATGATGCACGTGTTTATTAATCTAATAACGGTTTTCTTTCTTTTAGCTTCACCATTATTCATTCATTAAGTGAAATCAGAGTCAGAATTTGTTAATCTAGAGACAATGGATGTAGCAAAGCGTTCCCATGTGCTCACAATCACACTCTGAATGGTCCAATTTGTAGCAGCATTATCAAGATTTCCAAGGCTGCATCACCAGGTCTCTGTTTAGAAGATGCTTCCCTAAATAAGTGTTAGAGACAGACAGGAAGTCCTGCTGGGAGATTGATTGTGAGGGGGATGATGACTGTCAATTTATGCGTTTTATGCTGTCTTGGGTAGATTTTCTAACATTTGTCGCTCTGAGACGAGCACCTGCCCAGCATAAAGATCAAGCTTCCTCTTAGTGAGAGTTTCCATGGTACAATTTATTTGTCATTTTATTTATTTAGTCATTGAAGATATTTTTTTTTTTTGCGTCAAACATGTTAACATTAATCAGACTTTTTTTTTTTGCTGCTGTCCCTTTAAGAACTCTATATGTAATAATTTTTGCATATGAAATGAATGATGGTTCTTACCTGCAGGTTTTCTGCTGGTTCAAATCGAGATTTTGGCTGCTCCATCCTTCAGTTTGCAATGATGCGTTAGATTGTTACCAATGTATTTAACAATCAAAACAGAAATATGATAAAAAATGATAGTTTAGGCAACTGTTTTCATCATCAATAATAATCATAAATGTTTCTTGATCAGTAAACCATCAAATTAGAATGATTGGCACTGAAGACTGGAGTAATGATGCTGAAAATTCAGCTTTAATCACAGGAATAAATTGCATTTCAATATATATTCACATAGAAAACAGTTTTTTGAAATTGTAATAATATTTCACAATATTATTTACCGTATACAGTATTTTTTACGCAGCTTTGATGAGCATAAGTGATCCCAAACTTTTGGACGGTATTGTAAATGTGTTCAAATATATTCATCTGTGTTATGTTATTTAATGCAGCCGCACAAGTTCAGAATGATTCATTTTTCATGCATCTTTGTTTTTGTACTGGGAAGTTTTGAGATCTGAAAATGACAGTTTCAAAGTGTTTTCAGAAAACATAATTTTTCATTATGCATTTTTAGACAGGTTAAACAAAAGAATGAACTATTAATTGCTTGTTTTTGCTCTAAGAATTATTTAAAAATATTTAAATGATTTGTCATATTAGTCAACAAAATGTCTTCAAGCATCATCAATACAGTTACTTATATCTGAGGTTAAAGATTGGACAAACCCCAAACTGTTACGTATTAAACTTTCGCACAATTTGTGCTTCACATGAGGGTTGTGATCGTGAACCAAAACCCATTATAAACATTTTTAATAGTATATTTTTAATTTATTAATATTTTTTATTATAGTTATGATATAATAATAATAATAATAATAATAGTAAGTAGTATTAATAATTATTATAGTAAGTAAGTAGTATTAAATTATTTTTTATTATAGTTATTTGATATTATTATTATTATAATAATAATAATAATAATAATAATAGTAATAGTATTAATAACAATAATAATTATAGTAAGATATAAAAAACTTGTTTTTATTTCAGCTAGTTGCCAAAGAAACAATTGTTTTCGTACTAAAATAACTAAACTAAATTAAATATGAAAATTAATAAATCCTATATAGGCACATTTTGTAAAAAAGAAATAAGTATACCAAAAAATTCAATTAAAATACCATTACATGTATGTTTTAACAATGCTTAACTTAAAGTGAAAACAGAATATATACAGAAATAAAATCTAATTCAAAACATTAACAAAAACTATAATACTATATCAGTCATAATAAAATACCACAGTTTCAGACAATACGTTTTATTATGTTTACCCAGTACACTGTAAAAAAAAAAAAAAAAAAGATCAAGAAGTTATGACATGTTTTAACATTGGAGTTTATTGTAATATAAATGACTTAATTTATAAGATGATAAAATGGGTGAAAAAAAACCTAGATGTACATTGAAGTCTATAGATCAGAACATTCTTCAAAAAATCTCCTCTCAATTTATGGATTATTGCGATTCATATTGTTTTACAGCAGCATATCAAGTGATGTGGCCCCTGATGAACAGGAAGAGAGCTCTGCTCTACAGGACGCAGAAATCACCCTCCTCAAGTCTGGAGAACTCACGTTCGTACATGCAGGCAAAACACACACACACACACACACACTCACTCACACACTTATACACATACATATACTCTCACACGCATGTACGTATACACACACTCTCACACATATACTCCCTCATGCACACACACACTCACTAACACACATACTGACACATTTACACACATATATTCTCATACACAGACACATACACTCACTTACAGACACACACACACAGACACATATACACACATACATATACTCACTTACAGACACACACACACACACACACATACATATATTCACTTACAGACACACACACACACACTGACACATACATCTACTCACAGACACACACACACACACACACACTCTCACTCATCCTGCTCCTGCATGTGTTCCTGTAGTGCCTCTGTGCCTCTGGATATAGATGAGATTCCTCATTTCGGCGATGGTTCCCGCGAGCTCTTCGTTAAGTCCAGTTGCTACAGCTCCATTCCCATCACCGTGGGCGACCACGGACCCATCATCTGCTGGGTCTTCTCTTCCGAGCCAAAGAGCATCTCCTTCACTGTGGTGTACAGAGAGACACTCGACACACCTGTTGAGCAGGCCAAGGTAACACACACACACACACACACACACACTTCAACAGCGGATGAGCATGCAAAGGTCAACCATCACTAAAGTTGCTCTCAGTAATATATGGCCTAGTTAGTGAGAAAAATGCTGTTGAGTCTCATTACAGGTATATTTCGGTAATAGGTGTCTTTGTTTGCGTTTAAACCTGATTTATTAAACTCTAAATATTTACTAAATGCTTTTATTGTTGAGGAAGAACAAATAAATGAGAAGAAATGTTCCAATGTTATAATTGTTATTGTTTACTATGACTTCTGTGTGAAAAGGAGGGAATTTTAAATGGAAAAGACAAAAATTAAAGTTTTCCATGAAGTGGAATGGAAACTGAGGCTTTAAGGCAAAGGCACCTAAAATGTTCCCAATTTATCGTCCTTTTCAGACTCTTGGTTGAACTGCCGTACTGGTGAATGAAGTGAATCAATTTTAGCTGCATATAAAAAATTGTATCACGAGTTTTGAGTCATCTGATTGGCTTTCATAGAGACCCCTGATCAAACGATATAAAGCTATTATTGTCCGCTCAATCGAGCACCCTCAGCATTAATCCCAGCTGCCCTTTAATTTCAGACAGTGCTAAATCTTTGTGTCCCTGTGGTTCAGGTACTGATTCCCCTCACACGCTGCAACTCGCACAAAGAGACCATACAGGGCCAGCTCAAAGTTCGCAACCCAGGAGTCTACACACTCGTCTTTGATAACTCGTTTTCCAGGTACAGTAACACACAGGTGACATTTGCACACACCAGGAAACCTCTCAGAGCTTGTCCTTCTCAGAGAAATATCTACTCTTTTAACTGAGAGAATTTTGCTGATATTCACTACTACTTTTCTGCATTTCATATGCCACGTACTGTATATGCATTGTCTAGCTAGAGCTCGTTTTGTAGCATCATAGACACACCATTGACACAAAGGGTCTGTTATTCGGACAAATCTCATAGGCATTGCATGTATTGTTGACAGATAATGTCAGGGTTTGTCACTTCAGTTTGGTTTTCTAGTGTGTTGGTTGACAGATCTCTGACTCTTTCCCTTTGTTGTGTCTTTTTATTGTGTAACCCCGCCTGTCTTGTTCCCTTGTTTCTCTTAATTGATCCCAGCTGTTTCTGCTCATTACCTTTCCTCATGTGTTCACTATTTAATCCCGGTGTGTTTGCTGTCTTGTGTCTCGTCGTTGTCCTTCATGTGTCTATGTCCTGGATGTCCCTGTTTTGGTCCTGTGCCGTTCCATCCGATTTTCCTAGTTTATGTTCTGTTTTCAATTTATTAGTTTAGTTGTTTTTCCCTTCGGGGCAGTTTTTGTTTGCATGTTTGTTGTCAATAAATCATTTGACACTACTTGACCCGTGACAGATAAGGCAATCCCAGAATGCATTGCAACAATCTCAGTAAAAACAATAATTGTGGATGAAAAAGTATAAACTAGTATCACTTTTGTGAATATCACTAGAAATAGAAATATCACTATTGTTTAAAAGTCTAACAGTGCTGGGGAAAGTTATTATTAAATATAATGCATTACAATATTGCATTACTCCCTAAATTACTTGGTTACTTATTATGGAAAGTAATGTTATGTTACTTTTGCGTTACACTTGCTCACCTGTTTGTTTTTTAATAACAAAAGAAAGTTCAATTTTTGGCAAATACAGTAAAACAATCTGTTCAGCTGCGCAGAAGAAGGTCAGCAGCAACGACATTGGCTAATCAAGTGTGATTACATTTATAAATCATGTTTATGTAATTAACATTTTTAGTTATTGCATGTTTGTGTAGAATTCTGATTTTGCGTTATAAATGTGTTTCTGTGCGAGTGAGATGAGTAAATGCATGCTCACGTTTAATCTAGAAATGCAACGTTTACACAGCGCACACACAACGCCTCTGAAACTCTCTTTAGATTTCTCTCATAAAAAATTAACGAATCGATCGCATATTAATCATGATTAATCACCACACCTAATATTAAAGTTTTGAATATATTGTAATAATTTCACATGTAACCTCAAAATTAACATAGAAACAGCATAAATACAGAATATTTTCAATATTTGTTATTTAATTCCATTGTTTTATGAATGGCGACCTAATGCTAATGACACCTCTATGCAATAGATGTTTTTGAGAAATATACATATTTCCTTAATGAACTCTATATTTTAAGACTGATAACAATGAGTTAAATCTATTTAAACATCTAGTATTTTACTGTTCTAATATTTAATGTGTGTGATTAGCTTAGCGACATGCAAACGCCAGACACTATTAGTATGCATTGTTTTAGGTATTGTTTGGAAAGATATAATGTTTCTCCTCTGTTTTCTTTTCAACAGATTTCTCTCAAAGAAGGTGAACTACCACCTGACCATCGAGAAGCCAATCATCTACGACGGAAGCGACTTCCCTTGAAAGTGGCTCTGTGGTGTGTAGCGTCCTCTTGTGAACTGACTGTTAGCGTTTTGTCCTTCTACTCTTTCATTTCAGAGCTGTTCCTGTTTGCCAAGGGTTTCTGTTTTTGAGTTGTATGGGTTGGTATAGTATTAGTTTTAACGTGTTACAGCTGACAGCACAGCGTTTATCTGTTGTGAGCCGGGTTACGTGTTACGGAAGGGTTTCTAAAGCACATGTGCTCATTTTATTTTCCTTGTGGAATCAGTATTTTAACATGATTTGACAAACACTACGGATGAATTCAAAGCATCGAAGCCCACATGGGAAAAACATGCAAACATAACAAGACAATCACAAACAAAGCTTTAATTTCCAGCTGCTTATTCATGCAATGTGGGAATGTTGGGAAATTCACTACAGATGTCCAACGACTGATACTATAAGCTCTTGCGTTGACCAAGTACACAGAAAAAACTATTTTTAATCTCTCTTTATAACATTTTGAAACCATAATGGGGAGAAATTCAGTAAAACCCGTACAAATAAAGCAATAAGCATCTTATATGTCTAGCTAACCTTTTCTTTTTGCTTTTTTTGCTGCAAGCTGGATAATATAAGATGCCGAGTCCTTTAAATTGTATATCAGTTTGGCTTAATGTTGTAATCCCCATCCAACAAGGTCAAATTGTCACTGGTATGACAGCTATTGAACTATTCAACGACCTTAACACCATAATATTATATATGCACAATGTACTTTTTTATTAGTCCACTCTATACAGCTTTTGCTTACAAGACATTGAATGAAACGGCTCACACTTTGTCCGCATTCAGCACTTGCACAGAGTATATTTTTGCAAATATAAGGCTGTCGGTTTTTCAATCTGATAATATTGGTTTACAGATACTCACATTAATTTTATTTATTTTTTGGACATATAAATCCCTACTTTCCGTTCAGTCTAAACTGTAGGATATGTATTTCTGAATCTCATCCTGTTAGGTCACCAAACATCATTCATATGATGTTAAATGTGCGTTTAATGAAGCGTCTCTTTTGTTTGGAATCGAGAAACGCACGTTTATTCCCGAAAATGTAATTCTCCTGCTGACAAAGTTAAACTAGACTGCTGCTCTCCAGAAGATTGTTTATATATTTATATAACATCTCAAGCTACCTTTTGAACTATGTGCAATCTTAAATATTTTCCTAATAGGTCAAGGTCTTTTACGAGGGTATTGGTATTTTAAATAAATTGATTCTTTTGAAGTACTTTTTAAAAGCCGTTGTTCAGAAAATTGTGAATATTTTATGAATGTTCCTGATTTTTAATGATGGCATTTTTGAATCTATGCAATCACTGCGTAATGTTTACGATTTGCTGAAACCTTTAAATGTAATAAAGTTTTGTCAGTTCAACATCAGTGTAACAGTTTCTGTGTAACACAGTTCATCTCGTGTACTTGCATGATAAAACTTTTATTCTTTAAACCTACGATATTTATATTTTTGGTTCAGATTTAAATAGTCAGGGCATCATCCCTACTTCCCACGATTTTGTCTTACCCTGATTTACTTTATTTATGGTATAAAGATTATTATTGTTTACATTTCAGACTCGAATTCCCAAAGATTTTTTGGAAACCCCCTCCAAAAAAAGAGGAGGGGGGGGGGATGCAGATATGAAATGATCTCATCAGGGAATTTGAATAGTCTGCACACCACACACACACACACTGATAATTAGCTTTAGATGTTCTTAACAAACGCTGGTGTTTGAGGAATATCAGTGCAGTCATTCAGAAACGTTTTCTTTCTTTCTCATCTGGTCTGAGGAAAGTAAATCGCTCTAAAAATTGTATCTGTTACAAATCCCTGCAGTCGAGATGCAAAGGTCTTCAACACGCCATGTGCAGTGCTATGAATGATGCTCCTCTGTGTCCTCTCTGTCTCTCTCTCTCTCACACACACACACACTTTCTCTCACACGCACACACTGTCTCACACACTCTCTTTATCTCTCTCTAATCCTCTCTCATCCTATCTTTCTCACACACTGTCTCTCTCTCTCTCTCTCTCTCTCTCTCTCACACACACACACACTGAGTCTCTCTCTCACACACATCATCTGTCTTTCTATCACACACACACACACACACACACACACACTGACTCTCTCACACTCGCTCATCACTCTCTCTCTCACACACACACACATTGACTCTCTCTCACACTCTCTCATCATCACTCTCTCGCTCTCTCTCTCTCACACACACACACACACACACACACACTGACTCTCATCATCACTCTCTCTCTTTCTCCTACACGGTCTCTCACACACTCTCTCATCATCTCTCTCTCTCTCATCCTCTCTTTCTCACACACTCACTCACTCACTCACTCTCTCTCACACTCACTCTCTCTCTCACACACACTCTCTCTCGCTCTATAAAGCGTTTGCTTCATCTCCAGCTGTCAGTGTGTGCTGTGGACGGCTGGAGACATGCGGTGGTGTGTTTGTGGGATCCTGTGCATGACGTCTCTTATAACGGTGAGTAATCACAACCTCCTTTACCGTCCTTTATTAGATACATAATGTACATAATACATGCAGCTAATGAGATGTTTTTTTTTTTTTTATTGCTTGCACACTGATTGTAGTTCATTACATCTTTATCATCCAAAAGTTTGTGGTCCAGTTGATTAAATGTATTATGTTTTATCTGTGTCTCCAGTATCACCATAACTTTATATTGTTTTACTAAATATTACTTTGGGCTCCTGGAGAATATGATTATAATCGATGTGCTCTTAATTCATTATTGCACATTAAGGCTCTGCTTTAAGCAATGTTTCTCTTCATCTGCCTGACAGTGTAAAAGATAAAATACCTGGACAAGCAGAAAGTCTCTCTTTGCATGCATATCATTTGACGTGGGAGTTTTCTCTCAGAAGGTTCCCCGATACATTATTTTGTTCTGCGTTTAACTGTATATTGTTTGAGAATATGATCTTAATAATAATACTTAATAATAATGAATGAAAGGTGTTTAGTTGATGACCTACTGCAGGCGACACACTGCACAGTGTAACATTTCTATTGCTTTCTATTTATTGGAGGCTATACAGCATGCAAGGAAAATCTTTTCCCCTCTTTATTATATACTGCACAAAAGTATGTTATGACATTTCTGTTTTTGGAGACCCATAGTCCCCTATACTGTCTGTTGTTAACACATTAATTTAGCTCATTTTTACATTTTTGCCTGTGACATGATAAAACCCCAGTAATAAATATTTATAGTCATTTTTATGCATCTTAAAATGTACAGCTTAATATTAACTAATTTGCTGAAGAAAAAAATATTCCATCTAGTACAGGTGTTTTATATTACATTATTTTATTTTATATAAATGATTTGCTTGCATTAGCTTTCATGCATTAACCAAAATTACAAAAGCAGCTGCATTTTAAAAGTTTAGGTTATAATTACAAAAATAAGCATTCAAAATGTATAATTTAACTTGCATATATTTTCAAACACTCAATACATTTAATGTCAAAGAACTGCATAAACACATAAATCGTTGTTTTTTTGTGTGCAAAATCTTTATTTTCCTGTCACCCTGTTTATCTGTGTTATATTTGTCACAACTGGTGTCACTTACTGTAATTCTCACCTTGAAATCAGGGTTAGGCATTAAGTAATGTCGTGCATGAGAACTGAATAGACGAATCATGTCTTTCTGGTGATTAAAGAATAATGCAAAACTTCTTACAAACGGCTGTCAAAAGCAAAATGCTAGGAAATGCACATCATATGTTGTGAGAGAGTGGTGTTCTGGAGCAAAACAGAGCCTATTTCTGGAATCAGCACCTGAACATGAGACACAAGTCCTGGAGTTCATTCAGCACACATGGTGTAATGAGTTCTTGTAAAGCATTGTTACGTCTGTGCTTATAATGACCAGAACACGCTTCTTTGTTTCCAACTAATGCTCTTCCTCCATCGCCCGCCTCTCTGTGTTTTGCCCACTCTAAACTCCAGCACTGATGGAAAACAGAAATTGCTTCTGATGTCAAGGTTGCCGTCTGAAGTCGAGGATGGAGTATGCCATTTACTGTTTCTAAGGATAGAGAGAAAATACTTTGTGGAGTGTTTAAGTCTCCTTTGTCAATGTGGATTTGAGGGCAAGTGAAATGGCTTCACATACAGATAAAGGTCTATTTGGACACATGTCTAATTTTACCTACAGTAGCTCAATCAGTAGAGCATTGGTGTTTACAACGCCACGGCCATGGGTTCAATCCCAGGGAAAGCATGAACTGATTCAACGTGTTCCTTGAATGCAATGGATAAAAGTGTCTGCCGAATGCATGAATGTAAATGTACAGGTGGACCTCCAAACGATCTCGGGTTTTCTTGGTGTTTCAAGTAAGTGCACACTCAGCTTTCCTCTTTGTGCATTTGTGTGTCCATTTTCTTGGCAACTGCTCCGAAATTTGTCTATATGAAGTAAATGTAGATGCAAAAGCACCACCTGCCAGCTGAACTTCTTGGAAACCGGGCGGTTAATGGATCTGTGTCCTGTCTTGTAGAATGGAGATGAATGTTCTCAGGGAGGATGCGCAGTAAACTCGAGGTCTCTGTGAGAGAGGCAGGTGGCTTGATACGGCGCAGGTGTTTTTTTCGAAGCATTTTCCTTTTTCTTTGCAGAAGCGCATTAACATTTCAGCCCTTTGGAATCCATCAGCGGTTCGGTTGGCGTGTCGTGTTTAGATTAGTTGTTGCATTCATAATACAAGGTTTTGTTCAAGATACTCTTGTCTGGCCAAAAAAGTTGCAGTTTTGAATTAAATTGGCAAATGCTTAAGACTCTATAATTGGATATAAAATGAACCGTTTTGCTTGGTAGCACAAAATGTGTGTGTTTTTTTTTTTTTTATTTGGAGCACCACAGCTAGAATGTTTAAAGTGTGTGTGTGTATATATAGCCTATATATAATTATATATATATATATATATATATATATATATATATATATATATATATATATATATATATATATATATATATATATATATATATATATATATATATATATATATATATATATATATATGCTGAACTAGTAATAAAGAACAATATTCCAATTAATTGCAGGTGGGTCGCGGATGGATGAGAGAGAAATCATTAATGTGTTGATTTTAATAAAGACACTGAACTCTCATTTCACAGTAAAACGTGCTTTACTCTTTTACTTTCATTTTCAACAACAAAGTATATCTCTTCAGGGAAAAGCAATCAATGAAAATGTATTCCTAGCGCACTTCCTAGAGTTCATTATATAAAACACAAAGTTTTCCAACTTTTCTTTTTGTCAGGCACCAATTTGCAGACTCTCATTAAACTACGCAGTTCGTTTTTCAAACCCTAATTGATGGAGTGTGGAGGGAGTTTCTTTTAACACATTTTCAATTTTCAGATCTTAAATCCATTCAAAGTCAAATATTGATGCACCTCTTAATGGAAATAAATGATGTGATGTTATTTCCATCAAGTGAATTGTCAAGTGAATTGTCAATGCAAGAGTCCATCACTCTGTAAAGTTTCTCCAGCACATCACTGTGTTCACTTTCATTGACTCAGACGAGCAGCAGTTCTGGAAATGATTCTTCATGCTCATCCCTATTCTCTCAGTCCGAGTCTGATGAATCTTGACATTGTCATCCTGGATTATAACCATGATGTGTCTTTCTACACGGATGTTTAAGAAACGAAAAGCTTTACACTCCATCAATTAGGATTAGAAGAACTGCTGCCAAACGCATAACAAGCTAATAATGATCCAATCATAGACTCTTAATTAAGTGTTTGCCTATTTAAATTCAGACAGTGACTTTTATTTTGCCGGGCAGTGTGTATGTCTAAATATAACTGTGCTGACTGAGACAAACTTCATCATTGTTTAGGGTCAGGAAGTGTTGTTTAATTAAATGAATGATTTATTCTGAAAGGATGCATTGAATTCGGCATGAAACAGAAGTTGCAATAGTCTTTTCGTCTCTCTTGTGATTTATATCAGAGTGAAACGGCCTTTTGAACAAGACAGCTGTATGGTTTTGTTCATGGGGAATGGATTGAATGTTTGTGAAGAGATGTTGCTGTAAGAGGAGCGCAAGTTATTTTGATGCTCTTCTTTATTAATTAAAGGAGCCTGGAAGAAAATGCATTAAGCTTTCCGTCGCAATATGAAGTAGCACAACAGTTTTTAATATTGACAATAATCAGAAATGTTTCTTGAGCAGCAAATCGATATACATACGATAATGATTTGTGAAGGATTGTGTGACACTGAAGACTGGAGGAATGATGCTGAAAATATCACAGGAATAAATTACATTTTGCTGTATATTACAATAAAAAAACGCTATTTTTGGTTGTTGTTGATAAATGCAGCTTTGGTGAACATTAGAGACGTCTTTCCAAAACCAATCCCAAACTTTGTAATGAAAGTGTACATTAAAAAAGGGACCAGAGAAACTTTAAAGTGGACTGTTTTAATTTGGTGAAAGCAGACACCGAACGCTAGCAACCAAACAACGGTAACCCCCAGCATCATGACAGTGAGTTCTGCATGGGTTAGGGGAGCGCGGGGACAAACGTAACACTTTTTGGTTTTAGCCAAATAATGAACAAAGTAATAGGGTTAGACAAACTATATTTTTATACAAACAACATATAAGCCTCTCCTACAAATGAGCACTGTTTTGATGTTCGTCGGAACTACAGTTTCTGCGCAGTATCACCAAAAGCGCAAGGAGTGAAATGTGACAACTTACCCCGTGGGCGGGGCTCGTTGTAACAGACAGCGGGTTAGTTGTAACACCATGATATCCAATGGGTTTTCATTGACGTATTTTTATTTCTAAATAAAAGTTTAGTCTTGATGATAATAAGCATAACTTATGAATGGAATGTATATTTTTATTTTATTTATTATATTTGTAATGCTTTGAACAATGCATGACATGAGAAAAATTTTAATAGGTTAATACAATGCAAAATATATGATTATTGATGCAGCCTATTCAATGCGGCTTAGCTGTAACACCGTGTTACAACTAACCCCGCGGTGTCGTGTTCACTTCCGGACCGGCTAGCAGTCACTGTGTGTTTTTCACATCTTTCAAAATGGTACCGTCTTTTAGCCAAGAAGATGGTAATCATAACAATATAAGATTAGACTAAGATACTTTCACACATTCTTTGAAAATCGAAAAACAACTGCTATAACAAAAAATATTTACATGCTGCCAAAATAGTTTTTCCTGTGGTTCTCATCCAAACTTAGATGAAATTTCTCGAAAGATGGCCAGAAGACGTGTGCAAACAGTGTGATGAAAAGCCCGTTAGCACGTCACATTTAAGATCGTGCAACTATCTAAAAAGTCTGTGTTACTATTTACCCCGCGTTACTTTGTGCCCCGCGCTCCCCTACCACTCACACTTTCTTCAGATGTTGCTTTTTAAATGCATAATTAGATGAAAACATTTTGCTCTTATGAACGCACACTATGAATGGTTACGGTCTACGTTACAGCACTCACCGTTTAGCAGCTCAGCATCAAAACCAGAAAGTAAAAGCCACTGATAGTATTTAATTGTTTTTGTGAAACATATGCTTTAATAGCAGGAGCAGAGAAATGAAACCAGGGACAGAAAAACACGATGGGTGACATATCCACAGCTTGAGTCTTTGAAATCTGCTGAATCAAACTGTGAGTGATGTCTTAGTAACCGCATGAATGCATTAATGGACTCTCTTTTTATTTCATGTCTAGAGAATCAAAAGCGTTATTGAAAAAAAGCACTCTCTCTTCTCTCATCTTTACACTAATCGAACCGATCGCGACTGTGAACATGCAGAGCGCTCGGGTCAAGTTTAGTACCTGCCGATATTAGATGTAAATGAAGTGGGATTTCTTTGCAAGTGCAAAGTGAGAGAGCGTAAATGAGGCTGGACATTTACAAATCAACACTTTCTTTTGAACAGGATTTTACACTGATTCAATTACTGCTTACACTCTCAGTTATTACGAGGAAAACCTTGGACTTATTTCACGGTCATGCATAAAGACAAAGTTAGTGGATTCCATAACTTTAAACGGCTTATAATAGATGAATTACTTCTAAAGAAATGTCACAGCCATATTTCACTCCAAATCAAAAATGAGACCTTGAATTTTGCATAAAGAATATGCTTGTTTATTGCATTGTGACATTATTTACGTCACAATTAAGCACATTTTCCTTCCACATTCTCATTACTTAAGAATGATTCTTTTGTTCTCATAATAATATTACAAGTGTTAGAAATCAACCTATATGTATGTTTTCATTTTACGCTTTTTTGTTTTTATGTAGAATTCTTTCTGCTCTTGTTTCATGAAAATATATTTATGAATATTAGATGGATGGATATTTTAATAAATCTTCATAATTGATATTAATATAAATGCCACAGTCATGTCACGCTCCTCCTGTGTTGCCATAGTTTGTCATATAACCACTCCCCCTTGTTTGTTGCCAGGTGTTCCTTGTTTTCTCTAGGTATTTATATACCTAGTGTTCGTCATGTTCCCCATTGTCCTTGTCGATCGTTAACGTTGCTGTCATGGTTCTTTGTGTGTGGATACCCTCTCTGTGTTTGCACTGTTGAGTGCCGTTTCGTTTCTATTAAAGTGTTTTGGTTTGATCTTCGAGTCTTCTCTGTGTTTTCTCATGCATTTCTCATCTCATGCAAAATATAATCGGTTCCAAATTAGGGTTCATTTTCTTAACATAAAATACTACGTTGTTTTTTTTTTTTTGATTTTCAGGTGAAATATGACCCAGACAGTTTTCATGAGAGTAACCTAAATTAAACCTAAACCCAACAGATAATGTCACCTTGATGCAACACCCATATAAAATCCCCCAGGGGAGGCTTGTCTCACAAACCTAATTCTAGTCCAGGGCATCTTTCTGTCACGCAACAAGTAGTGAGGAATGGGGAGTGCGGTGAGAAGGACATTTATTACAAAGAAAAAGAAAACAAACACACAAAAGAAAACTGCCCCGAGGAGGAAAACCATAACTAACGAAACAGACTCAACTGGATCAGACACGGCATGGAGAAAATAACAAACGACCAGACATGACCCAGGAATGACATGACTAGACAACGACGCGACACAGGACAGGAAACACTCAGGGATTAAATAGGGAACACATGAGGAAGGAAACGAGCAGAAAACAGCTGGGATAATGAAGGGAAACAAGGGAACAAGACGGGCGGGGTTACACAATCACAAGACACGACAAAGGGGCAGTGTCAGAGCTCTGTCAACCAACACACTAGAAACCCAAACGGAAGTGACAAACCCTGACACTTTCCAGTGTAACTTTCTAAAAATCGAGTAAAGCGTGTAATGGTTCCAGAGCTGCGTCAGAGGAGAGTTAGTGAGAATGAAAGATGTGATGTTGGGTGGATAGTGAGTTCAGCTTGACCTGCTTTCATAAGCACTAATGACACATTGTATTTTTTCACTTCATTTTCACCTTTCCTTTCTACTCGCAGAAATGATCTGATGAGGTTACACCCGAGAAGAGTTTTGCACTCACGCAGCAAATCTGTGATTGTTTCACAGAGCTATTCAGATGTCATGGATGATGACTGGAGGTTATTCTGAAGATGTGCTGCACATTTGGGGTTTGGATAACGGATAACAGGAGATGATGAGGGAGCTGTTCTTCAGGTGAAAACTGAAGACCGTTTCGGCCGCTTTTGGCTCTTTAATGCTGAAGAGATGACATATTCTGAAGGTCAAAAACCCACAAATGAGCTATCTATCCGTCAATGGGTTTTTAGTTAAACGCCTGAACTTGAACCTTCCTCTTCGTGCTCTTACTACGACACACTCGTGACACCATTGGAAAAATGAGTTGGTCTACTATAGTAATGCTTTCTATAAGTTTTGATTTATAATCCTGTGCTTCTATTTGTCTGTTTTATGTATTTAATTATATTTGATTGCATTGTATTGCATCATGAGATTGGGGGATTTGTAGACATTTCACTGCCTTTACACTGATATTTTAAATAGTATGTTGAGACAAAACATTGTTTTACACATTTACAGTACTAGGTGCCACGGTATTTAAGCAATGTTATTGTTTAGCAGTGGCTAATACGGGTTTACTGGGCTTCTCGGAGGACATATTTTCAAAGCTTAAAGGAATTAATTTAATCTTGCCCTGGTTTGAATCGTTTTGAATTGTTTTTCCTCATGAGAGATGAATAAAAGAAGTCGATTTATTAGCTCATGATGTAGTTCTTAGGTCAGCCTTGGTTACGGGTATATTCGTTTCTGTTCATTGGAAGTTTTTGTCGTCTCAACATTTTTTTTTTGTCTTTCTCCTCTTCTGTTGTCCAACTGTGCTTTATAGAAAATGGCAAGCGATAATATCAGCTGGCAAAACTCTTTCATGCATCTCTAAGACTGGGAGGATTAAAAAGAAGAGATGGAGAGAGATAAACGGCGATATGAGATGGTTACAATGAGATAGAGCTTCTATATGAAACTAAAGAGCAAACACACAAGCCTGTCTTCCCTGTAGGCTCAGTGTTTTTGAAGAAATCTTTTAATGAACAGTATTCTGCCTCATCTCTGACCTGTGTTTTTCATTCAGTGAAAGCTGGCCCTTCCAGCAGAGAGACGTGACTGTTTTTAGAGATTATATTTACCTTAAAAGACTCAAGCACTTTTCAACACATTGGGGATGTGAAGGATGCGGGAGTAATTCTCTGGAAATGGTGGCATTTGTGTGCTGTTTAGTCTACATTACGGCTGGATATTGACACTAATTTTTACGATTCGATTTTAATTCGCTAGCTAGTGATTCAATGAGATATTGATTAATTGGGGTATAAATCAGGTAGAGTGCATGGGAAATATTCTAACGGAAAAAAAACAATGCTGTAACTATAGGGAATCCCAATTGGTACTTCACAATAGTATTAAAGCATAAAATTAACTGATTTGTGTAGTTTACTTATATTTCAATGGCATAAAAGGAAGTTATTATAGTAGTTATCCTAAAGTTTTAATGACAAATACATTTCTACTCGTTTTTGAATTTGAACATTTAAATAGTCATAATTTGTTCAAACATTAAATGTCGAAGAACAGGTTAAAATACAATGAATGTTTACAATGTTTTTCTAATTTCTTCTCTTTAGAGTTTCTAGAATGGCAATTGCGATTACATGAGACATGATGCAAATTTCAGTAAGCTGTACTACAAAAAAATTATATTTTCCACAAAAAATGTGAAGCAGCACAAATGTTTACAACACTGATAATAATCTGAATTGTTTTTTGTAATTAAAAATATTTTTCTCTTTTCTGTCTCCTGATGGAGTTTGGGTTCTTGCCACTGTCGCCTCTGGCTTGCTTGGTTGGGAACACTTAACACTCAATATTCATCAATATTATTGATTGTCCAGCCAAATCAATCTTTGTTGCATTATTTTCCTGTTATCTCTGTAAAGCTGCTCTGAAACGAACTCTATTGTAAAAAGCGCTATAGAAATGAAGGTGACTTGACTTTAAAATGGACAAATTGTCTTATATTCCATCCATTACCAGAGAAGTTTAAGAGACTATTGGTGCCACGTTTAGTATTGGGATATTAAATATTTTAAGATTATCTTTATATAAGATTAAATATTTTAATATTAAAATATCATAATTACCTATGTTTGTTAAATAATTGTGGATCTCCGTATGTTGTTTCTGTAATATCTGGTCATGTTACTTTGAACCTGAGCTGGTGAAATACTGTTTCTTGAAACTTTTTGAAGAATCATAAAAATGTCCCTTAGTATTTTTAGCACAAAGCGAGTGTTTCCAAAGAATAACCCTTGAGACTTTGATTGCAATTGCTTACAAAAGCTGCAACAGCCATTAATACTTTTTTAACTCTTAAACGGCATAGAGACGCAGTCACACTGATCTTTGATTAGAGACAATCAGTCTGAATCAGCAAGACTTTGATTACATGTACATAATTAACATTTTAAATGCTTTTTTTTGCAAATGTATATATGTATGTATGTATATATGTATATATACATACATACATATTTGTGTGCATACATATTGAAATGCTGCTTCATTAACAGCCACTACAGAGGAAACAGTGTGTTGAAATGAAATTGAAGCTTTAAAATTGCAATGAATTGTTCTCAGTTTCAGTTTTCAGTAACCTCATTATGACATAATGACTATCCATTGAAAAGAAGAAATTTGACCTTAATGGTAATGCAATCAAAAGTAATGTTTTTCTGTGCTAGTATTAACATTACGTGTAAATATGCTCTCTCTGCATCTGGAAAATGGGTGTGCGTCCACAATTGATTGTAATTTTTGAAGATGTCTGAAGATGGATGTTGTGTTATGAAAAAGACCTGCATTTCTCTGCACCGCTCACTCATTTAATTTCCTCTCTCTGCAGGTGCTGTGTAGTTTGCATCCCGAGTGTGAATATATTTTTCAGCTGGCAAGAGATGAACAGCGGTGTCTGCGAGAGATCACAGAACTTGGGAACCTCAGCAGCTCCTCAGGTAGAAATAAACCAGAGCTCCTGATGGGATGTTGAAGGGGTTCATCGTCCACAGGATGTGAGAGATTACATTGAGAGCAAACTGAGACCTTTTTTAAGACATCCTGCTTCTCACATTGTTCTCTTCAGAAAAAGATCCTAGTACTGAGGTGTGAGTCTGCATTATTGAGACACTGTCTCTGTAATGGGTCAAGTCTGAGATCTCAATATGATAACATTTCTTGGATGTATTCGAGAGCGAATAATATAAGTTTAGCAAGGTATAATGTTCAGGGAAGAAAGAGGTGAAGATTTGACACAAAATAAACAAACACAAATAGAAAGTAAAAGCGACAGCCCCTCTAGGACCAAACACATATAAACTAAACATAATGCTAATTTTTGTTTTTAAATCTTACTGACCGCAAACTTTTGAATGGAAGTGTGTACTATTCACATTTTAGAAATCAAATATTCATTATTTTTTTTAAAGAGAAAATTAGAAAATATTCTGCTGCTATTATAAAAAAAGGATTTTATGTACTAAAGCCATAACATATTGTTTATGCCTCCTGTCAAGCATTTTAACTTTTAAAATGACTTTTAAACCCTTTAAATGACATACAAAACCAGGTCATAAACCCATTAGATGGCATTTAAATTAAATCACATCTGCATAGCATTTCACACTGCCGTAAGCTGTCAGTGGTGACATTCAGAGACAGAGGTTAACACGAGATCACACTCATTGTAATGCAGCGGCTTGCGCTTGCGTTTCCCAGCGGTACAGATGTGAAGACATTCGCAGATGCGCTTGTTTCGAATGAACACAGCAAACTGGACCGTAATAGAGCAATTCTAGCGGCGATGTGTCACAGAAAACCTTTCAGATGCATTGTTTTCTTGATGTTTGGTGCTTGAGTGCATGGATAAGTGCATGCTATTTATATATGTATGTGTGTGTGTGTGTGTGTGTGTGTGAAGGTTGCCTTCCAGTATGGGACTCTGTAGTGTGCTGGCCCAGAGCTGCAGTGGGTGAGACCGTACACACTCCCTGTCCGGCTGTTTTCTCCCTCTTCAACAACAACTCTGGTACGACACACAACCACAGTGAATGAAAAAGGAATTGAGAACGCAATTTGAAGCCCAACTGCTTCTGACTGCTCAGCTGTGTTACAAACTGCATGAAAGCATAAGAAGGGCACTTTAATAACCAACATCTGAGACATAACAATTCATATAACAACATTGATTGGTAAATACAAATATTTCGTTATGAATTCAATTCAAACATTTGACTAACCAACATTTAAGATGTAACATGCATATAACAAAATAATAAGTGATACAAATTAATGTATTTTTTACTATGCATGCTGTTTTACTGCACAAAACTCAAATATTGGTTCATATTATGTAATAAAAAGCGTTTGAGATGCTATTTTTAATTATATTTAATGAATCATTTTCATTTAAAGGACCGTTCTTATTAGTTGAAAACAGTTTATTGGTTAAATTGTCATGCTGGTATTATTAAAACCTTCTGGGATGGCTGTTTTAGTTTTTTGACCACTGAAACAAATGAATAAGACTGACATAATAGAATATGTTGTTGGGAAAATTAGAGCCAGGCATTAATTGTGTAGTTATTTTTTGTTTTTGATTTAAAAATACCACAAAATTTGTGGATCTAAACGCCATAAACACTTACTGGTTAGTTTTTTTTTGACTCAAGAAACAGAAAATGTTTCCATTTCATGAATTAAAAGAGAGTTTTCTTAAGCTCTGAGTTTGCCCAGCCTTGGTTCACACATGCATTTCCATATTGACAGCTTCTGTAAGCAAATGCATTGGTTTCAGACTGTGGACTGTAACAGTAGACACGTCTACCTTGAGAATATGAGCTGAAACCTCAAATGGTAAAATGCAAGGCCCCAATTTCAAGGCTTCATGAACTTGAGCAAAAAGGGCAGGTTTTCATATTTGCCACTGCAATAACTTCTTAAATCTCCACAGGTCCGCCAATATAACAAACTAAACCCGGTCTAAATCCAACCAACCAGCACTACATTCAATTCTCAAAGACCACAAATGAAATTGTGCTGCTGCAGTTTCATCTGATGACGAGTAAAGTGACTTGTGTAGAAAAGGACGCAGACCTCATTTCACATTCAGATTTAGCACAAGCTAATTTCATACATTGCAAAAGTGCAAAAGAAAACTCAATAAAATCCTACAGAATTGCCTGCGAATGCATAGAGTATTTAAATGTTTAAAAAAAAAAGCTTGCAGAGATTGCCTCGCATGATTGTCATTGACCTTTGACCTTGATTGATTACTCTAGGCATAGTGAGTCGTAACTGCAGCGCTGGAGGCTGGTCACAGCCGTTCCCTCCTTACCACGAGGCCTGCAGTGTTGAAGACGACATCCCAGAGGTCAATGACATGTTCTGTAAATCATACTCGCATATATTTGATAAATATGTTCCATTAATCATACACTTCTGCTTCTCAGAATCTCTGATCTCAATAAAGTTTCTGAGCTCAGATTTGAGACTCAAACATTGTTCATCAAATTTTTCCAAGACTAAATGGTTTGAGCTGCTGTTCATATTAACTTTTAATTGCTGTATACTCTTAGTGTAGGTCAACAACACTATGTAGACACTAATATATCACTATATACATACACTCACTGGCCACTTTATTAGGTACACCAGTTCAACTGCTTGTCAAAACAAATGTCTAATCAGCCAATCACATGGCATGAACATTAGGATTTAGCCATGTAGACACGGTCAATCTGATCTACTGAAGGTCAAACTGAGCATCAGAATGGGGAAGAGATGTGATTTAAGTGACTTTGAATGTGGATCTGCTGATCTACTGGGATTTTCACGCACAACCGTCTCTAGGATTTACAGAAGACGGTCCGAGAAAAAGAGAAAACATCCAGTGAGCGGCAGTTCTGTGGGAGAAATGCCTTGTTGAGGTCAGAGGGGTTCAGAAGATTCAAGCTGATAGAAAGACAACAGTAACTCAAAGAACCACACGTTACAGAAGAACGTTGAAGCAGACGAGCTACAGCAGCAGAAGACACACCGGTGTCACTCCTGTCAGCTGAGAACAAGAAACTGAGGCGATAATTCACACCAGCTCCCCAAAACGAAGAAGATTAGAAAAGCATTGCCTGGTCTGATGAGTCTTGATTTCTGCTGCGACATTCAGATGGTAGAGTCAGAATTTGGTGTAAAAAACATGAAAGCTTGGATCCATCCTGCCTTGTATCAGCGGTTCAGGCTTCTGGAGATGTAATGGAGGGATGGATATTTTCTTGGCACACTTTGGGGCTTTTAGTAGCAATTAAACACCACAGCCTAACTGACTATTGTTGCTGAACATATCCATCCCTTTATAACAGTGTGTCATCTTCTGATGGAGGAGAAAGTGCCATGTCACAAACCTCAAATCATCTCAAACTGGTTTCTTGAACGTGAAACTCAAACGGCCTCCAGTCACCAGATCTCCATCCAATAGAGCAGCTTTAGGAAGTGCTGGAACGGGAGATTCACATCATGGATGAGCAGCCAACAAATCTGCAGCAACCGTGTGACGCCATCATGACAATATGGACCATAATCTCTGAGGAATATTTCTAGCAATTTCCAGCCACAAAGAATCAAACTCTAATAAACTAGAACCTAATAAACTGGCCGGTGAGTGTGTGCACATACAAGCACACACACATATATGTATACAATATATATAATACATTTTAATGCATTCATTTAAAATGTTCACAATTGTATGTCTGTCTTAACTGATAATACAGATCATTCATTCTTTCATTCTATGTAAACTGACTCTGAATTAAACGTAGATGTAATTGATTTCTGCTAATTTCTTCTCCTTCAGGAGTCTTATTTTGCCACTGTGAAACTGATCTACACTGTTGGCTATGGAGCGTCACTGCTCTCGCTCTCTGTTGCTGTGGTAATACTGATGCTCTTCAGGTACTGTGCTTGGTGGATGAAAAACAACAAAAAACAGAAGGGCCACTGATGGGCCTGAAAGTTTCTGTAAAAATATTGCTTTAATATAGCTAGTGTATCAGTATATATCTAGTATAGCATATATCTAGCTACTTTTTCCACATAAACTTTACTCTAGCTTTACAACTTTGTCAGTAGCTTGGAAAGTAGTTACTGCAACATTAAAAGAAGATTGTATTCTTTACAATTATATGATTAAAGTAATGTTGTTTGCGTTCTAGGCGATTGCACTGTGCTCGAAACTACATCCACATGCAGCTGTTTTTCTCCTTCATCCTAAAATCGGTGGCTGTTTTTATCAAAGATGCTACACTGTTCGCCAGTGACGACACGGACCACTGCACACTCTCTACGGTGAGTCCGTCACACCTGACCTGACAGCCTATCAGTGTGGTTTCCTGTGAAAAATACAATCCTGACCGACTTCACCCGCACCACTTCTTACCACAGTGACTCAACATTTTTTAATATTCCTTATATTTCTCAGTATATTTCTCAACATTTCTTTCACACACAAACACACGCATACATACATACATATATATATATATATATGTATGTATGTATGCGTGTGTCTGTGTGTGAAAGAAATGTTGAGAAATATACTGAGAAATATATATATATATATATATATATATATATATATATATATATATATATATATATATATATATATATATATATATATATACTGTATATATGTGTGTGTGTGTGTGTGGTTATAAATACATTAAAAAAATGTGTATATATATATATATATATATATATATATATATATATATATATATATATATAAGAAAATATATTAAATAACGGTGTTCTATATTAATACATTTTAAAATATAATTTACTCATTTGATACAAAGCTGAATCTTCTGCATCATTACTCAACTGAAAAAAATACACCAAAATGTATTTGAAATAGATTTATTATTATACTAATTATATGAAATGGATAGTATGGAATAAATGCATTCTAAATACATTTTAGTACAGTTTTTTTCACTAGGTTACTCCAGTCTTCAGTGTCACATGATCCCTCAGAAATTATAAAAATATGATGATTTGCTGCACAAGAAACATTTATTATTATCAATGATTAAAACAGTTTTTTTTTCAGAATTCTTTGAATAGATAAATAGAAATAGATGAATAGATGAATAGAAAGTTCCAAAGAACAGCATTTATTTGAAATAGAATCTTTTGTAACATTATAAATGTAATTTCTGATCAATTTAATCTGTTCTTGCTGAATAAAGCTGGTTAAGCACCTCTGAAAAAGCACCTTTCATACTAAAAAATTAAATGACATAGTTTCAAGTTTTCGACTCATCTTTTGTACATTATTCATGGGATTGACTTGCAGAATCCTCCATTGCTGCATTCATTTTTTAAGTAGAAATATCCACCTCCTCTATTTCCTGTTCATACTTTCTCCATCTGTTTATCTTCTTCTTCAGGTTTGTTGCCAGCATGCTCCTTTTTATCATTCTGAGTCTCTCTCTCTCTCTCTCTCTCTCTCTCTCTCTCTCTCTCTCTCTCTCTCTCTCTCTCTCTAGGCAGCCTGTAAGGCTTCTGTGGTGTTTTGTCATTATTGCGTCATGTCTAATTTCTTCTGGCTGCTGGTTGAAGCCGTGTATCTGAACTCTCTGCTGGTCTCTGCCTTCCCGCGCAGCCGCCGCTGTCTGTGGAGTTTCGCTCTGCTGGGCTGGGGTGAGACTCTCGCCGTTCCTGTCTTCTAACAATCTGTTTCCTCTGGCCAGCACAACTGAGTTCTCTTCTAACGTAGACTATGTGAGTTATTAAAGGAACAAAAAGGCAAAAGGAGAAATTAGGTTAGATTCAACCAGTGGCAGACTTCAATCTTACTCCCTCAGTCCCACTTTCAGGTACTTCACACAACCTTTTTCCAGCACTTCAAAGCTCAAAAAGTAATCCTGCAATAAAAATGTATTACATGCTTTGACCTGACTACCAGGAAACCAAGCTGCTATACCCAAATGACGCCCCTGGGTTTATCTAGATTATTAGGTAACACTTTACAATACCAGTACTCTAATTTGAACGAACTCTTATAATACCTTTGTTGATCTGGGTCAAAAATGAGCAGCCTTTTAAAAAGGGCTTGTAAATTGCTCGTAATGCTATATTCTCACCAAATATTTGAATCTTTCAATCTTTTTGTCAACAGTTAGGTTTTGTATCTATTTTTGAAACTAACCTCCTTGATCTGAGCCTCGTTGGTCTAAGGCAGTCCTTCTAAAAAAGTGGGGGGGGGGCTCAAAGTATTACCAGGGGGGTGCATGTGACCCCGGGGAACATGCTTCTTTTTGCACCAAATAAGAGCAGACAGCACAGAGCAGCAGATATGAAATACCCTTAACCCTTTAATGCACACGATCACACCGGTGCGATTAGAACATTCAGCGCGTCACGTAATCAACTTCAAAATGTAAATGTGTTTTCGCACGATATCTGGCGCTGATCCAGAGATTCAACTATTCAGTGTTTTCAACCACATAAGGTTTATTTTAGGTTTCAAACATTTGAATACTCATAAGTACTGGCAAAACAATACATTTATACTTTGAAAAATACACACTGATGTCTATAAAAGAGGAAATAGCAATCTGTTAAATTGTAAATTGACGAGGTGTTTTATTCATATCAGATTCACATTGCATATTTAACTAGAAAGTTCACTCTGTTCTTCTCCCACTTCACGGGCCACTTACTGTTATGTATTTCGAGAGAAGTGACTGAATTTACGTGTTGTAAATCTGACAGATTAGATTCTCTGCATTGCAACGCAAACTAACATGGCGGCGCCCATTGCGCTGAATTGTTGAATCAACACTGAATTGTTGTGATATATGACAAGCTTTGAGCGCGTCTGTCTCTTGATCAGCACATGTTTCGCATAAAAACATTTGAATTTTACAATTGATCACGTGACGCACTGACTGTTTTAACTGCACTGGTGTGATTGTGCGCATCAAAAGGTTAAGGGTTTGTTATCTGCATTTCATATCTCCTGCTCTTGTTTGGTGCAGAAAAAGCATGTTCCCCGGGGTCACAAACGCACCCCTTGGTATTTCTCCGAGCCCCCCGAGCCCCCCTATTTGAGAAGCACTGCCATAAAGACATTTACAGTTTTACAAAGATCTGCTTTTCATTAACGCCTTTACAAACTACGTCACGGCTTCCACAAAAATATTAAGCACTGTTTTCAACATTGATAATAATCAGAAATGTTACTTCAGCATAAAAGTCATCAGATTAGAATGATTTGTGAAGGAAATCTGAAGACTGGAGTAATGATGCTGAAATAATTTGCAGGAATACATTTTAAAATATATTACAATAGAAAAAAGTTATTTTTGATCAAGTAAATGCAGTCTTGATGAGCAGAAGAGCCTTCTTTCAAAACATTATAAATTCTTACCCAACCCAAACATTTTAATGGTAATATATAGAGTAATGCATGGGCTTTGTGATCGTTTTAATTCTATAGTAATGACCAACTGACTGTATCATCAATCTCTCATCATTTATGATTCTGAAGTCTATTCTTCTTCTCATCTTAGCAGCTATTATACTCTCAGCGACTCCAATCAGTGAAGTACAGCATGATCCTTCTGTTGTTCTATTCCTCAATTTCCATTTATATTCGGTGTGTCTCTCTCTCCTCTGGTCTCTGGGACCCTGGGAGGGCTGACAAGTGTCAGAACAGCGCTCATGATTGGCACCTCGTCTTTGATTTTAGCAGACAATTGAAAGAACAAATAGTTCAAATGACATTGTAGAAGCAGTACTCGGTGAATACAGCTATGTGTAAAAATTTTCTCAGTCTTAGACACGTTCCTGGTCTTATTGCGAATGATGTATGTTATTCTAAAGAATTATTTTTCAGTGTTAATCTTTGATCAAAACAGTCATATAATGCTTTTTACAATCAATTCCTGAAGTATTGAATCGGCTTTCCTGAAGCTCAATCAGTAGAGCATAGTTGTTTTCAACACCAAGGTCATGGGTTCGATCCCAGGGGAAGCAAGACCTGATTTCAATGTGTTTCTTGAATGCAATGTAAGTCGCTTTGGATAAAACCGTTTGTCAAATGCATGAATGTAAATCTATCGTATTTTCCGCACTATATGGTGCACCTAAAAGACGTACGTTTTCTCAAAAATCGGCCGTGCATCTTAAAATACGGTGCGCCTTATGTGTGGATTAAGTACAGGAATAGACGCATACTTTAGACTGCGCCTTATACTCCAGTGCGCCTTATGATGCAGAAGATACGGTAAGTTAAATAAAATACAAACTTTTCACCCACAAACTTTGAATCACATTAAAAAGTTAAATGGATTCCAAAACTGCCATTCATGATGATATTTTAGGATACCTGCTTTCTTCATGAACTTAATAATAAAACTCCATAAACATATTCAGAATTGCTTAAATGATACATTTTTGGATTACGCCAACTTTTGGACATTTAAGAAGGCATTTAATAATTCATGCAGCACAGCTCTGAATCTTTTTCAAATATGTTTCTTTCTGAATCAGATTATTTGTGTATTCACTGTTGGAATACACTGTTCTCATTCTGTAGCGCTTAAGATTCCCTTTTACTAACATAACAGCGTAATATTTGTGTCTCTCTTTGGTCTTTTCTCGCAGGTGTTCCCTTTGTCTGCATCGTGGTCTGGATCTGCTCCAGAGTGTATTTCGAGGACACAGAGTAATTGCACATTTGTTCTCTAGCTGAAGTAGCTTGTGAGGGAGTTGAACAAACCCCTAATGCTAAACGCACACTTCAAAACGCCTTTGGTGTTTTCGATCAGCGGCTAGTCCCAGATTGCCACATGTGCAACACTTTTCCAGAACGAATGATGCACTGTATTCAACGATTTTATCACTTGTTTCTTCATTGCATCTTACATGGTTAAGCCATTGAAGTTGTCTATCAAGGATTGTTTTTGTTTTTCAGGTGCTGGGACATAAATGAAGATTCCCCTTATTGGTGGATCATCAAGGGTCCCATTGTAGTGTCCATAGGGGTGAGATAATGCATATGTCAGGGTTTGTCACTTCAGTTTAGGTTTCGAGTGTGTTGGTTGACAGAGCTCTGACACTGCCCCTTTGTCGTGTCTTGTGATTGTGTAACCCCTCCCGTCTTGTTCCCTTGTTTCCCTTTATTGATCCCAGCTGTTTCTACTCGTTACCTTCCACATGTGTTCCCTATTTAATCCCGGTGTGTTTGCTGTCCTGTGCCGCGTTGTTGTTATTTGTTGGATGTCACGGTTGATCTGTTCCCTGTTCCTAGTGCACGGTCGATGCGGTTTGTTTGTTTTACATTTAGTATTTATGATCATGTTTATGTTATGTTTTCCCCCTCGTGGGTTCTTTTCTTTTGTGAGTTTTGATTTATGTTTGTTATAAATAAATCCTTTCCCTGCATCCCTGAGTTCTCCCTTATGTGAAACGTGACAGCATGAGGACATGGATGAAGGAATGGACTTGCATGTAATTATTTTCCTGTCTGTTTCTTGCCCATCCAGGTGAACTTCCTTCTCTTCGTGAACATTATCAGGATTCTGGTGCAGAAACTGAACCCTCGCTTGATCCAGTTCAATAATTCGGCTCAGTACAGGTACATGTCAACTCTGAAGGGATTCTAGCTGCATTTGTCTCGGTGGGAGATCCTTATGTTGGGATTTATTGTCTGGCTCAAATGGTGACAGCTTTACACTAAGTCTAACAATTGAGTACCGGTAGGTTTTATACATTACATTTAGCAAATGCATTAGGTGTTATGAGCTAAAAACATTTAGAATCTTAATTAAAGGGTTAGTTTCACCAAAGATGAAAATTATCCCATAAATTCCTTACCCTGAAGCCATTCTAGGTGTATGTGATTTTCTTATTTCAGCTAAACAGTAAAAATATCTGGCTTTTCCAAGCTAATAATGGGAGTGAAGAGTAACTTCGATTTTGATGCACCCAAAAAGTGCATCCATTCATCATAAAGTAATCCAAACGGCTTCAGGGAGTTAATGCAGGCCTTCTGAAGCGAAGCGTTGGGTTTTTGTAAGAAAAATATTAATATTTTTACTGTATATAACTAAAATAACTGACTTCCGGTAAAGGCCGTATGCAAGTGTAGTTCTGGGGGAAGAGTGGTTAACCTTTTAATGTTAATTTCTAAATATGCAGTTCCTGTCAAACATTTGAAAAATGTCTCTTCTGCTCACCAAGGCTGCTGTTATTGAACATTGAAGAACTGATATGAATTTCAATGTGTTTCTTGAATGCAATGTAAGTCGCTTTGGATAGAAGCGTCTGCCAAATTCATGAATGTTAATGTAGATGTTATTTAAACAGCAATAATTTGAATATTATTATTAAAATTTAAACTAATTTAATATATTGTGAAATATAATTTATTGCTGTGATCAAAGCTGAACATCATTCTTCATTTTCACACGATCTATCCGAAATCATTCTAACGTGATGATTTGCTGCTCAAAACATTTATTATTATTATTATCATTTATATTATTATTAACAATTTTGTGTAAACTGTGATACCGTTTAAACATTTGTGGTAAGATTATAAAAAGAATTTTATACTTTTATTCATCTAAGATTCATTAAATTGATCAAAAGTGGCAGTGAAGACGAATTCATCAGAGAATCCCTAAACCAGTATCACCATTTCCACAAAATCTGCACCAATTGTTCCATCTTAATACCATGGTATTCTTTTTGTAGAACCCTGTAATACCATAATGTGTGTAAAGAGGTTGTATGGTGCATTCACACACGCGTACACACACACACACACACAAGTACCATGAAATAATGTGTTATATTATCACGGTAACACCGTCAGTGATGTATAACCCGTGAGAACAGCGTGCATTAGTGCACTTCTATCTTTCAGGAAGTGTTTTTCCCACTCATTTTTCCCATTGGGATTTTTTTTAAAGTCTTTGTTAAAGGGTTATAAGCAATGATCCAAGCCAATCCGCTACAAAGTGAATCACAACAGTACAAACCTTGACTTGAAGCAAAACAAATTTTGAAAATTGGAGATGGCTTTAGTGAGGGAAAATAACTACAATCCCATGATGCATTGCAAACATTTTAAACATGAATTAAAAACAATGGGGAAATAAAACTTTTTTTTGGCTCTTGTTTATTCCCCACTGTCTGACTGCTGTCATTTTTTGTTGTTGTAGTTTTTCACTGGGAATTCTGCTGTTTCATTTAAGAAAGTAAGGAATAATGTACATCCAGCTGGTCGTTATCGCAAAATTATTTTATTAACTCTGTAAACACAAATTTTCCATAAAGAGAATTTTTCCTAGTAAGCGTAAAGTGCCGACTTTCGTAAGTATTAACAATAAAATAAAACAGAAACATGTCAATACCGTGGTGCATCTTTTGAGAAATGAAACCATGGTAGTACCGTGATTTGAGCATGTACAATGGTAATACTGTGGTGTTCTTTGAAGTACATTGGTAAATGATTATTGCAATCAATTTAAATATTAACAATAATTGCAAACGATTCTTTTGCCAAGTTATATAGTTAATTGGCCATAATGTAGGCTGTTGCCAAGCAACATAATCAAATTTCTACAGTTTTTCCATCCGCGTGTCAGGATCATTTCCAATGTATTTCTGCTCATGTTTAAGAGCACTGACCTGATTATGTGGACAGAGATGTGTGTATGTGTTTGGTTTGCCCTGTTAATGCTGTCATTATGAACAGACTCTCTGCTTCGTCAAAAAAGAGTGTGTTCTTCTGCTGTTTTACTCATGCATAAGCAGATTTCACACAGGTCTGTGAAGGACCGAATTGCTGGTTTTAAGAGTTTCTGGCAGATTACATAATTAAAACACATTTCACCCTGTAAAACACCACAGGTTCATTGAAGAGTTAATATGTTTAACACTGAGGGACCTCATCTACATTTACAGTTAAAGGAATAGTTCACCTTCTATGGTAAAAAAATGCCATTACCGTACATTGAATAAAGTTTCAATTTCACACAAAGCTATTTATGGACTTCATAGCGAAGTTACATGGACTTTTGTTTCTTTATACAGTTAACATCCTGATTTGAAAACAAACGACCGCAAGTATGTATATATTTTCCCTTTAAGCTCCGAATGAGGGTTTAATTTTTCTGTATTAAATATTCTGTATTCTGATTAAAGCAATTATAATCATCAATGCAAATATGTTTACATTCATGCATATTCATTAGGCAAATGCTTTTGTCTGATTTACAAATGAAGAACAAGTATGTTACAAATACTCACGGTATTAAGCATGCACTTAAGAATATCTGCATATATAGAGGTTATCTGTGAATATTGAACGAAGTTCACCCTAAAATAAAATTATTGTAATTTTTACCGTAGAACATTTACATTTGGCAGACAATTTTATCCAAAGCGACTTACATTGCATTCAACAAACACGTCGACATTCTAATCCGTTCTTGCTTTCCCTGGGAATCGAACCCATGACCTTGGCGTTGCAAGCACCACACTCTACTGTTGGAAAGCATGGAAGACTACAAACACACCCCGTTCTCCATGCGTGTCACTGATACCAAAACTACAGGGTTTCACTCATAAATCCTGACCCAAAGTGAGATTTCGTTCACACAAATCTCAAATACTAGTCTCAAAATATACTAGACTACTTTCATGTTTCCTTTTTGATACGTTCTGATCCTTTTTAGAGATTTCACAGCTCCTTCACCTTTCAGGTTACACATAATTAGGTAACACATAATTTTCTTTTTTGCATTTACATTTATTCATTTAGCAGACGCTTTTATCCAAAGTGACTTAAAATTTCAGGAAAACAGAAAGCAAAAGTACATAAGAGTGACTTCAATACAAAGTTTCAAACATTACACATACATGTAGAACAAGCCTGGAGAATAGAGGAAGGAAGTTTTGTTTTTGTTTTTCGTGTGAACTATTTCTTTGAAACTGTTTGAAGTTATGCAATATTATGCTCTTACTCTTTTGAATTTATAAAAACACTCACCAGAATCCCCCAGCATTAGCCAATAACCGCTTACCCTTCCTCCTCTCTATCCTTTATCTGTCATCCCTCAGGCGCCTGACCAAGTCCACCCTCCTCCTCATCCCTCTCTTCGGCTCTCATTACATGGTCTTCAGCTTTCTCCCAGACTACTTCAACGTGAGCCTGCGACTTTGCATCGAGCTGTGTCTGGGCTCCTTCCAGGTTATCCAGCCCGCTATCAGCACAACACAGAATTACTCAACTTAGACTTACTAAGGCTGGAATTCACTACTTGAATTTTGCCTCAATTTTCAACGATAAGTGCCAAAAGTCAGAGCCAGTCTGCAGACTTTAGATCCAGACTGTTTTGATTCTATCCGATTAATCCGATGATATAGTTTACTCTTTATTTTGAATGCCCCCTTTAGACATTTAGTTGACTATAAGTAACGTTGCAGCTACATGTCAATTAACTCTCATTAGAGTATCAGTTGAGTATTAGTAGACTGTTAGGGTTAGTAGATTAAGTTGACGTTCACTTGCAAAGTTACTTATAATCGGTTAAATGTCTGTTAGGGCAATTATCAAAGTGTTTGCAGATATTAAGCAGACGGTTTTCTGACATTCTTCTAATGCAATGTGGTTACGTAGTTGCAAAATTACTTGGTGAACAGAAGGGGTTTAAAGGGGACCATCACAAATGTGTTACTGTTATATCAAACATGCTTTGATATTTTGAGCCGATTTTAGAATGATTGCATGAGATAGAAAGGTTGCACGACTAAAATGAAGATCAGGATCAAAGGCTTTAATAACTGACACCATGCAGGAAAACACAACACCAGCATTAACAAGAACACGGGTGATCAGGGACACAGAGCTGAACCGGCATCGGCGTAGGAGTCCGCACGCTAAATAATGGCTTGCATACTCCTACAACATTTATACATTTGACAGATGCTTTTATCCAAAGTGACTTGCATTGCATTCTTGCTTTCTCTGGGATTGAACCCATGACCTTGGCGTTGCAAGCTCCACTCTCAACTGTTTGAGCTACAGGAAAGCTCATTAATAACTGCAAAATAACCCTGTCCATGCCCTTTCAGCGCTAATGTTTTACTGTGCTCTTTAGTAAATCCTGAGAGTAGTTTGTGAACTTTAAAAGAGGGTTTGAGCTGATTCAAGCTGTTAGTTCATCTGACCCATAAGCCATTGTTAAACCAGTAGAGCATTGGTGTTTACAACGCCAAGGTCATGGGTTTGATCCCAGGGAAAGCAAGAACTGATTCAATGTGTTAATTGAATGCAATGGATAAAAGCGTCTGCCAAATGCATAAATGTTAATGTTTTTAGTGACTCAAAAACAGAAAACACAAGCAGTGTCTGTTGTGATCTGAAATCATAAAACCACTGCCTGAAGAGGTAGGAAGGCATCAAGGCACATGTTAGCAAATTCAATGTTAGCTTCATTTCATGTCTCCTTCGATCCCTTCGTCTGATCGATTTTTGAAGGCAGCATTGAAGTTGCCTTTGATATCCCACAATCCTCTGCTTTCCATTCTGTGACGGCTGAGCTAAAATTAGGGCATCTGAAAGTTGTGGTTGGTGATTAGTTTGTGTGTAAATATACACTTTTGACCAACATTTTCCACTTCTGATGTCATTTCTAGTGAGAAGTTAGTATAGTAATAATTATCACTAAAGCTTGCTCTATTTTTCTGCAATAGTTAAACCTTTACACAGCCTCAGAAGTCTGTCCGAAATCAGTTTCGTGAGGAACCTTGTTGCGCAAACGCTGCCTACAAAGTCATTGCCTGGTAAAGCAGTGAGGCAACAAGCCTAAGTTTTCAGAATCTGATTAGTGACTCGAAAACCGAATAGTCTGGTTCAGAAACGAATGCCTCTTTTAAACCGCTGAGACAGGAAAAGAAGATATATGTTCATTTATCTTATCTGTGCAAGTCATTATCATTGCTCACTATGAGGATCTGAAGAGAGTTTCAACCAGTACAACAAAAAGTGAAAACCATTGCCTACCGTACCTCTAAATCTAGTGTCTGATTCTTTAGAGCAGTGGTGCTCACACTTTTTCAGCATAGGAGCTACTTTTGAAATGACCAAGTCAAAATGATCTACCATTATATTTATTGAGAAATATATTGAGGATTCTTACAACTTACGTTGATGTATAACCACATATGTTGCACAACACAACATAATTATGTACATTTTTTGTACGTCCCATCAACTGGGATTTTAGCTCCTTCACCTTTGTCTTTCTCAGCTCGCTTTTCAGTGGGAATTCAGTCGTATTTTCCATGAAGAGCCCGAAAATGGCGCTCCACATTTCCCTTCTTTGGTATTGCGACGGTAGACTGGCAGACGAGACAAACGCACTTTGAAAATGTCATTGTGAAAAAAAAAGTCCTCCTCCCATTCCGTATGAAAGTGATACGTTTTTTTCTTCTTACTTGGTCCAGCTCCCCCACTCATTTTTATACCCTATCTTACGTTTAAGAGGAAAAAACCGAGCGAAAATTAGGATGTAACTAACGACTAGCTTGTTAGCTTTGCAGCGCTCAGGGGCGTTGTTTGTTTGAGCACGAGTGACCTAATTGTACGGAAAAAAATCAGATGTCATCTGACTGGTTGTCCTGTGTATCAATCAAGTGGCGGGATGGCTGATACGCTGACGTCTAGTTTTTATTCAAAACAACTCAACTTTATTTGTATAGCGTCAGTTCATGACAATGTCACCTCACCTTGTCATGCGATCTACCAATAGTACCTTGGAGATCAACTGGTAGATCGCGATCGACGTATTGAGGACCCCTGCTTTAGACACTCACCCCCGGTTTCACAGACAAGGTTTAAGTCTAGTCCCAGACTAAAATACATGTTTGAGCTGTTTTCACTCAAAGTAACTTGCACTGACTCAAACATATCCTTGCCATTGATTTGTTTCCAGATGCACACCAGTAATGTTTTTTTTCAAAGGCGTGTTTATAAAATGTTTTAATTGAACTAAGGCCTAATCCTGGCTTAATCCAAGTCCTGTTTGTGAAACCAGGCCTTAGTGTAAGATACACACTTTTTCTCTGCAACCATTTACATGTTGGCAAGTGTGTGTTTTGAAATCTGTTCAGGAGTCATGCAGTGTCTTCCAGGTTTTAGATATGCTCCCCTCGGCCCGGTCGATGAGCTCTGATCAAAACAACCTCAGAGCAGACCTCATACAGATTCACCTTTAATCTGCTGAGACAGAAGATGGACGTTGGGGTTTTAGAGAGATTACTTAGTTAGCCGGAACACTAATTGAGTTTCCTGAAGGGCCGGAAACTAATTTTGAAGATTAATTCCATGCAGGAGTTTGAGAAACATAACAGGAAGGCTGTTACCTTCTTGTAAAAGTTTATTTAAGTCATAATATGATGTCCGTGATGTCCAGTTTTAAGTGCTAATTACTCTCTTTGAAGGCGAACACCGAAGTAAGACTGTTCCTTGTTTTGACTAGTATACTTCTCTACTATACATACATATGTGTATTAATACTGTTAATACGTGTGTGTGTGTATAGTATATCTAATATAATACAGATTTATATATATATATATATATATATATATATATATATATATATATATATATATATATATATATATATATATATGTGTATATATGTATATATGTATATATATATTTTTTTTTTTATACACACATATATAATAAAATATATATATATATTTTTTATACACACACACACATATATATATATTATTGTGTGTATATATAATGTGTATTATACATAAATAAATACACACACACATATACATATATGTATATGTGTGTGTGTATTTATGTATAATACACATTATATATATATATATATTTTACTATATATAAATTTATTTTATTATATATATATATATTTTTTTATACACACACACACACACATATATATCGATATAATGTGTATTATACATATATATATTTTAATACACATGTATGTATATAAGTAATGTGTATTATACTTTACACAAATATATATATATATATATATATATATATATATATATATATATATATATATATATATATATATATATATATATATATATATAAAAAATAATATAGTGTATTATACTTCTATATGACAGAAACTAATGCTAAAGTAAATGTTGGTACTTTACAAAGACATTACAAGAATATGAATAAAAAAAATTTAACAACAGAAGCGAAACTATGCAGTTTAATTGCTACTTATTTAAGGAATCAACACAACCAAAATTTTTGCTACGTCCAACGTCTTTTAACTGTATTTCAGTAACACTTTTTATTTTATTATTAGTTATTGTATTTTTTTACAGTGTCCTTACTACATTCGTTACATGTATTTAATGTAGTAATAGCTATAAATTATGCATTATGACATGCGACTATCCCTAAACCTAATCAAACCCTAGTTAGTTAGTAGTTACTTAAAATGACTCTGTATTAAAATGTATAATGTGTAACAAAGACACCTTAAAATAAAGTGTAACCTGAATTTATTCTCTAAAACACTGATTATATCAATCTGTAGTATTATTCTAAATATTCAAAACCACCATAAAATAGTATAGAAATTTTGGTTCTTTTTATATAATTCATTGCAAGGTTAGAAATTTAATTTGTTCGTGAATCATATACAACGTAGTTTACATTGTATGTTTTTGATTCACTTCAAAGAGTCATTCTTTCATGAATCGGACTTCGTTAGTTGTGTTACATGTGTGATTCACTCAAAACAACCAGTGTAGTTTAATCTAAAGAGTCATTTGATGGCGAATCAGACTTGATTGGTTGCTTTGTATACGTTTCTGATACACTAAAAAGAACCATTTGAAAAGAGTCATTTGTTCATGAATCATTCTATAGCTTTATTGCTGCATGTTTTTGATTCAATAAACAGAACTGATTTAGAGGAGTCATTTGTTGGTGAATCATGCTAGACAGTTGTCTGTGTTTGAGTCACTAAAAGAGTCAGTTTAAGGAAGGACTTTCAGTGAGGTTTCTATGAACAGTCATTATGTGGAAAAGAGTATGTACATTCTTCTGAGTTTACCCTTTTGGATTCTACAGAACAATTAACAGCATGCAAATTCATGAACAATTTCTGTCATGTTTATATTCAGAGTCACACTTGGATGTCACAGCTGTTGGATGTCATTAGTATGGAAATATCTGGATTAACTCTCTTATACACGCATGGATTTGATCCAGCTGGCTCAAAACACACATGATTCTGCATAAGTAAGGGCCTGCAGAAATGCCATTAAAAGCATAGCATTTTTGTCTCAAAGCACTCAATCTGAGATGAAAGGGTGAGGAAAAGAGATGGATTTATAATATTTGTACATGTTTGATCTGAGGAACATTTTCTGCAATTTACAGACACTGACATTCTCCTTTTCATTGATTTTCTCAAGGGCCTTATTGTGGCGATTCTCTACTGTTTCCTGAACCAGGAGGTGAGTGATGAGTTTGACAGTCCTCACACACCACAAAAATACAAAATACGCACTAAAATGCAACATAATGTGCTGAAAGTACAGACTCTACAAGTGCAATTCCCTTATTCTTTCATAAAACTGTAAAATGCATGCAAGTCAGGTTTGTGTTTGAATGGAGATAATCAGCATTCTCAGAGAACTAAACAACATCTGCACTCAAAATCCTGCCCGAAGAAATCCTTGACAAACATTTTTGCCAGTCTTTATGAATTGGATTATGAAACAGTTTGGGCAATTGCAAGAGTGCTGCTGCTCAAAAGCCAGTAAACAATTAAGGATGAATGATAATAATGCATTGCATTTCAACCTGTGATTATGGTAAAGGTGAGCATCTTGCATTTAATGAAACTGAACTAATCTGTTAGACAACCGAGTCACTTTTCGTTATGATATTTTAGTCTACACACTGTAAAAAATTGTTTGATCAATGTTTTTACATTGTTTTAACTCGTCAAAATAAGCTTTAGAAGTTATACAAGATTCAACTCATTATTTTAAGTCAGTTCAAGGTCATTTAAATAGCAATTACTTAAACATTCAAGTTAGTTGTACTCAAAATAGGCGTTTTTTATTTGATTTTTTACAGTATAGTGATTTTAGTTTAAATGTAATGCAAAATGTTTATAATCTATGTTAGGTTTAAAGGGAAGTGTTTCTGGGTTTTTGTGATTGTATGTCATATATATGTCTGTCAGGTTCAGAATGAAATGCGCTCGTGGTGGATTCGATATCAAGAGGGGAGTTACGTTGTCGTCCCTGTCGGAGCCAAAGGAAGTCAGATGGACACTCCGTTCTAGAGTCACTAAACTCATCAGTGCCTCCATAAAACACTGCCATCTGACTGAAACTCTGTTTTGTTGTATGCAAATTGTATTGCTCAGTTTATATGACAATCAATGGCTTAAAGCGAGATCATCCCCTATTGACCTGCAGCATAATGACATCAAAAGTAGTTTTAATAGTGGCTTTATATCTTTTGAATTATACACACTGAAAAAATATTTAGAGAGTGTGGTAAATATAAATGTAAAAAAAAAGTGCTTTCAAACGGCAGTGGCCAAAAGTTATGCCTGGCCTCAGATAATTTACGTATGTATGTATGTATGTATGTATGTATGTATGTATGTATGTATGTATGTGTGTATGTGTATATATATATATATATATATATATATATATATATATATATATATATATATATATATATATATATATATATATATTTATATTTGTAATACCTTGAGATACAAGCATAATTGAATTGTTCATATCTCATATAATTGTTTCCCATAAGAAATTACAGAAACAATTTTTATCCATTCCGGCCCTCTAAAAAAAATCCCTTATTAGCACTAATAACAATGGAAAAAACATGTTTATATTTGCTATAGAGTCACACACATGCACGCACACACAAAAAATTATAGTATATAAGGATTCCTGTGATATAAAATAAAATGTGGTTTTAATTATGAGTTCTTAACTTCAAGACAGACGATACAGTAGCGGCTAATGACAGCATGTGCGGAGAAGGAGGAGAGAAGGATAACGTAGATAAAACAAATACAATACGGAAGTGTACTGTTTCTTCCTGTGTTGTGTATTGGATAGACTCATATTGATTATTATTGTACACGCATAACTCGTGCTGCTCCCAGCTTAATACTTGTGAATCACTCGTCGTCCCCGGTAACCCCCGCTGTAAAACCAAGCTGCCTCTAGTGGAGATCATATGCAATTACCCATAAATGAGGAGCTTGAGCTGCTCCGAGTGCTTCTGTCAGCTGCTCGTATCTCAAATATTTACTCGTATCTGAAAGCAAAACTTTTGCTTGAAGGCTTGCTCGTATCTCGGAATACGCTCGCATCTCAAGGTATTACTGTGTATATATATATATATATATATATATATATATATATATATATCTAATGTATATTTGTGTGTGTCGGTATATAAGTATGTTTATGTAGAGTATGTTCCATTTGTACAGACAAATTTAAAGATTAATTAATAGATTTAGTCAGACATATGGCACCCAGAGCAAGTTGTCACACGTTTTTGTTGACTACACTTTCTGTTGACCCAAACCGTAGTTTGATATTTTTGTATATTACCTTTTTATTTTTTTATGTTTTTGTGTTTCACAATTGAATTACTGTTTACATTTTGCTGAAGATTCTGTAAAATCCTTCCCGTTGAGACAACAATGTGTTAAAGCGTCACTGTAGCAAAGACTGATATGTGTCTCTACAGACACTGACTCTCAGAAATTGAGTGACAGGCCTGTTCTTTCCATTCAGATGCTTCAAGTCAAGGAATTAGTAAACTGTTGTGGCACTGAGAGCAGAAATTTGTTTTACTCAGTTTATTGTCAGTGTCTCTCCTTTCTTTTCCTCTCCTCTTTTTTTTTTACTCCTCTTCTCGTGCCTTCTCTTCACGTCCTCAATCTTTTTTCTTCTCGTCTTCTCTCTCTTCGTCTCTTTACCTCTCTTCTTGTCTCTCCTCTGCTTGTCTCTGTTCAGTTCTTCTCATCTCTGTTTATTTATTTTCTTCTGTTCTCTCACTTGTCTTGTCTCTTCACTGCTTGTTTCTTCTCTGTTCTTCTCATCTCATCTTATATCTTCTCACCAAATGTACATTTATATTCTGTTGCCTATAAACAACTATTAAATCACTGAAAAAGTATTTTCTATAAATAGTGTATTTATAATGTATGCAATATCCAGCTGTATAATTATCATTTGTTTGCTGTATGTTTCCACAGTTTTTAGTGGCCTTAAGTACATTAATGCATCAAAACATCAGAGAAAGAAAAATGAGCCAATTTAAGGATGCTTTACCTGTGTAATGGACTGATTACTTTGTAATAACTGCAGTTAAGCTGATGTCGTCATTCATGTGCTTATGTTTGTGTATATATGCGTACGGATGCTGGCACAATCTGCACGTGTGCCTATTTTTGAGCTCAAGTGCTCTTGGTCTTGAGCTTTAATCTCTGACATATAATTACTTTTTATTAAAACAGGAAACGCATACATAAATGACAAAAGAAGTCCTGTATGTTCTGTACCGACATCCTGCATGAGTTTTTTCTTCTGCTGAACACAAAAGAAGATATTTGCAAGAACGTTGAGTAACCAGACAGTTGATGGACCCCATTTTTTCATTACTATAGATATCAATGGGTGCCATCAACTGTCTGATTACTCAATATTCGTCCAAATATCATCTTTTGTGTTCAGCAGAAACCCATACAGGACAAAGTAAATGGCAGAATTTTCATTTTTGGCTGGACAAACCTTTTAACAGTGAAGTGCTATTAGTCTATTAGTAATAAACTGATGGTAATTATTACTTGTATTACATCTTCCTCAATATTTTTAACCTGTTTCAATTAAACGATTTACCACTTTGTGAATCAGTTGAACCAAAACATTCAAAAGAATCAGTTCAGCATTAGTTATCACTTGCAATGCTAATTATTAGTAATAATTTCACAGTATTGCTCCCTCATAGATTTCAGACTCAAAGGCTTTATAGATTCGCGAATCGGTTCAGTGAATCGGTTCGAACGAGTCATTCAAAAGAGTTGTTTATAAGAACATTCAATTCGAGCATTACTTCAGAACTGAAGCATTTAGATGGCGAGGCGTGGCGTTTACAAACTCCTGTGTAATGATTGGCGTGCCAGAGCAAAAGACGCTTTCCTTTCTTCCGAAAAAAAGTTAGGAAAGGAAAGTATCTTGAGAAAACATGGCGGAGTGAGAGAAAGAAACTTGACAAAGGGAGAAAGTTTTCCAGCACAGGACATGTAGAGCGATTACACACTTTAAAGGGCAGATCTCAAAGTGTCTGAGGTAGGAGTTTGATTTCTTTTCTCCTTCGGATTTGTTTTAGGTGTGGATGAACAGATTCTCTCTGTCCTGTGTATGTGTTGCTTGTAAGGGACTTCCTTGTCTCGTCTTTCTAGCATTTTTTTAAATTTATTTGCTGATTGTATGAGCATTTCGTACAAAACAAACAAACAAAAAACTACTTCCTACTTGTTAAATTATCTTTACAGTTTATCTGGAAGCAAGTCAGTGTGACAGTGATGACGTCCACTAACACGTTACACTGAAATAAAAATGGGTGAAAAAATTTGTGTTTTTATGTGTGAATGAAAACAAAAGGGCTTCTTTGTGACATCAGGCACTTTCTCCTAAATTCTCCAACAAAAAAATGCCATTTTCATTATTATAATCCACGAAAAAAAGCTATATTATTTAAATTGTACTATTTACATTAGGTCTATTGAATTGTAGTGTATTCACATCACAAATTAAAAGACATTTTAATGCATTGTGTCCAAACAGGATTATTGTCATCAGTTAGCAATACTGTGAATTATAAGAAAGAAATGCAAAATTAAAACAACCATTTCATTTTAAAGTGAGAATTATGCCTGTTGCTTATTCTCGATAAAATGTCATCAAAAATAAGAAATGGCACAATAATTGGCATCATTTTCTTTATGCAAAACATGTTATTTTACATTTATGCATTTGGCAAAGCGACTTGCATTGCATTTAAGAAATACATTGACATTCTAATCAGTTCCTGCTTTCCCTGGGAATCGAACCCATTACCTTGACGTTGCAAGCGACCACTCTACTGTTTGAGCTACAGGAAAGCATTTTCTTTTAATCTTGGGGTGAAGTAGTTCCCCAATGTTTCCTCCCGTGGGATTTCATTTGAAACACGGCTGACCGAATGGACACAGCAGCTCTTGTTTCAATGAATCGCAGCTGTTTGCAGCGCACAGGCCCTACCTTGTGTTTTATTCCATCGCAGAGCCTGACGGATCTGGACTGTTTCTGCTCACAAAGCTGCTGCCAGCATTACAGGGTCGTTGAATAAGTGGCCTAATGTTTCTGGAACTGAAATGATGGCGATGGCCAGTGTGCGGGTGGATGAATTTTCCTGCCGTGTTTATTCAGTGAAATTACACAAGCAAGTTGAAATGTCAAACAAAAAGGATAATTCGTACAGTGTGTCTTTATCCCAGTAAACATGCAGTCGGATGTGGCCTGGAACAATTGGCTCAGGACTTTAGGAACGGAGCCACAACACCATTATGTTTAGCCGTAATCAAATTCATTTCACAGTTTGGTCACAGCCCTTTCCTGAGACTGAGATCAGTTGATGCACTTTTGAATGCTTTCCGTTTTCTGCTCAATACTAGGAATTCCTGAAGAACAAACAAATATGATTTCTGACGCATTTTCCCACTGCCTGTTTGATTTTTGTTCAGATCAGAAATGTTGACGTCTCTCCCTGTTGTTTTTCCAAATCCATGACTTTCTTCTGTGCCGTGTTATTTTGGTATCATTTTATACTATTATTAATATTTTGATTCATTGTAAATTAGAAAAGTTTTAGTGCTTTTGTATTATTATTTGTTATATATATATATATATATATATATATATATATATTTTTTTTTACATATATACACACACACACACACACACATATATATATATGTATATGTATGTGTGTGTGTGTGTATGTATGTGTATATGTAAAAAAAAATAAAAAATACTGAAATAAAAATTAACCCCAAATAGAAGGAAAAAAATAATATATATATTTTTTTCTGTTTAGGGTTAACTTTTTTTATTTCAGTAATTTTAGTATTTCAACTTATTTACACTTATTTAGATTTAGTTGGCAAGGCATCATGGTTTTTCATCTAATATTTATATTTAATTTCAGTTTACCAGATTTTTAATAGTTTTAGTGTTAAACTGTAACAACACTGCTATTGTGGAATGCAAAAAAAATGATATTTTATAGATCTCCAAAATGACGTTAAAGATCAATCTCAAGTCCTGTGAAGTTGTGTGAGAAATTTAAGTTATTTGCTAAAATCTCATCCCCTTTCATTATTGCTTTCAAATCTCATTTGCATAAATGTTTATGTTCAAGCATATTGCATAAAGAAGCGTCACGTAAACTTGGAGTAAGACGCTGTGCTCCAAAAAATACCAGCAGTGCTTTTTCTTCAGGTGTGTAGATCCATAGGAAGGCTTGAAAACGAGCAGGAGAGTTGCTATCGAAATGTTACTTGGATAAAGATGCATCACGCCTTGCAGGTTTGATATCAAAAATGCCAAAAGCATTGATTCTTGGGCTTTGCACGCACAGTTTTTATGGTGCTTTATTGTCGGTTTTTTTGTAGGTTCTGGCCACTGTAATATTTTTTTTGAAGAAGAAATCAAGTCACACGTCTGGGTTTGGATCAGTGTGAGTAAGGGTGAGTAAGTGATGTGTAATGTGTCGCCATCCCTTCAAATGAAATTATTCATCATGATTTTCAATGGTGATGGTTTGAATCCTTAAAGGGGCAGTTCACACAAAAATGCTAATTTACCTCAAGATTTTCTGAACCTATATGAATATCTTCTGCTGAACACAAAAAAAATCATCAAAATATCTTCTTTTGGGAAAAAAAATGTATATAGCTTTGGAACAACTTGAGTGAATGATGATGGGTAAAATAACCATTTAATTTTAAATGAAATTTAATTTTAAATGAAAGCGTTTTTCATGTCAAACAGCCACTGCCTATGTTTCCATCCACCTATTTTTTGGCTGGATGGAAATGCCATGATGTGCATAAAATCTAGAATTAAAAACTGTATGTGCTCAATTGAGGCAATACATTTAAAAAAAACAAAATCTGATAAGAAGACCTAAACCACAATGAAAATGCATTTACTAATACATTCAAAAACTCTTTGATTTGATTGGATCATTGGACTAGCTTGCAGACCAATCGCATTGCACGTCATTTTAAATGTTGGTTTGATTAAAGTATGTCATTAAAATGATTTGGGAACTGTGTTCTTAAACTCCAGCATCTGCATTCAAGATAACATGACAGCGAGTCATTTATAATGTAAAAAAACAAAGCCACAGTGGCTTCCCTGATTGAGACAACTTTCATTTTTATGGAAAATTCCCCGGGAAGTGCTGATGTTTGTTTTCTTGAACGAATAAGGATGGAAACGTTCAAATGTTTCATGAGATATTCCAATTTTGCGCATAAGTTAAATTCACAGCTTTGGATGGAAACATAGCTGCTGTAAAACAACAACAACTTTCCATCTTGGAAAAAGTGTCTTTTAATTATCAGATGATCGCTGACGAGGAAGTCAAGAGACTTCCTCATGTTCAGCCTTCCAGATGAGACGTAACATGATCCGTACTATGTCAGAATTAGTTTGTAGGGTGGAAGTGTATAGCGTGTTGTGAATAATCAGTCAATGACTCTTTTCTTAGTGAAATCATTAGCTACTTACACTTCAGTGTGTGGGAGGGAGAGGATCGTATTTCTTAGACTCTTTCTTCAGTGTCTCTCGCCTGTCAGATGGTTCAGATGCGTTGAAAACATGGACATCTTCGCTCCAACTTTATGTTTGTCCTCTGTTTAAGGATTATGAAATTTGATTTCCAAATCTCTCTAGTGTTTGCTTTTGCACTTTTATTTATTTTTTTACTTGGACTTTTACTATGAATCTAAATGGATGCGATCACAAAAGATGAAGATCAAGCGTTTCATGTTCGTTCCAGGTAGGAGAAAAGACACAAATCAACAAGTTAAAACTTTTAACGCATTTTTTGATGTCCTTTCATTCTTATGTCCTTATCATCATGTTTTTTACCGGTTATGGAGTGTTTTACGCAACAGATCTTGCTGTAAATACCAAAAGTCTTTCTTTAGCAGACGTGCTCTTGGTTTTTCCATCAGATAAGCAGGGTTTGAAATGTAATACGGCTGCGGGTGGAGGCGACTGAACAAGGGTTCTGGTTGGTCGAGAGATCTTGAGTGTGTACATTTTTAATAGCCATGTTTAATAATTAAAATCGAGGGTCATCAATTGTTGGCACTGTTTTGTCTCTTGTACTGCTATCGTACGTCATGAAAAACTGCAGAGAGATGAATCAAGGGCCTTGTTTTTTCCACACAGGGATGAAATAATTGGTGAGAACTGGAATGGGATTGAATTGAGCTCAGCATGTTTTGGAGGACATGCACAAACCAGTAGGTCATGGCTCTAACAAGGTCCTACAGTTGGGATCAGTGTTGCTAAGTCCACGATTTTCCAGCAGAATTGGGTTTCTTTTACATTGCTGCTATAGTTTGTTTCTTTTAGTCCGCAAGTTGAAGCAAACAGCCCACAGAAAGGGATTTTTAATCACCCCCGGAATGCAAATGGACAAGTTTTGGCCGTGATTGGACTGGTTTTGTTATGCAAACCTGTCAACCTTGGTTAGGATGAGATGTTTCATCTGGTCAAGGCAATAATGTCATTTAATCACTGTTTTGGTCGTACCTTCATATGATTCTAGATTTTAAAAAATATATTTTGGAGATGCTTAACTCTATGTCCACTCTGTTCCTTTCCATACAATAAAAGAATATCAGGTGCTGTCGAGCTACAGAAAGGACAAAAACACCAGCATAATAGTCCATTGTCTTCATCTAGGCCAGGGATAGGCGATGTCAGTGCTGGAGTGCCACTCTCCTGTAGAGTTTCGCTCCAACCCTTAAAAACTCATCTGGCCGGAGCCGTAGTACTCCTGAAGACATTGATGAGGGTTGGAGCTGCACTCTTTAGGACAGCGGCACTCTTGGACAGATGTTGCCTATCCTTGAGGAAACTCTGTAGCTATTCCAAATCTTCTACGGCCAAAACTTTTGTGGTGAAAATGTATATTTCCCACTGCTGCTAATAAGCTTTCAGATCATTTTCTCCTTTCTCCTGCCATGTTGCATTCAGTCATTATTTGTTTTCTTGTGTAACATCGTCTGAATTTCTTGGCAGCTTTCCTGTAGCTCAATCTGTAGAGCATTGATGTTTGCAACACCAAGGTCATGGGTTCAATCCCTAGGGAAAGCAAGAACTGAATTAATGTGTATCTTGAATGCAATGCAAGTCGCTTTGGTTAAAAGCTTCTGCCAAATGCATAAATGTAAATAATAACTAAGACATGAACAGAAATAATGAGCAACATATGCCTGGTGTTTCAGGAAGAATCAGTGAAATCCATTGAGGAGTAGGAGTCAATATATGGTGCGAATTAGTCATTTGCATCGGTCAGTGGAGAAATTGCGTCAGCCGCTCCGCCCACGTCCCGACTCGCAGAGGATAAAGAAATTAGAGCATGTGAGCACAGCCGCTGAGGACACTCTGGGCAAAGCGCGGGATTTAACTTGGTCTAATGGATTTTCCCAACATGGCCTTGGTTACCTGACTGTTCCTATGGCTGGAGTCGATTTGTTTTCTCAGTACAACATCTCACTCTACTTCAGCAAAAGATTGATTCATGGAGTTGCTTTGTTCATTTACACAGCTCTAAAGTCTTCATGCTCTCTCGCGCTAAATCTTGTGAATGGCAAGAGTGGCTATATGTTTAGATATTCTAAAGAAAATTGTGCATGTACAAAAATGTTAATACTTTTTTTTGCTTAATGGTTTAAGCCAAAGATTAGTTATTTTTCAGGTCCCATCGTCTATTTACTGTAAGTTCATGTATTTTTGTTTTGTAATTCTGAGCATGGTCGAGCTATCCTGAAGAAGCCACATTATTTGAGGAATCGCTTTTTTCTCTGTTGCACAAATGGTGCAGGACTTGGTTGGTTGAAGCTTAATTTTAAGAGTTAGAGGTTTGATCTAATCCTTAGTCTGGAGTAGAGTATGAGCAATAGTAATACCAAAGCTGGACTTGGCAAGTAATTCTTCTTTAAAAATAAAGTTTCCAAAAGGGTGTTTTTGCAGCAATGCCAAGGAGGAATTTTTGTTCCCTAAAGAACCACAAAGAATGTTAATAAAGAACCTTTATTTTTAGGACTTGGTTCCATAAAGAACCTTCCATTGAACAGTTCTTAAAAGAAAAAAAAATTCTTTGTGAAGAATGTTTATAAAAAATAAAAATCACTATTAATAGCCTTTTGTATGGATAGGTTTCATGGATTTTAGGGTGTGTTTGTAACGGTCACCTGAGGTTTTTATGTTGTATTCACACCTACGCATGCGCATAATACATCTGAGACATGTCGCGAGGTGAGATAGCCGCTCCACCGACTTTTGTACTCTTCGTTTCTGTGTTTCTAAGTGTGACGTGGGTGAATGTTTGTACAGGCACTTTGCATAACTCAGGACTCTCATGTATAAGAATGAGTTTGTCGGCGTTTAAGGCATTTCATTAAACACGAGGAAAATACGCCAGCTCGTTGTCACGTGTTTCTTTTAGCTGAGCATCAGAACAATTTGAACATTGCAAACCTCACGTTCATACTTCGTATGTTTGGTATTGATAAAATGCAGAGCTTCATTAGTGTGTGTGAGACTGATTCCTGCCGCTGTTTTAACTCCTTTACACGTTATAAGCTCTTCAATCAATGCAGCGAACGCATTTAGACCAGCACACAGTATGGTTTTGGATATTTGACAAGTTTTATCCCAAAATATACATCATTTGTTTGTTTTCCATCTTTAGGTTCAGTGTCAAAATGACAGTCTGAACACTAAGTGAATCAGGACTAAATGTATAGTTTTCTTCTTTATTCCAGACCGAAAGATCCAAGGTTGTGTTTGCAGTCTGGTGCGCTTAGTCTGGACCAAAACACCCCAACAAAACATTTAGTTCTGGTCCACTTAGCATTTACATTGGGATTTTAACACTGAACCTAAAGATATCAAACCAACCTGATTGATCAGCTTTTATCACGTATATTTCCTGACGGAAATTACTGAACATCCAAAACAATGCTGTGCATTCTGGGCTAAATGCACTTTCTGTAGGTGCGTAGCTTCATATGATGGTACTTTGACCAGCTGAGAACTCATGAAGAACTCACGAAGAGCTTATGAAATGTGTAAAGGAGTCAAAACAGCAGCATGACTCATCGTGACTATGACTTTATAGCAGTGTTTCCCAAACCTTGTCCTGGAGGCACACCAACAGTACATACTGATGAGTTGAATCAGGTGTGTTTGATTAGGAAGAGTTGGAAAATCTGTAGTGTTGGTGTGCCTCCAGGAAGAGGGTTGGGAAACACTGCTTTATAGAATCTAATCTTCCTAGTTTTAGTTCGTTTACATGTTTTTCATTCATATTTCTTATCGCGTTTGGAAGCGGATGCATCTTTTCAGCCTCTTGTTTGGTGGCACCAGGGTTCAGATGGCAGCATTCACACTCATTCAGTTGAACTCGGACAGAGCAATCAGACCAGGGTTTATTTTAATGCAACCAAACATGCCATGTGTGATCTGAAGGTCTTTTTAAAAATCCAAAGAACCTTTCTTCCACTATAAAAAACCTTTGTTGTTACTGGTTTCTAAAGGTTCTTCTTGGAACTTTAGATTCTAAAAAAGAACCTTTATTTTTTTAAAGAATGCAAGTGAAAAAGGAAAAATCAGAAGCTGCATAGCATTTTTTTGAGGTCGACTCGCCCAACTGGAATAACGGGTTTAGGAGCTTTTCAAAAACACGTTAGAGTTACTCTGTTTCCCCCTTTATGCTTGATAATCTCCATGTTTACTCACTCATAATTGGAATTGACGCTTGCCATCGGGTGTCCGTAAATGACATGTGCAGGTTGTACCGTTGCATCTGTTATCAGCAGGCTTACCGCTGACCCTGCGTTAGTGTGTACGAGACCCAGCATAACCCGCCACGGCATGTCAACAACAACAACTTTTCAGATGCTAAAGCCTCGTCTGGTTATGCAGAGGCTTCTCACAGGGGTAGAGGGTTGGGAAAGGTCTCACAGAGGGGTTTCTCCTGGAATTTGTTGTTTTTTTGGAAGAGGTAAATCAGTTTTGGGATGTGTTTGAGAGGGTTGAGGCCGTGGGTCTTGTGCTGCACCCCGTGGAGAATTAAACGCGTCTATCACATTGGAGGAGAAAAAGTCATCAAAAAGATTGAGATGTTTGGATGGTGCACTGAATTTTATAAAAGGAAAAAGGATAAAAGGTGAGGTGAGTTATTCCGCACACAGTTGTCGAATGGGGTTGCCAAGGCATTGCTGTGTGGTTGCTAAGGGGTTGTCAGGGTGTTGCTATGCTGTGATAAGTGGTGTTTACTGCTTTTATTCAGCAAGGACACATTAAAAGATGAAAAGATATTGTTTCAAATGATTTTTATTTCAGATTCTATTAGATTCTACTAACGTTCTATTAGAATCCTGAAAAGAAAAAAATGCTAGATTATATTATGATATTAAAAATAAAAAACGTTATTATAAATTGAAATATTTTACTGTTTTTACTATATTTTTGATCATATATTTTGATTCTCACTAATGCAGCCTTGATGAGAATGTTTTTTTTAGAGATTTCTTTCAAAAGTATAATCTTACAGACCGTAAACTTATTAATGGTATTGCATGTATTTAAAGTCAATAGCCTTCTGTTGTCTTTCATGGCATAGAAAGGAAGTTTTCTTTTTCAGTACTGACAATGTTTACATATTGTGTTGCTTCATTCTTCTTGATGTAACTTATTGATTTTAAACATCAGATATCTTTGTACATCAAAAGTGTCCTTTTTTCAGACAGAAATGGGCACCTAATGTCTATACAGAACTTGCTCGTGAACACACACTCTGAAAGAACAACCAGAAGTCCTTGTGTGCAAATACAACATATGCGTTTATATTTTTCATGCATTCTGAGATACTTGAGAAGGTTTACAGGCATTCGGGTCGGTGTTCTCTTCTCCTTAATTCTTGGAAGCTGAGATTCTCAGTCTATGACACCATTGAACTCTTATAATGGGAGTCATTCATATTTTTATTGCATATTTTCAGCTGACAAGACATTTTCAAGAACTTGTGTAGACAAAGACCTAATGGTGTTGGTGTTGTAATAATTATTTTTATATTTTTCTACGATATCTGTGGAATGCTCTTGATTGCCTCACATGATAAACCCTCAGTGTTTATAAAAGAATGAGAAATACATTTATACTAAATAGACTTTGAATGATAGCTGTAAAGAGGACCCTCATTGTTCCTAAAGTATAAGGTAATGTTTCAATATACTTAATACTGGACTGATCTGGAGGTTTTAAACCTGTCGTTGCTCTTCTCTTTTAATAATCTTGTCACAATGCATGGCCAACAGAAATATTTTACTCTCCTTATCTATTCATTTTTTCATTTATTTATTTATTCATGCTGTCAATGCGATTAATTATGATTAGCATAAATGTTTCTTTTGGTGTGTGATATGCGCATATGTATGTACGCATGTATATGTGTGTGTGTATGTATTAATGTGTATGTGTGTGTGAATGTATTAATATGTGTGTATGTGTGTATGCATACGTGTATGTATTAATGTGTGTGTGTGTGCGCGCATGCGTGTATGTATTAATGTGCGTGTGTGTGTGTGTGTGTGTGCATATGCATGCGTGTATGTATTAATGTGTGTGTGTATATGTGTGTGTGTATATATGTATGTATGTGTGTGTGTATATGTGTATGTGTGACTGTCATACACACACTCACACACACTATATCCACCATGTTGTCATTATCGTGTGATTTACCCGCTTCAGTTACGTTTACTTGACTTCCATTCATAAATCCTCTCCCATGGCCTCGTGGGACAGTAAAGCGTCCTCCATATACACACTTCAAAATCTCACCGGAAGCAGTTGGTCACCCGTTCTTTTTGCCGACTCTTAAGAGTATTGGGAATTCGGACAAACTAAATTTGAACAACATAGTAGGAAGTATGTGATTACGTCTGAACAATACCTTATAAATAAATTTTTTCCTAATCTGCACCTCTCTTTTGCCCTGTACAGGATGGAGGCCTCGTGTCTGGAACTGGCTCTGGAAGGGGAGCGCCTGTGTAAAGTGGGGGATTACCGTGCGGGCGTCTCCTTTTTTGAGTCCGCTATCCAGGTGGGCACAGAAGACCTGCAGATTTTGAGTGCAATCTACAGTCAGCTGGGCAATGCCTACTTCCACCTGCACGAATACAACAAGGCGCTGGAATACCATCGGCACGACCTGACGCTCACCAGGTCTGAGTCTGGAAGGTTATGTGACTGTTTTAAAACTGGAACGGTTATCTAAAATAACAAGCTTTGTTATTTTGACTCCTTTAGAACGATCGGAGATCAGCTGGGAGAAGCTAAAGCCAGTGGGAACCTTGGAAACACATTGAAAGTTTTGGGACGCTATGACGAAGCAGCAGTTTGTTGCCAAAGACACCTGGATATTTCCAGAATGCTTCATGATAAGGTGAGGTGTTCAAAGGAACTAAAGCCCTTTTAATGCAACCACTTAGCCCAACATGACATTTCTCTCGTCATTTTATAGTCTTTCTGTCCTTTAAAACCAGTATGAGGTTTCTATCTATCGAAACACACAAAGTAAGACATTTTAAAGTAGCTGCACGAACCAGTGCCGTTCTGTACTGATGTCAAAGCTGGCATGCCTGGGCAGTACATGTGTGAATAAGATGTGGAAAGCCATCTCATATGGCGTCATCAGACTGGCAATATCTCATATTGAATAACATTAACTATTTGGAAGCTTGACTGCTACTGTTCAATGATGGTGAGCAGATCAAATACAGTTTATAAGCTTTTTAAATGCATTTATTTACTGATAATATTAATTTCTTGATGTTAGCAAGTAAATAAATGCATAAGAGTATCTATTTATGCAATAAAACTGACTATTCAGGTATAAATAAATAGAATTGTATTTAATTGATCAAATGAACATCTAACTGACAGTTCAGATAAATAAAATAGTGTTTATTTACTTTTTGATAAAACAAAATGTTAAATATATATAAATATTATATATATATATATATAATAATGTTAATAAGAAATTATATTTTATCAACCAAATGTTCAAAAATATTAACATTTTTGACTACAACTTTCAAACTTTAAGAAGTTAAAATGGTCTATAAATGATATAAATGATGCATTTAAATAAAAATTATTGACTGATAATATTTATTTAGTAATGCTAATAATACATATATAAAACATGCATAAATAAAATATAATTTATTTATAAAATAGGAATATCTGTTCAACTATAATATTAAACTATTTGTGAACGGTTATATTTTATCAAACGTCTGTAAATAAGTGAAAAAAAGCGCTTTTCTGTAACTTCCAAACTTTAAGGTTAAACTTAAGTCTATAAATGGTAAATACAAATTATTAACTGATTATATTCATTTAGTAATGCTAATAATGCATATATAAAACATGCAACAAAAAAAATAGAATTTATTTATTTTATTTATAAATACTGAACTATTTATGAACGGTTATATTTTATCAAACATCTGTAAATACGTGCAAAAAAGCGCTTTTCAAATTCTTGTTTATATTTTATCAATCAACATTTTTAAGATTGATGTGAGACAATTTTTTGGCGATATGTAAGTGTGAGTAAATGATGACAGAATATTTGCATTCCTTTAAATTCCACTCGAATGCCCAAGTTTGGCTCGGATGTTTTTGGAAGTCACATTTGTCCTGTTATCCAAAGACATGGCTTGATCTATTTTAGCAGACCATAAACATAGTTTAAATGCAAGCTGTTGATCTGTTTTAGATGTGTAATCAGTGCTGCTTATGTGTGTTATCTGGACGCGTGTGTGGTTTTGTTAGGTGGGGCAAGCTCGAGCGCTGTATAATTATGGGAATGTGTACCAAGCCAAGGGGAAGAACATATGTTGGAGCGGTATGGACCCTGGAGACTTTCCCGAGGAGGCACGCATCGCTCTGAAGAAAGCAGCGGAGTACTATGAGTGAGCGAGCCAGCATTTGTTGTTTTCATTCTTTTGAATGCCTAAAACTAGAGTGGAGACACCACATGTGCCAAAAGACAAAATATTTCAGATTTGTTTGGCCTCATGGTCACAGACTGTAACGTTTTCCCAAAGCATGCTAAACATTTTAATATTTCATCTCCCCTACTGTATATTATACTGTACGTCTCGGTTTGAAGAGCGAATCTGGCCATTGTGAAGGAGCTGGGGGACAGAGCGGCACAAGGCAGGACTTATGGCAACCTTGGCAACTCACACTATTTGCTCGGAAACTTCCAGGATGCTGTTCTTGCTCATGAGCAGGTATCCCGTATCCAGAGTTTCTTAAATAAGCTGTCTAAATGTACTTGTGATTTCTATTAAAATGCACAAACTGAAAGCCTAGTACCGTATTTTCCTGCATATAACCTGCAGGTTATACCAGATTTTACAAACTCCGCAGGGGGGGTGTGGGCTATATCACACGTTTTTTACACGTAATAATATTTCTATATATATATATAGATAATATAGATAATTAAAATAAATGTCACTACATATACAATAATAATTAAGTAAGTGTAATCTGTAGTGCTGAAAATACTTGTAGTGCTGAAAATAAAACATGTTTTATGATTATTTATTAATAATGCTTTCTTCTTTTTGCAGCGTCTCCTTATTGCGAAGGAGTTTGGAGACAGAGCCGCAGAGCGGAGAGCGTATTGCAACCTTGGAAATGCGTACATATTCCTTGGGCAGTTTGAAGTTGCTGCCGAACATTACAAGTCAGTTTGCTATGATTATTATTATTTATTTTTTTAGATTTGTTTTGATGTTTTTAACAATATACAAACAAGGAATGAACCAGGTAACAACAATAATTATTATTTTATTTTTTATTAAATTGTTTTAAATATTTGTTTTGATGTTTTTAACAATATACAAACAAGGGATGAACAAAGTAACGACGACAATAATTATTTTATTTTTTATTAAATTGTTTTTATTCCACACAAGCAAGAAATAAAGACATAAACAACAAGAATAGTTAATTTATTATTTATTTATTGTAAGCGACAATAATGTTTTTTATAATTTTTATTATTATAGATGTTATATTGGAGTCAATTTTAATGTAATTTTATCGCCCTTGAAAACCATAGAAAAACAAAATGTAGTTTGCAAAGAATTTATTTTTACATTTTAAACGCACTATTTGCAAAAACAGTAGCAAAATATTACAGACAAAAAATAGACTTAAAATTTAAATTTAATTCAGAATATGTGTACAAATAACATTCATAAATCAGTGTTTTCTTTAATAAACCCAAGCAAACTTGAATAAATTTGAATCAGACATGCTTTGGAAATTAAACCATATATATATATATATATATATTAAATTAAATTAAATAAATGTGACGTAAAAATCTGTAATGTAACATGCATATTGTAAAAAATGTTTTACCTGTCATTTAATTTTACTGGAAACCCCATACATGGATTTTTGTTCATCTATTAATTTGGCTATGCAGTTCATTCCTAAAATTATGGAATTACTATGATTCATGTCCAAATATAACATGCTCTTCCGTACTTTACTGTTAGATAAACTGAAGTCAAGTCATCATTATTTAAATAATGCTTAATATAATTCAGATTGTTTCAAAAGCAGATTCAGACTAACACAATCAATCATGTAAAACGTCAACAAATATGAGAAGAAATTCAAATTTTGCTGAAAAAGCTCTAAAAAGACAATAGTGTCATTATTCAGCTCGGGTCGGTTCAGTGTTGATTTGGTTCAATAACTAAAGTTTATCAGTTCTGAAATTAATTTAACTCTGCTGTAAAGAAGACAATGGTGTCGTTATTCAGTACACTTCAAGCTTTGATCTTGTGCAGTCGAATCAACATCCTCTTAAACCATAGCTGAGCAAGCCAAAGGCGGCAGTGTTGTGAACGTGTCTCGGGACGGGTTTGACGAGTGTGTGTCCCGCAGGCGGACGCTGCAGTTGGCGCGGCAGCTGAAGGACAGGGCTGTGGAGGCTCAGGCCTGCTACAGTCTGGGCAACACCTACACACTTCTGCAGGACTACGAGAGAGCCATAGACTATCACCTCAAGCATCTCATCATAGCGCAGGACCTCAAGGACAGGTGGGGTGTCTCTGACTCGTCCTGTCTGTGTGCGGTGTTTGAGGTGTAATCCTCCTCCTGTCACTGTGTGTAGGATCGGAGAAGGAAGGGCGTGCTGGAGTTTAGGGAATGCGTACACCGCACTGGGAAACCACGAGCAGGCCATGAGCTTTGCTGAAAAACATCTGGAGATCTCAAAAGAGGTTTGTTTGTGTGTTTGTGTGTGTGTGTGTGTGTGTGTGTGTGTGTGTGTGTGTGTGTGCGCGCGCGCGCGTGTGTGTGTATGTATGTGTATGCGTTTGTGTGTGTGTGTTTGTTGTTGTGTGTTTTTGTTTATGTGTGTGTGTGTTTGCTTGTTTGTTTGTGTGTGTGTGTGTTTTTGTTTGTGTGTGTGTGTGTGTGTGTGTGTGTGTGTGTGCTTGCTTGTTTGTGTGTGTATATGTGTTTTTGTTTGTGTTTGTTTGTATATGTTTGTGTGTGCGTGCGTTTGTTAGTTTGAGTGTGTGTGTATTTGTGTGTTTGCTTGCTTGTGTGTCTATATATGTGTTTTTGTTTGAGTGTGTTTATGCATGTGTGTTTGCTTGCTTGTGTGTGTGTGTGTGTGTGCGCGTGCGCGTGTGTGTATGTATGTGTATGCGTTTGTGTGTTTTTGTTTATGTGTGTGTGTGTGTTTGTGCATGTGTGTTTGCTTGCTTGTGTGTTTGTTGGTGTTTTGTGTGTGTGTGTTTTTGTTTGTGTGTGTGTTTGCTTGTTTGTGTGTGTATATGTGTTTTTGTTTGTGTTTGTTTGTATATGTTTGTGTGCGTGCGTTTGTTAGTTTGAGTGTGTTTGCTTGCTTGTGTGTCTATATATGTGTTTTTGTTTGAGTGTGGTTATGCATGTGTGTTTGCTTGCGTGCGTGTGTGTGTGTGTGTGTGTGTGTTTGTGTGTTTACCCTAACACTTCCTGTCTACACCGGAAACCCCTCGGGTGAATCTCAATGAAAAGAAAATTCAAAAGTACAAATAATAAATTCTAAGAATAGATTTTATTTTGCGTGAAGAAAACAAAGCTTACTTTATGAAAATGAAAATTAGAAATGTTACAGAAATAAGTTTTATTTTTTAAATTATTTAAATTCTATTGTTTTAATGCTGTCTAATCAATTCATCACAATTAATTGAATCTAACAAAGGTGTGTAAATGTATATATTGTAATGAAAATGCTGTTTTTATGGTTTTAGCTTAATTAAACGATAATAACTCTGATCATGACAATATTTTTATGTCAATTAAGATTCTCACTACTTAAGCTAGAACAGAGATGAATTTATTTCTGCTTAATTGTCATAAAAATAAATTGTCTTTATTTGTTCATGATTCAGCAGAGCGTGTGTTTTCTGGAGTAGCACTTCCAGTAATGTTTGTTTGTTCCTTCCTGTGTGTGTGTCAGATTGGAGACCGCAGTGGGGAGCTGACGGCTAGAATGAACGTCTCTGACCTGCAGTTAGTTTTGGGTCTGAAGCAAAACTGTTCAAACACGAACAACTCTGCCTTCATCGAGAGTCCGTCCGGGGACAGCAGTCCGCCTGGTAACAGCACACGCAACGTTCATTTCAGCAAAAATGCTAGACAAGCATCCTATACACAGTCAGTTATTTTTTTATTTATAAATTTTTGTGATGCATTCACAGTGGAGAGAGAAAAAGTGGATAAGCAATACTTACTTAATTTACTTTAAAAGTAAAGGATTAAAATGTATTTAAATAAAAATAAAAAGCATTTAAATATAATCTGTTTTAAACTAAGCATTTTCATATACAGTATTTTTTATATACTGTATATTAACTTTTTTTAAATAAATATTAAATATTATTAAATGACAAAAAAAATAGTAAAATAATTGCATTAAAGTATAACGTTTTTTTACAATAAACATGCAAACATACTTTTTTCACATACTTGGCACTATAAAAATAATATTTAGTTTGTCGATGTGACTGTGCTCTGAGAGGTTTGGTATTAGGCGCTTGGTGATTGTGCCATCTACTGGATAAAAGCTGTACATTTTGGTTAAAATATGTTCAAAAACATGAAAAAAATAGCTTGATTATTCTCTTTTAATTTTTTTACGTAGATCATTTATCATTTACATTAAAACATATTAATCATCGAAAATGACTTTAATATGTTTCGCAGCAACAATATTAGTAAATTATGAATCTCAGCTATAAGCAATAGATCCTCTTAGTACAACCGATATACAGAATGAGTCGTGTTCTTCCTTCTGCTTGTGTAGACGGAAGATCCAGAGGAAGCCGGAGACACAGCATGGAGAACATGGAGCTCATGAAACTGACCTCCGACAAAAATACGGTGAGACATTAAACGCGTTCAAAACATCACATACGGAAGACTAAACACTACGGATCAAGATCGACGACTACGACATTTAATGAGAGTTTTTTATATATAAAAAAGAGTTTTAATATATGAGCTTCACCGAAAAGAAAAATGCAAAGATAAATCGAGCCAAAAATCTAAATAAAAAGCAAGAATATATCAAATTATATTTTCACATTAAGAACATAAAGATAATTTTATTAGATTTTTTAATCATATGACTTTATGACAGTTAAGGTCTTTTTTGTGTGATACTGTTTTGCAATAATTGTATTTAATTCAGGATAAATCTAATGCACTTTTATGATGCAAAAACACTTAATTCAGTATCAACACTGACAAGACGACTTCTCTTAATGCACAATCCTGATTTTATTTTTATGATTCATCAGTGTTTGTTATTCCACTGAAATCTCTAATCAAAATATAATAACTTGCTGTTCTTCTAAAAAGACTTTACATGCTATTTTATTCCCATTTCAGCAATGAGAATTGGGAAACCATCGATAATGTTAATCGAGTTGCATCTTTTATTAAAGCAGCTGAACGAATAAGTCCTTTTGATCCCATTCGTGTGGGAATTTAGTAAATCTTACCAGAGACTAAGTCTTGAATGCATTGTATTGTCTCTTACATTTCATAATGTTCTTGTTTTATACATCAAATAATTTGCATAACAAAAGTGTGTCTATAAAGCTTGTATGCTTCATATACGCAGGGGGAGGCCTGTGAGGAGAATACGACCCCTCAGCAAAACAAATCACCAACCAAAACATCCGTTGCCAAGACCTCTTCCAAACTTTTCTTTATCAATCGCTTCAGGAGCAAAAAGCACAGGTTGAACGGGTCAAACTCCTGTCCGCCGGCTGAGAACCGCAGCAGCAGCCCGACGTCAGCCCCTCTGGACGCGCAGGTGCTTTAAAGACCATTGAACATTATGGGATGTGCACTAGGCAGAGACTGGAGACCCAATTATGTTTGAAGTGGAAAAATGTACCAAGCACTAATCCTGATTTCGGATTAGGAAGTGGTTGAAAGTAGACAAAAGAGAGGATTAAAACACCAGGTGTGACCGGGTGTGAGTCTCCCTCGTCTACTTGTGAGGATAAACCAAAACACATCTTAATACCAGACGTAAACAGGACCTGAGTGACTGGTTGCCCCGCCCTCGCACCAGTAAACATGTCATCGGAGACGAAAAGAGCTTCAAAAGATGAAAAAAAGATCAGCACGGATAAATAATTCATTCAATTCACTGCGATATTCCATGAGAAATACACAAATAGTCAATTATGATCTCATGATGACTTTAAATATACGGAAAAGAGAGGCTTAAGTACTGTATTAACCAATCGGGTTATAATTAATATTTTAAAGGGTGCATGCAAATTAATAATCTTTCTAAATTAAAGATGATGAATCAAATTTTCCGTTTGCTTTTTGAGTTTGTATTTAAAGTTGCAGTTTTTAGTGGTAAATTCTACAAATAAAATGTCAAATATTTCTTGTTTTTATTCTAACCTCCTTGAACTGGGTTTTCCCACAGTACGCTCCAGACACTCTGGGTGATGACGGCTTTTTTGACCTTCTAAGCCGTTTCCAAGGCAGCCGAATGGATGATCAAAGGTGCTCATTAGAGGACGGCATAAGCCGTGTTCCCGCCCCTTCCTTTCCCCGTGAGTCCCCGTCCGTAGCCTTGAGGAAACGTGAGTCTGCCTTTCCTCCCTGACTGTACTGACCTGTGCAGACTGTACTTGTACTATATGAATATGCAATAAAATCACTTAAGGTGCATTCACACTGAAACCAGTTTAAAGCAGCAAAGCCGATGTGAGCAGAAATGAATTTTATGCACCTAATAGCGACTAACAATAGAGTTTTTAGCGTGAACGCACCTTTAGTGTGTAATCGTTATAGCAGTGTATACAGTGACAAGACATTTGTTTGTCCACATTGATCACTAAACTACTCACACATGAGAAAATCGCAGCCAATTAGAAGATACTTGATGTTAAATGAAGTGGTAATTTGGAAGAGATTGCTTGTCACTTTTGCGCATCATGGCTGGTTTGGACATTTAGAAATGTATCAAGATATCATAATTAAAAAGTTTAAAATTAAGTAATCATAAAAATGTATATACACTCTAACATTCAAATGTTTGTGATTGGGAAGACTTTTTATGTTTTTGAAAGAAGTTTCTTCTGCTCATCAAGGCTGTATTTATTTGAATAAAAGCAGAAATATTATTAAGTATTGACATTTTCCGCATCATTAGTCTTCAGTGATCCTTCACAAATCATTCTAATATGATGATTTGCTGCTCAAGAAATATGTTTGTTGCAGAACAAAGTTCAAAAGTACAGCATTTATTAGAAATGGAAATGTGTTGTAGCATTATAAATGTTATTACTGTCACTTTTGATTAATGTGTCCTTGCTGAATAAATGTTTCATTTCTTACAGTTTGAATTGTAGTGTACTATTAAAAAAAAAGAGATTTATATAGTATTGAACTAAACAGTACCATTTTCAACCCTTTTCAGCTACTTCCGCGCCCGAAGCGGAGGCCTCGGCACAGCCTGGCCATTTTCTAGACCTGCTGGCCAGTTCACAGAGCCGTCGGCTGGACGAGCAGCGGGCCAGTGTGAGCAATCTTCCGGGTCTTCGGCTGGACCAGCGCCACAGCCAGGATGTTCTCAGCAAACTCATGGCCACGGCCGACGGCAAAGAACCGGATGAAAACTTCTTCGACATGCTGATTAAGTGCCAGGTTAATGTTTATTATTAGGCTGCATCATTAAAAAGGCTATTTTACAAAGTCTTGATTTTGTTTTTGGGCTCTACTAGAATTACGTTTTCCTGCTTGAACGTTCAAAAGCACATTCTCTTTCACATATCTGACGTTATTACAACTCTTTGCTTCCCATTATGTCAGTAACACTCTGTTTAGTTCCTGACTGTGTCTGAAATCGCCCCCTATACCTTATACTATTCACCCCCTATACTATTCCCTACATTGCTACATTAATATAGTCCACTTGAAGGAGTGAAAGAAAACGAGTGCACACTGAGTGCACCGGAAGGGCTTCCGCTGCAATACTGCATTTCAAAGTAACACTGCATTTCAGAAAAAGAACATCACACCATCAGTTAAACATGGTGGTGGTAGTGTGATGGTTTGGGGCTGTTTTGCTGCTTGCTACAGGCACTGAAAGACTACCAAAAAATCCTGAAGGTCAATGTCCAGCCATCTGTTGAACTTGAACTTGAACCGCAAAGTGGCGAGGGATTACAACGGAGGAGTTTCAGGGAGTTGACAAAAGTGACTCAGATATACAGAAGAATTCTTGTTGAAGTGACTTTGTGCTTTGGCCTTTTTCTTGATCAAACAGCAACATTACATGCACAATAAGTTGAAAATATAAAATGATTGATCGTCTTTAAATGTTACATTTCAGATCCATTTGAAAGCGCATGTTCAGTGTCTGTTTTTGACTTGCACAGGGATCCAGACTGGATGATCAGAGGTGTGCTCCTCCTCCTCCTCCCACCAGAGGCCCCACAGTTCCAGACGACGACTTCTTCAGCCTCATCCTTCGCTCCCAGGCCAAACGAATAGATGAGCAACGAGTCATATTACCGTCAGACACAAGACCCCTTCAGACCAATCCCGACTGACCTGCTCTTCCTGAAGCCAGTGAACTGTTTCAGGACCTTGCGTCCTCACCGAGGGTTGAACATGAATCAATGCCTTGTTGAAAATCAAGATTTCCCTACTTGCTTAACATGAAGATTTTTGCATGAGGAGATGCACAAAGTTCTTTTGATCTTTCTACAACCGTGATCTGAACTAGATTCAGATGTGTTGGATTCAGACCAAGGCTGTACTCTTCTTCTCAGGGATTCAACAATGCACTGAATGCATTTCCTTCACCTGGATAACTGGATTGACTTAATCAGCTCTTATTGGACAGTAGATTTGGATGTCAGACCATTTTATATATATATAAATAACTCTAAATATAGTATCAGTTCTGTTTTGTTTTGAATATTTGACTTGAAATGTGTTTTATATTATCTTTTAATACCAGCGAAGCAATGCTCTATATCAATGTTTTTGAGGGTTTTTTTTTGTTTGTTTTTGTTTGTTTTTTAAGAGTTTTTAGAGATTTTTTTTTTTCTGGATTTATGTGAATATAAAATTATTTGTTCTGGAAAATCACAACCGGACACAGTTTAGTATGCTGGGAATATTTATTTGAAGCTGAAGCTACACAGGACAGAGTAACCATCACCAAAAAACAAAACAATTCAATGATCAAAACATGAAAAGGAAAAATAAACTTGATTATGATCAATGACAATTCGGTATAACATTTGTAATCTCTCAAACTAGGTAAATCCCATAAATGCTATCTCCCAAAATACTACTAAAAGAAGAGAGGAAAAATATCAATAAGATAAGACAACAGTGTCTGGCATGAAGCCGCCTAGACCGATCGTAAAAGTTTACATCTTGTAGGTAAAGTGAAACCAATAGATGCTATTTAATTCTGCAAATGTGAGCGCTTTATATTCAATGGAGCCTTGTCGTTTGTTCTCTGTTGGTGATTCGGTTGGTTTATCAGTGCTGTTTGACCACAATGTTGCTGAATCCGTGCACCTGAGTAAGCTGAGGACAGTCGAATGAGGCCAGAAGTTTCTGTGGGCCGTGACACCTGGGAATGAATTTCTCCGTCAGGCTAACGGTCGCATGTCCAGCAATGTCACTAAGGAAGAAAGCAGAAGAATATTTAGTACTATTATAAGCATTATTATATAATAAGTTTTGTTAGAGTAAATTTTCAGAAACTGGACTGAGACAACATATTATACTTCTATAATTTAAATATTTTTCATAGTTTTATTTTAAAGAATACTTCTAACTTAAATGGTATCTGTGTAAAAAAATATAATTTATATATAGATTTTTTGATTAAATAAAACTAGCAACACATTATTTAATTTATCTAATTAATATATCTAATTTTAATTATCTTTTTTAATTATTATTGTAGCGACAAAATGTTATATTACTGGAATTTATATATGGTTGTTTTTGGATGACTTTTAGATTTAATGGTTATAAACGATATAATTTTTTTTAACATTATATCTTTATATTTTAATTATTTTAAAATAATAAAAAATCTTTAGCAACAATTTTATTTAATATAATATATTTGAATTTTAGCATATATTTTTATATATTTTTTTTTTAGAATATTCACAAACTAAAGTTGTTGGGCATTGTGATAATCAATTATATAATTCAGTGAAAACTATTCTAGTGTCTTACCCATAGTTAATAACTCTGGGATGCTGCTGTCCAAGTCCCACAAAGCGGAATACAGAGTTCTTCAGGACACACGGCAGTGGATTCTGGAAGGTGAGTTTGACGGGCACTTCTTGACCCAGGACGGCATCACAAACAGGCTGAGAAGAACCACATACAAGACACAATTTAGCACTAAACTATTTCAACTGATCAAGAGAATAAGTTGAATACTTTAAACTCACAGCGAGAACCAGATCTGGGGTGCGCAGTCTGAAGCTGTACTGGGTGGCCAGAACCTGCTTAGTCTGAGCGACGTGTCCGAAGAGGTTGAGCATCAGCGGGGCGTGATCCACCAGGTGCTCCTTATACTCGTCGTAACTCAGGGTCCATTCCAGAGGTTTGCCTACAGTGGGAAATCATTTGCATTATTAACTGTACACATAAGCTGCTCCAGTAACCATGTATTCTCATGTATTTCAACCCAAACTTTATCATTTCTCACATTCAGAGGCTTTGAGCTCAATGCATGTCTGGTCTCTCTTCAGGTAGGTCTTCCTCACTCCGGTGTAGTAAGTGGCTGCTGCATGGCTGTGGAGGGTGAGGGTACGAGGTTGGTTGCATTTGTTTTTTAGATTGATGCAAAGCACGGCATCCCTGCCCACAACTGGTCCATCGCCCTTCAGGCTGACTTCACAGACAACATCCTCAGCGCAGGGCAGTGGGTAAGTGTTTCTTCTGCAGCCATGACGAACGGCTGTTTCCAAAGCAGTACACAGCTCAGACGAACCTGATTAATGGAAGCAGGAGGTGGTGTCAGGTGAGACCATGAATTTTAATTAGATGTTTTAAGAGACATGCATGTTGTTTTTACCATGAGGGTGTTTGTAGAGGTTTGTGATATCTACACGTTGATCTGAGCCAATGGCCTTGGTGCTGATGCAGTGACCTACTACATCCTTCTCAATGTGGACAACACCAAATGTACCATCACATTTCCTCTGCCAGTAAACCTTATCATTGTTCACCTAGAGCACAACAGGAATCATTAGTGATTATATGCCAATGATTTTCTCATTTAAACCACTTATGATGGAATATTAAGGAAGTAACGCACTTCTGCAAAAAGGAAGGGCACGTCGTGCTTCAGGAAGGTCTGTCCACTGCGGATCGCAGAAACAGAGGTGGGGCCGCAGCGGAGGAAACCCTGGCTGGTCAGCTGAGGAGTGGAGTCAATCACCTGCCAACCTCCAAAACCAGATGGCAGATCTGAACGAGTCATCCAGGCCTCATTCCACACGTGGTAGTTCCTACACGAAGAGAAGAAGTCAGAGATTCACTTCATACACATTCAGTGCAACTCTTGGTAACTCTCAAAAATGTTATTGAGTCTTACCAGATTGAATCACGGTTCATTTGATCAATCAGCTGAAATTTCTCATCCAAATAGACATCATTTGTCAAAGAAACATCAGTGTCATGAGCAGAACCGAAGTTTGAGACTGGACGAACAGGAATTCCCAAACACCTCAACACTACGAAAAGAAGAATGAATGCATTACATCTACAATCATTTCTCAAACCCATGTTCCTCCTTGTCCATTCTGCCTGAACTCTTACGTGTGTTGGTGACTCCAGCAAAGGCCAAGCTCTGTCCGTATTTGACAGGTACTCCTCCACATTTGTAGTACTGTTTCAGGATGGCACTGCTGCCGCACCAGGATGTAGGAGCAGTTCCATCTCCATAAGCGTGTGACCAGTTACCCACCAACACACCACCTTCTTTGTTGGCAATAACCTGTTAAGGAGAGATGATTGAAAATGTTGTTTTAATGCCTCAAGCTTTATTCAACATCAAATTCAGGGTGTTGTTAAGAAGAAAATGAAGACTCACCATGTCAGACAGCACTCTTGAGATGTTAATGGGGCTTCTCCATCCTGAGCAAGGGGTTCCACTCCTCTCCAGCACATAAAAACATGCGTTCAAGATTCCCTCCTCAAACTAAAAATCAAATGGGAGAGTGAGGAAATTAGATAATATGCTAAACAAAACAAAAAAAGCATACATACATAAACATACTGTAGGGGAATTACAATTAAGACCCAAGGACCAGATATGTTAAATGAAGACCAAGAGTCAGAAGTGCAGTCAATAGAAGACATTTTAGTGAAGTTTCATCAGCAGAAGCTTCAAGTCTCACAAGGAGTTCGTAGGCCGCCCCACTTACAATAACATTGTTACAGCAAGTATACTCTAACAGAGGGTGCTAACTACATCAATGATGACGCTTAAATTATTCTGATTGGCAAAGAAAGAAAGAAAGAAAGAAAGAAAGAAAGACTGAAGTGTACAAATAAGGAAAATAATATATATATACAAAATAAGAAATATATGCAAGCGGCAATAGATTTCCAAATCGTCTCTATCAATACATATGTTATAGGAATCACATTTAAGACTAAACCAAACTGGATTTGACTTGAGGCTACGAAAAGTTGGAGATTCTCAACAACCCCAATGAAACTCTAGTAACATATGAATGAAAGTTTGGCTCTTACTTGACCAAAGTTCCATGTTCTGCAGCCAATCTGCTGTTTTGTTCCATAGTAGATTTTACCCATGTCACTCAGCACATACTCTGCTCTCTCTGCCTCTTCATTCAGGTACACACAGTCATCTGAGAACGGAGGAAATTAGACTTGAAGCTTCATACAATTTTACTTTCTCTCCGATTTCAATTTAATCTTCATCTAATCTGATTTTTTTTTATTTTATGCGTAAAGGATTGCTTACCTTTGCACCAGGGGTTGAACAGCATGTAAATTTGATTTTCAGGAACAAATGGTGAAACGAATCTTCCTCCTGCACAGTGAGTCACAACACTGAGTTGGTAACGTCCAACACAAGCAGTCGGAAGAGAGTTCACACACAGTTTGATTCTGCTTTGGCTCTTTTCCACAATCTTTGCCCCCCAGCAGTCTCTCTTGAACTCTTCCACAAGAGGAATGGTCACGTATGTGCCATCCCGGATGGATGGGACATTACCTGTAAAAGAACAAGAGATTCCAGTGAGGGTAGAAATACATGTTCCTCTACAAATACTGTATCTGCTTGTCCTCTATTGCCAAGCTCGCATGGATCATACAGTAACTAACCAAGTTTCAGCTCCAGGTGAAGTTTGTCAACACTAGGATTGAAGGGACGGCACAGATCAACCCACATATTGAAACTCTGTCCTCTGCGGACAATGAGCTGTTCATCATGGAAATGATGTGTGCGATGCTCCAGACGATTCGGTCCAGTCCTGCACTTGATCAGATCGACTTTAGTCACCCGGAGAACAGCTTCTAAAAAAACGAAAAAGCAGAAGAGTTGCAATCATACATCGAGTTATTGACATAACACATTTCCCATCATGCATTGCAGGACAAAGAGCTTCAACCCTTACCATCACCTCCTGAGACTCGCTTGATTGTGCAATCTTCCACGTACTCTCTGGTGACCTCCTTAGTCTCATAACTATGGTATGGAGTAGTCAAGCTGCAAGGAGTAGTGTATGGAGTGTATGGAGTGTATGGAGTGTATGGAGTGTATGGAGTGTATGGAGTGTATGGAGTAGCGCAAGGGTTAATGCATGGGTTAACGTATGGCTTAACGCAAGGGTCGACGCATGGGTTAACGTAAGGGTATGAGTTAGGATAAGGGACTGAATAAGAGGTTGCACAAGGGTTAACATCATACTTGACGCAAGGGTTTGCGCAAGGGTTGTAGTAAGGACTAGGATAAGCCGGCGACCAGCATGCTGCTTTCCTGCAGTCGTCCGCTTGCAGTCTAATGGCTGGGAAACGGCCAACGTTGCAGAGGTTTTTGTATGGGTTGTATACAAAAGGCATGCTGTGGAAAAAAAGAAAAGACAAAGAGATGCATGAGTGTGATATAGATGGTTAATAATTCATAAATAAGGTCTCTTGGAAGTTTTTGTTTGCATAAGTTAGATCTGATCCAAAGGCTTTCAAAATGATTCCTTCCTTGAGTATTCAAAGCAGAAAAGGAAGGACTTTAGAAATAATAATCTGCTAAAGAACTCTTGATAAAACAGCCTATGAACTGGAGATCATACTAGTTTTCTAATAGCAACATATCTGTGCAAAATAAAAGCAGAAGTTTCAAACAATGTCAAAGTTGATTACTTACATGCTTTAGTCCTTTTCCTTGCTTAAGAGAAACTGAACCGAGAAGTTGATTAACTGCAGAAAGTGAAGTCCTGTTTCAACCAGCTCGTTGATCGTACTGATGCTTGTCTTCAGAGTAGACGGGATTTTTATACTTTATCTCCACCCCATCCACAGTGAGGAATTGTCCTCTTGAGAAAGGGATCAAAGGATTTTGAGTCACACATGTTAATTTTAATACTCTCTTTTAGAGAATTAATTGGTCAAATTAACATCTTAGTTTAATTGTTCTGAACTTTTTAAACTATAGGCAGAGTCATTCGTTTTCCTGACAGCGCACGTCTGTTCATTTGAGATGTTGGCATTGGTCATAAAACTGATGAATATACCCTTCATTTATTCCTATATCTCAAAGTTATTAGAGAAAGTTATTTTTGTAAGCAAAGTATGTTTGCGTATTTCTTAATGACACTGTTTGTTAATCTTGTTACAGATCTTGTTTAAGAGAGCAGTGAGTAATGCAATGATTTATGCATTTAATGCAAAGCTACGATTGGTCAGAATCAGAGAGCTGTGCTAATAATAAAAATATATATATTTTCCGTACATTTGAAGGAAAGAAGCTGCCTTCAACAAAGAGATTAGATCAGGGATTTATGGCACAATTTGCTCTGACACATACAGTAATATTGCATGATTATATCAAGTTAAATTGCAGTACAGTTAATTGTCAATTACTCGTACATTTATCTCTGATGATCGTCAGGTCGACAAGGACGAATCTTTGATGTACGACTTTTAGTGAGTTATTAAATAGAACGACTCATAAAATTGGGAGGATAAAATATGAGAATGAAAATTCATAAATATGCTAGGTTTAATTTCCATGTTTGATTCTTAATTATTCTGAAGTGCTTCTCAAGACTCAGGGATGCAAACAGTGGCCCCTGCTGTTATAAAGGAAGAGATGGCACTGCTTGACAAGTGGAAGTAAGGACTCAAATCAGTCTGTGCGCTTAGATTTATGAACTGTTATGGAAAACTGTGTCAAGCATGTCGTGAATTTTGTCCTTTTCTGAGACTGTAGAAACTGTCTGTTCACCATCCCCAGCTGAAGCACATGCTCCACCCAGAAGGCGTCTGAGAAAACGAGGAGAAATCATGTTTAATAAGACCAATTAAGTCAAAATGACCTACAAACATCCATACCTCAGCAAATTATTACTAGAACAATGACTACAAGGGCTTTAGCAAATTGATATGACGACGACTATAGTCTATCTAGCAATTCTGGTCAGACCTGACAGATCATTTTTATTTTATCTATCTATCTATCTATCTATCTATCTATCTATCTATCTATCTATCTATCTATCTATCTATCTATCTATCTATCTATCATTATGTCTATCTATCTATCTACCTATCAATCACTCTGTCTATCCATCCATCTATATGGGTAGAATTATTTTTATTTTTTTGTGGAAAGCGCCTTGTGCACCTTTTGGCTGTTGTAAGGCGCTATATAAATAAATTTGATTGATGGGTATGATCCATCCATCCATCCATCCATCTATATGGATATGATCCATCCATCCATCCATCCATCTATATGGATATGATCCATCCATCCATCCATCCATCCATCCATCTATATGGATATGATCCATCCATCCATCTATATGGATATGATCCATCCATCCATCCATCTATATGGATATGATCCATCCATCCATCTATATGGATATGATCCATCCATCCATCCATCTATATGGATATGATCCATCCATCCATCTATATGGATATGATCCATCCATCCATCTATATGGATATGATCCATCCATCCATCCATCTATATGGATATGATCCATCCATCCATCCATCCATCCATCCATCCATCTATATGGATATGATCCATCCATCCATCTATATGGATATGATCCATCCATCCATCTATATGGATATTATCCATCCATCCATCTATATGGATATTATCCATCCATCCATCCATCTATATATAGATGGATGGATGGATAATATCCATATAGATGGATGGATGGATGGATAATATCCATATAGATGGATGGATGGATATGATCCATCCATCCATCCATCTATATGGATATGATCCATCCATCCATCCATCCATCTATATGGATATGATCCATCCATCCATCCATCTATATGGATATTATCCATCCATCCATCCATCCATCTATATGGATATTATCCATCCATCCATCTATATAGATATGATCCATCCATCCATTTATCCATCTATATGGATATGATCCATCCATCCATTTATCCATCTATATGGATATGATCCATCCATCCATTTATCCATCTATATGGATATGATCCATCCATCCATTTATCTATCTATGTGGGTATGATCCATCCATCCATCTATATGGATATGATCCATCCATCCGAATCAGTTTTTTTGTTGCGTTCATTAGCATTTAAAAATAATTTGAAATTTAGTTATTTTCACTGACGATCATGTTGGCAATAAAAGTACACGAGTAAACTGAGGAACGTCAAGTGATGTGAGTTCAAGTGACATATTGGAAATAAATGTCAGGCTCGAAATGCCACTGAAAAACTGTGAGAAAGAAAGGAAGATAATTATTGCATGACCACTAAAATTACACGGCAACACACAAAGCATCTCTCTTTCCATTGTGTTTATCAAACGACAATAATTTAGTTCAATCAGTGAAATGATTGTAATATGGGGAGGTGTGGCACAGTAGATGCAGAAAAGTTGCAGGTACAAAACTCTCAACTCTTTCAACACTCTACCTTTTAAATACAGGGTTGCTCTGAAAGGATTGTCTATTGTAAGGCATTGTATAATCTCCTATAATAATATTGTATAATAAATGTCTATTATATATTATAATAGCAGGCAATTATTATAATGCTTTAGCCAGTCTTACCCATAATTAATCATTCTGGCAAGTTGCATGATCCATCCATCCATCCATCTATATGGATATGATCCATCCATCCATCCATCCATCCATCCATCCATCTATATGGATATGATCCATCCATCCATCTATATGGATATGATCCATCCATCCATCCATCTATATGGATATGATCCATCCATCCATCTATATGGATATGATCCATCCATCCATCCATCTATATGGATATGATCCATCCATCCATCTATATGGATATGATCCATCCATCCATCCATCTATATGGATATGATCCATCCATCCATCCATCCATCCATCCATCCATCTATATGGATATGATCCATCCATCCATCTATATGGATATGATCCATCCATCCATCTATATGGATATTATCCATCCATCCATCCATCTATATATAGATGGATGGATGGATAATATCCATATAGATGGATGGATGGATGGATAATATCCATATAGATGGATGGATGGATATGATCCATCCATCCATCCATCTATATGGATATGATCCATCCATCCATCCATCTATATGGATATGATCCATCCATCCATCCATCTATATGGATATTATCCATCCATCCATCTATATAGATATGATCCATCCATCCATTTATCCATCTATATGGATATGATCCATCCATCCATTTATCCATCTATATGGATATGATCCATCCATCCATTTATCCATCTATATGGATATGATCCATCCATCCATTTATCCATCTATATGGATATGATCCATCCATCCATTTATCTATCTATGTGGGTATGATCCATCCATCCATCTATATGGATATGATCCATCCATCCGAATCAGTTTTTTTGTTGCGTTCATTAGCATTTAAAAATAATTTGAAATTTAGTTATTTTCACTGACGATCATGTTGGCAATAAAAGTACACGAGTAAACTGAGGAACGTCAAGTGATGTGAGTTCAAGTGACATATTGGAAATAAATGTCAGGCTCGAAATGCCACTGAAAAACTGTGAGAAAGAAAGGAAGATAATTATTGCATGACCACTAAAATTACACGGCAACACACAAAGCATCTCTCTTTCCATTGTGTTTATCAAACGACAATAATTTAGTTCAATCAGTGAAATGATTGTAATATGGGGAGGTGTGGCACAGTAGATGCAGAAAAGTTGCAGGTACAAAACTCTCAACTCTTTCAACACTCTACCTTTTAAATACAGGGTTGCTCTGAAAGGATTGTCTATTGTAAGGCATTGTATAATCTCCTATAATAATATTGTATAATAAATGTCTATTATATATTATAATAGCAGGCAATTATTATAATGCTTTAGCCAGTCTTACCCATAATTAATCATTCTGGCAAGTTGCAGTCTGTCAATAATGAACATCCATAACACGTGCAAACACACAGAGCAGTGTTGGTGGTCGATGGATTTGTGCTGGACAGTGAGAACATTCATCTAGAAAGGTTTGGACATTTTCTCCTCTCCGTTCTACTTTCGTGAGGAATTAAATGCTTAAGTGCATTTTAAAATGTCCAATCTTTCACTTTCAGTCTTCATTAAAGCAGTGACACCTTATTATAGCATCATTGTCGGCTGACATACGTCTCCTTCAGCTTATTTCATCTGCTCTGTATGAAGCAGTTTTTACTTCCTCTCTGCATTCAGTTTTAGTTCAAGTTCAGTTTATTTATAAAGTTTTACTGTAGGAAGGCTGCTTTGGATGCACCTCTGAGCTAAACTGTCCATTAAATGTATTTAAGGCATGCATTGGTGTGTTTTATACATACATTGCTATAGTTGAAAGTAATACAGTATTCATTGACCAGCATTGGATTTTTAACTGTGACAAAAGTCAGACTGTGGACTTTTGTTTCTGTTCTTCATCTCTTCTAATGAAGAACAGAGAATAAACACATATTTGTATGTGATTTAAATGCAGTTTCAGTCACCAAGTATTAACCTTAAGGCTTTTCATCTGACCAATATAAATAGGTCCCACCTATGGTACAGTAATATAAGTTGGTCACTTAATATCAATTATTACAATATGTGTAGATTCTTTAGGTTTATCCTAAACTACTGTCATGATATTTATACATTATTCATATTTTTTTTTAAACAACGCCACTGAAAAATTGCTTCCCACATTATTTGTATGTGAAAATACTGCGTAATTATATGCTTAGTCTGACCTTTCTTAATGACAGCTCAGAACTAGAGCAATTACACTAGTGTTCATTTATAGTACAATTTACATTTGACTCATTTTTGGTAAAAGATTGATTTTAAAGAAGACGCTTGTGATTCACTATGAAGAAACTTTTTTTCACACACTATGGGCAGTTTGGGTGGGGAAGTCATTATATGTCAGTGTGTCGCCGAGAAGAACATTTGGAGGAACAGTAGTTCATCCCAGCAAGACCTACTTTCACATATGTGAAACTATTGAAGTTCTCAGTTAGCAATTTTTCTGATTTCTCTGTAAACAAACAGATAGAAGTAACGTTCAGGGATAAGGACTACTAACACGTAAGTATCAACTATTTTAAGATTAGGACCTGGTTTTTAGTATATAATCATAGTATTTAGAAAACTGGCATCTGTATTATATCCTCTATTTTTTTAAGATCAGGTAAGAAAAATAATTAAGTACCAGTCAAAAGTTACACTTAAAAAAAAATCATACAAAATAATCTCATAGCGTTACACTGCCATTTTCAAAAAAAAATTTAAGCAACTGTAAAAGCCATTTATTTTAAATGATTAATCATCTAAAATGACCGCTTTGTGTTATTATTTGTTTGTTTTCTCTCTCTCATTTGAAACTTAAAGTATGTCTTTTGGAAATATTTGCACTAGAACTAAGCTTGAATTGGAAAGAAGTGATTCCAAAGGCACACAAGCATGTGAAAGCGATGGCGAGTGCGGTAAACTCTTCTGACTATTGCATAGTGGGAATGATATTTCTAATTTTAAGGTCTGATCTTTGATTGTTTCCTGCTCTTGCATGTTGTCCAGTGCTGCAGGTGTGCTCTATTGACCTCCTTAAGGGCAGAAAAGGACAGAGTCAACTGGAGCATCACTCATTATTAAAAGAGTAATCACCTCGTAGAGGACAAAGTTTCCTGATGTAGGCTGAGCTGACACAAGCTTTTATTCCAAAGAGATAAACTTCATCTGGAGTTGATACTTGGTCAGTTATAGCCTTCTTTAAGATTCTGGCCTAACCCTAACAGTATATGTAGAGGAATAACGTATTTCTACCCTCACTGGAATCTCTTGTTCTTTTACAGGTAATGTCCCATCCATCCGGGACGGCACATACGTGACCGTTCCTCTTGTGGAAGAGTTCAAGAGCGATTGCTGGGGGGCAAAGATTGTCGAAAACGGCCAAAGCAGAATCAAACTGTGTTTGAACTCTCTTCCGACTGCTTGTGTTGGACGTTACCAACTCAGTGTTGTGACTCACTGTGCAGGAGGAAGAATCGTTTCACCATTTGTTCCTGAAAATCAAATTTGCATGCTGTTCAACCCCTGGTGCAAAGGTAAACATTTTATTTTATTACGCATCTGAAACTCAAAAATACATGTTAACAAGCTTTTAAGCATGAATAAAAATAGTTTGTGGAGGGAATCTAGGTTGCATGTGTATATCTCTTGGAGAGGAGTTGTGCCTCTTGCTCAGGATAGGGAATATGGACAGAGCTTGGCCTTTGCTGGAGTCACCAACACACGTAAAAGATCAGGCAGATTGGACAAGGAGGTTTGAGAAATTGTAATGTATTGCACTTACTCTTCTGTTTCTCTCTGTCTCAAATTGTTGAGGTGTTTGCCCACTCGTCCAGTCTCACTTTTCTCATGACACTGATAATTCTCTGGCAAATGACGTTTCTTAACAGTGTTTCTAAAGATACATCTTACTTTGTAAAATCTTTATTACATTCCTTCAAGGATGACTCTCAATTGCTGTAAAGTAAACCACACATGGACTGGCAATTGTGTAGTGGGATATTTTACAGCTAAAATGACTGTGTCAGAAGAATGGTGTGAGAACTTAATTATGTCTGGCCTCTCTGTATCATCTCAGTGAGCTTTTATGCGTCCAGAGCAGGATCAAGTATTTTTTGAAATTTCAATGTGGACAAGAAACTTTAACACTTAAAATGCTAGTGGGAATGGAATCACCGTTTAGTGTGTGCTCTGTTTCCATATGTATCCAGATTAATGTCGTAAGCAACCGTTTTAAAAGGAAACTTGTCTCTTTTCGTTCTGTAGTCCAGACTCTACCGTTGACCCTGTGATAAGACGAGTATAAGACCCTCCCAGTGCTCTTTGGACACGTCTCACAGACCAAGCAAATTCTGGCCACATAGTTCCACTTCAGTCTGCGCACAGCAGATCCGGTGATATCCGGGAGTCTAGCAGGTGCTCTTTTAAACTCCTTATGGATTAGTGATGGCCTAGAAGAGAACGGTTACATGATTACATGATGGTTACTGGCCATGGATATTATTTTAATATCTTAATGTAAAGTTTGTTACATTTAATTATTTTTGTTTGTTTACCTTTCAGCCTGTTTGTGATGTTGTCGCGGGTCAAGAAGTGCCAGTCAAAATCATCCTCCAGAATCCACTGCCTTGTGTCCTGATGAACGTGATACAGTGGTACCTCGAGATACGAAATTAATCTGTTCCGAGGCGGCCTTTGTATAATGAGTTTTTCGTATCTTGGAACACATTTTACATGTAAAATGGCTAATCCGTTCCAAGCCCTCCAAAAACACCCCATTAAATTTCATAATAAAGCTAAGTTGACCTATAAACAATGAAATAACGTAAAAAGTCGAAGCCTACCTTTCGAGTGAGGCTATCTCCGAAAGTGGCGGCAGAGGAGGAGGAGGACAAACGGCAGATAACGTACGGGCATAATGTTGTCGGCAGGATTCGAACCCCCAATGGAAACCCCAATGGATTTCTAGTTCATCGCCTTAAACTCTCAGCCACGTTTCACATGCGGAGGGGCTGAGCTAAAGCTAAGGAACTAAAGGAACCAATGGGAGAGCAGGAGGATGGTGGCGAGTCTACTATAACTAAGATGGCGGCGTGCGGTGCGAGTTTCAAAATTGTTGTGGGGCGAATCTCGGACTTTCAGAAACCTTTCGTATCTTGAAAACTTTTCGTATGTAGAGCAGTAAAATTTTTAATCTTTGCTTTCGTAACTTGGATTTTTCGTAAGTTGAGCCTTTCGTATCTCGAGGTACTACTGTATTCCCGCATTGAGGGTCTGGGACGAAATGGTTAGCTATGGGTAAGATTAATTAAACGCAATCTCACGAGAAAACTACGATTTTGAAAGAATTTGTGCTGTGTGAATTGTACAAAATCAGTTTTAAAAAGCAGCACACGTTAAAAAAAAAGTCCACTTTTAAACAGAACTGTCACTGAGTAAACTAGACCAAGGCAAGACCAAGTGAATGACACCAATTAGCCACCAGTTTGCTGAAAAATACCATAATACAGTTTGAACTGCCAGGAGCTTGTGTTGGATTAATTATATTTTCCTATTATTATAATACAATTGTATTAGATGTTAAATGTGTTGCTACGTAGTTTTAACACCTTTTTTAACAGTATGTAATAATCCTGTAATTATTGTAATTTATTGTAATGTAATGTGTAATTTTTCTCAGTGATATTCGTGACCCTGATGGAGATATTTATTCCAGTGCGGCATGGCACACAGAAACTACGGGTGTCCCTCGACTGTCCTAAACTCAATCGAGTGCATGGTGTTGCCAACAGCACTGTTAAACTTGTGGCAAGAACTAATACAAAAAATAGATGCATATCTGTCAAAGGAGTTAATTTATGGAATAACTTGAGTGAGGATTTAAAATTGTGTAGTTCACTTTGTGAATTCAAGAAAATGTTTAAAAACTAGGTAGTAAATAATTATTTAATTCAATGTGTATAATTTTTATTTGTATTATAATAGTATTTGAAATGTGTACCTTGTTGTTTTGTTCTTTTCTCTTTTTCTTTCTTTTCTCTTGTCTTATATTAATTTATATCTGTGAAAAAGTGACGCTCTTTTGATTGAAAATTATGTACAAAGGGTAGGCTTAATAAGCAGAGGCTTCAGCCTACACCTTTTTCAGTTATTAGGTATAGTTTCAATTTTTGAGTGATTATGAGTGATTATTTGTGACGACCATAATAAATAAATCTTATGTTATGTTAAACTTGTCATGAAAAACAAAACTGAATAAAAACTTTTAAAAACATAAATGTGGTTGTTTTTTTTTTTTTGAGCTGCCTCAGCATTGAGACTTTTTTGTAATAATTGAATCATGTTAATATGTGGTTATGATTATGACAGTCTATTATAATAATAATAACATAAACCAACATTTAAAAGGGAGTTAATAAATTGTGAAATGTTCATTATGAAAGCAGATTTTACTACGACGGGAATAAAAGACAAGGATTACACCCTAAAGAAACACACTGCTCTAGCCACAATATATAGTTTCTTGCCATGGCTTAAACTATTTTTAATAAGAGATCTTATTTATCCATTATAAAATAATTGTTACTAGTAGTAAAAAATATTGAAACTATTTTAATGTTTTAAAATGTTAGTCAAATTCGATAAACAACACAGAAATCCGTAAAATATAATAGAACATGTGGCACGTCTGTTAGTCTGCATTTACACAATGCACGCATCTATTTTGACATCCCAATTTTTGGTCCCAAACATGGCATTGAAACCCCGTTATAATCAGTAAAGCTGGCCACACGGCACAATCTATCTCTTATTGAAATTGTGTTTACACTTTGTTGGTTATAATAAAATAATTTACAAGTGTTATCGGGTGCACTCATTAAATCCCACAACAACGAGTTTACAATAGATGTTTGCTAAATGGCTAGGGAATACCCATAATGCACTGCGAGATTCAAGCATCAGATGAATTCCCATACCTGAACAGAAGATGGCGCCAGCTGTGTCCAAAATTGCCCCCATACCTTTAAATAGGGCACTATTTGAGGGACAGTCATTTGTAGTGGTGTCCGAAACCATAGCGGATGTTATCGAGTGCACTCATTCAATCCTACAATAACGAATTTACAATAGATCTATGCTCAAAGGCTAGGGAAGACCCATAATGCACAGCGAGATTCAAGCATCAGATAAATTCCCATACCTGAACAGAAGATGGCGCCAGCAGCTGAATCACCCATCTTACAAACCGCTAGTCTAATGTGGCTACAGTGTGATTTCATACAGGAATAAACTTGTTTTTAATTGATTTAATTAAGGTTTATACATGCCCAGTTTCAAAGTTCAAGATAAAGCTTTTCATTTTACTACCACAGTAGCTTCCTCTTTGTTTTCATATGAAAATAAATATAACAAGACACCTAAAAATACTTATTCCCATTGAAATGACATGCTTATCAATCATTTTAACTTTAATAACAGACTTTTTTTTTTAATAAATATGACAAACATAAAATATGATATCAGAGTTTTAAAACTAAACATTATAAAAGAGAACAATACATCATGGTTGTTTAAACCAACGAGCAAGTCGCTTCCAGTCGTGCTTTTGATCAGCACAGTCGGTAAAGAGCAACTTGTGCCCAACTGCAGAATCGGCACCTGCACTTAACGCACTTATGTCAAAAAAATGTCAAGATTAAATGTGACTTCCGAAGAAAAACAGAGGTAGATAGAGGACGATTAAAGTCGTCAGCTGGTTCTCATGGAGTGTTTTACGGAAAGAAAAACGAAGGAGAAAAAAGGAAGATGGTGATCTTCTCTCTCAATACTCCACTTTCGGGACATGCTCGTGGCTTCCAAGTTTTTAGTTATAGAATAGTTTCCGTTATAGAAGCACGCAACATCCGATTGGTGAAGCTTTCTCGCTCGCTCTCATTGGCCATCGTAGGCATCACATCAGAGGCCCCCGATCAAGAGTTGTAAATATCAAACATGTTTGATATTCACGGTTTGGGATCATGGCCCCTTCGTGATTGGGAGCAGGAAAATTATCTTAACATCCTACAATTGAGGATTTTTTGGACGAAAAGTAATTTGCAACAAGCATTGAAACAGGCCACGCCCCCCAAAATCATTGCAAATCAGGCTTAAAAAACGCAAGTGTTTGACCAGCCTCAGTCAGTGAGATCACGTTGAAAAATAACTCCAGCGTTTTGATTGTCATTGGACTTTAACAAACTTACACACCTCAACATGGCTTCAAACACATATGAGTGGGAGTGTTTGAAAACAGTCAGCAGGTACCAGATTGACTAAAATTATTATTATTGCAGAAAAACTGATATTGTAACATCTGATTTTCAATACTGGCTTGGTACCAAAGTATCAGTAGTTTTTGACAATCAGGAATAAATAAAAAGGGCTGTGTGACTGCGGACACTTGCTTACACCGCATCAAAATTAGTTAGCAAGTTACTGAATTAGGTAATTGCTTACCAATTGATATTTGCTGCATACATTTGAGAAGATAATATGCCTCAAATAAGAGTAAATAAGAAGTTTGTAAGAACTAATTAGAATGTCAATGTCTACCTTGAATGCAATGTAAGTTGCTTTGGATAAAAGCGTCTGTCAAATGTGTAAATGTAATCGACATAGTCCATTATAGAATTTCATGAAATGTTTTTTCATATAACCATGTCTCATTTTGTGATAAGAAGCAGTATCCTTGATAGCACACATACATCTCAGAGATGTCTATTTAATGAGCATTGATGTATGTGATATCTGGTCTGGAACTACAGAAGCAAGTTAATTAAAAGATGTCTGATTTTGGAGTAAAACATGATATTAATCTCATAAGTAGTCATATTTAACACTATCCTAAGCAAACATATTAGCTATCCCTGTTGCCAAGAATGCTTCTTATATAACTAAAAGTCCACATGAGACCATTTGAATGCATGCTCTCTTATTTCAGCTTTATATGAAGTTTTCTTCGTACATTTAGTTTAACTGCACTGTTAGAGAAAGCAAGTTTAGCAATTCAAATTGAGCCGTGCACGTGCATTTTAAACACTTACATTGTTCTGGTTTCCACGCAATAAGTGCGTCCGTCGACCGTGTTTTCTATTTACTTCAGCTGCTGACTGCTCTGGTATCAATGGTACAACCCAGCAAAGAAGCTTCGAAATTCACAACTTAAAATCAGAGCATAGTTCACTTACATTCAAAATACTGAAACGATTCAGCGTTACTGATTCAAAACGGCAGCGCCATTGATTGAACGTCAAAGCGCGGTTTGAATGCCCCGCCCCCAGCGGAATTGGAAGTTTTGATTGGCTTTGCTCGGAGCCAGACCTGTCTGTGATTGGCTGAAGCTCCACCGCAAAAGTTTGAAAAGAGACAGTCAAATGGTAGCTAACCATGTTGCGCTAAACATATGTCTTTTTCTTTATTCTTTTTGCTGTTGTTGTATTTTGTACTTTTAGTGGAAAATAAATGTAACTTTGAATGCTTTGTTGTTATTCAACTCAAGTAAAAGTACCACAATTTAATTACATGCAAGAAAGTATAAAAAATGGAAAATTGTACTTAAATACAAAAGTGGCTTTCCTGTTGGTAACACAATTAAGGTACCAGCATTTTTACCTGCAGGCATGTTTTGGTTTAATAACATGTTCTTGTTAAGTACCTGTTGACATCAGAACCTGTTATACAGTAATTGAACATGACCTATTTTGCATGAAGTGACTCACAATCAAGTGCATATTTAAAAGCTAGGTTTCTGCACAACAAGATGTAAGATATACATGTATTATACCATTTCTCTAAGCAAGGATAGCACACACCCAGTGCATTAACACTATGCAAACCTGAAATGCGTATGGTGATGATGACTCAAATGTCCAGTTAACAGTGACACTGTTTTACTGCCCTAATTAATGCCACATACGACACTTTCTCACCAAATTTGTCATATTTAAGTCTTATGAAATATGAGCAGAAAGTCACAATATAATTGAGACGAAATGAGTGGCTTTATTTCGTGCTTTCGTCTCCATCGGTTTCAAAACATGTTGTAAATAAGACAACATCTCTATTGTAAACCCCTCCATGATGTGGTTGCTGTTGTTTTTGGTGCATAGAGCTACCAACCAACACAATGCCATTGCCATTAAATTCGAAACCAATGCTGAAAAAAAGGGAATGGTATGGACACACAAATCAGATCTGAACAGTTGCGATACACAATATGGAAAGTTTTAGATCAGATTCCAATTGGATACACAAATAATTGGATTTGGACTGACAGTGCGAACGCAGACATTACTCTTAGTTTAATTTGCAACAGTTTGATTGCTGAAGTGATTCTCTGTTGGGATGCGTGTTGCATTAGTGCCATCATATCTAGCTATTACATGTCATATAGCCGTAACACGCTCTCAAATATCTACTTTTTAAAAATTTGGGCGGAGTAAAAATTATATAAGTGGTTTCAACCACCTTTTTACACCTTTCCAACTTCGATAGCTATCAGAGAAAACACAAAGCTTTCCAACCGACTATTCAATTTAATGTAATTTCCACAAAACATATTTGAAAAATGTTAATTAAGAAATATGCTTAATATAATAAACTACTTAAATTCAGGTTCATTACATTTAAAAATTTACTAATGTGTAATGTGTAAAATGTAATGAGCCATGACTAGTTTGGCATTGGATTTTCTCATTATTATGAACAAGTTTTCTCTCCTTACTCTGGAATTTCTCAATCAGTCCAGAACAATTAAACTAAGACATTAATTTGACTTAAATCCCTAAATATAAACCTTCAAATTAACATATGTCGCTCACCCAAAATCCTTTCTTCTTTCTCATAGAAGATGTGGAACGGGTGGAGATGGACGTGAAGTATATATATAGAGAGAGCCAGGGCTGCAGTGGAAAGAAGAACTGGTTAAGGCAGGACTCACTTTTCACTTGCTGCAGTAAATCAAGTTCTCGGTTCAATTTCTCTTAAACAAGGACAAGGACTAAAGCATGTAAGTAATCAACTATGACTTTACTTCATATTCATTGCTTTTCTAGACGCTTTATAACCCACCAAAAGAAAAAGGTTGAGTTCTAGAAATATTAATTGATGATTTCAATGCTCATTGATTTAATATTTAGGGGAATACATGAGACAGGATCCAACAGATGTTATGAATGATCCACCTCTATTTGTTTTTCACAAAAGAATGATCTTGTTAATGTATCTTTTAATTCCACTTTCACAAGCCTTTTTTTCTGACAGGATGCAGTTTGAACACAACCCATGCGGAGACCTCTGCACCGTCGGCCGTTTCCCCACATTCAGACAGCAGGTGGATGACAGCTGGCAAGGTGCGTACTGGTGTTAACCCTTGTGCTAACAGTCGCACAAATCTGTGTAAAGCCATGCGCAAATGTTCATGTGAATCCATGCGTAAATACATATGTGAGCCCTTGTTCAAATCCTTGTGTAAAGCTATGTGTTCACCCTTGCACTACTCAGTACACTAATCCTTGCAATTATGTTACTCTATGGCATAATTATCAGACTAAGGAAGTCATCAAGTTGCAAACGTGATTGCAAAATCAAGCGAGTTTGTGGAGGTGATGGTAAAAGTCGTAAATCTAAGTTCTGCAATGCATGATGGGAAATGTTTTATTTTAATAACTTAATGTATGATCTGTTTGAGATTTAAAGACCTGTCATCTGCTTTTTCGTTTTTTTAGATGCGGTCCTCCGGGTGACTAAAGTCGATCTGATCAAGTTCAGGACTGGACCGAATCGTCAGGAGCATCACACACATCATTTCCATGATGATCATCTTATTGTCCGCAGAGGACAGAGTTTCAATATGTGGGTTGATCTGTGCCGTCCCTTCAATCCCAGTGTTGACAAACTTCACCTGGAGCTGAAACTTGGTTAGTTACTGTATGATCCGTGTGAGCTTGGCAATAGAGGACAAGTAGACACAGTATATGTAGAGGAGGAACATGTATTTCTACCCTCACTGAAATCTTGATCTTGTTCTTTTACAGGTAATGTCCCATCCATCCGGGATGGCACTTATGTGATCGTTCCTCTTGTGGAAGAGTTCAAGAGAGATTGCTGGGGGGCGAAGATTGTCGAAAACGGCCAAAGCAGAATCAAACTGTGTGTGAACTCTCTTCCAACTGCTTGTGTTGGACGTTACCAACTCAGTGTTGTGACTCACTGTGCAGGAGGACAATACACTTCCCCATGTGTTCCTGAAAATCAAATTTACATGCTGTTCAACCCCTGGTGCAAAAGTAAGCATTTCATTAGATTAGCTTGAATGTGGAAAGAAAGAAAGAAAGCACAGTTAAAATTTTATGAAGCTTCAAGTCTAACTTTCTCTGTTCTCAGATGACTGTGTGTACCTGAATGAAGAGGCAGAGAGAGCAGAGTATGTGCTGAGTGACATGGGTAAAATCTACTATGGAACTAAACATCAGATTGGCTGCAGAACATGGAACTTTGGTCAAGTAAGAGCCAAACTTTCATTCATATGTTACAAAAGTGCGAGAGACTCTGCAAAACCATTAATTTCAAAGTGGACTGTGCATTACAAGATGAAACTTTATAACATCTTCATACAAAAGATAGCATTTAATGATGGTAAGTTTCACACTTTCTAATTTCTTCAATCTGTGGTTCTTAGTTTGAGGAGGGAATCTTGGCTGCATGTTTTTATGTGCTGGAGAGGAGTGGAACCCCTTGCTCAGGATGGAGAAGCCCCATTAACATCTCAAGAGTGCTGTCTGACATGGTGAGTCTTCATTTTCTTCTTAACAACACCCTGAATTTGATGTTGAATAAAGCTTGAGGCATTAAAACATCATTTTCAATCATCTCTCCTTAACAGGTTATTGCCAACAAAGAAGGTGGTGTGTTGGTGGGTAACTGGTCACACGCTTATGGAGATGGAACTGCTCCTACATCCTGGTGCGGCAGCAGTGCCATCCTGAAACAGTACTACAAATGTGGAGGAGTACCTGTCAAATATGGACAGAGCTTGGCCTTTGCTGGAGTCACCAACACACGTAAGAGTTCAGGCAGAATGGACAAGGAGGAACATGGGTTTGAGAAAGTGATTGTAGATGTAATGCATTCATTCTTCTTTTCGTAGTGTTGAGGTGTTTGGGAATTCCTGTTCGTCCAGTCTCAAACTTTGGTTCTGCTCATGACACTGATGTTTCTTTGACAAATAACATTTATTTGGATGAGAAATTTCAGCTGATTGATCAAATGAACCATGATTCAGTCTGGTAAGAGTCAATAACATTTTTGAGAGTTAGTAAGAGTTTCACTGAATGTGCATGAAGTGAATCTCTGTCTTCTCTTCGTGTAGGAACTACCACGTGTGGAATGAGGCCTGGATGACTCGTTCAGATCTGCCATCTGGTTTTGGAGGTTGGCAGGTGATTGACTCCACTCCTCAGCTGACCAGCCAGGGTTTCCTCCGCTGCGGCCCCACCTCTGTTTCTGCGATCCGCACTGGACAGACCTTCCTGAAGCACGACGTGCCCTTCCTTTTTGCAGAAGTGCGTTAATTCCTTTAATTTAGCAATCTGTCATACAGAGATTAACATAATGACTTATGACTATTCCTGTTTGTCTCATTGTGCTCTAGGTGAACAATGATAAGGTTTACTGGCAGAGGAAGAGTAATGGAGCATTTGATGTTGTCCACGTTGAGAAGGATGTAGTAGGTCACTGCATCAGCACCAAGGCTGTCGGCTCAGACCAACGTGTAGATATCACAAACCTCTACAAACACCCTCATGGTAAAAACAACATATATTTCCCTCATGTCCAGTGGGTGAGAATACATGATGCTTATAATCCAGACAGCAACATAGTTTTGGCCCACATCTGGTAGATCTGACCTGGATCTGCGCCGACACTATGTTGTTGTCTGGGGAGGATGAAGGTTGAGTCAATAACATATCTTGCCATGTCTTTCTCATAAAGAGTTGACAGGCCAAATGAAAGAAACAACTGTAGAGTAAAAGTGGAACAAGGATCAGTAATTTTAATTGTACTTTTTCCTCCTCCTGCTTCCATTAATCAGGTTCATCTGAGAAGTGTACTGCTTTGGAAACAGCCGTTCGTCATGGCTGCAAGAAAAGCACATGCCCACTGCCCTGCGCTGAGGATGTTGTCTGTGAAGTCAGCCTGAAGGGCGATGGACCAGTTGTGGGAAAAGATGCCGTGCTTTGCATCAATCTAAAAAACAAATGCAACTCACATCGTACCCTCACCCTCCACAGCCATGCAGCAGCCACTTACTACACCGGAGTGAGGAAGACCTACCTGAAGAGAGACCAGACATGCATTGAGCTCAATCCCTCTGAATGTGAGAAGTGATAAAGTTTGGGTTGAAATACATGAGAACACATGGTTACTGGAGCAGCTTATGTGTACAGTTAATAATGCAAATGATTTCCCACTGTAGGCAAACCTCTGGAATGGACCCTGAGTTACGACGAGTATAAGGAGCACCTGGTGGATCACGCCCCGCTGATGCTCAACCTCTTCGGACACGTCGCTCAGACTAAGCAGGTTCTGGCCACCCAGTACAGCTTCAGACTGCGCACCCCAGATCTGGTTCTCGCTGTGAGTTTAAAGTATTCAACTTATTCTCTTGATCAGTTGAAATAGTTTAGTGCTAAATTGTGTTTTGTATGTGGTTCTTCTCAGCCTGTTTGTGATGCCGTCCTGGGTCAAGAAGTGCCCGTCAAACTCACCTTCCAGAATCCACTGCCGTGTGTCCTGAAGGACTCTGTATTCCGCTTTGTGGGACTTGGACAGCAGCATCCCAGAGTTGTTAACTATGGGTAAAATTAATTCAATGAATTGCTCGACAAACATTTTTTGCAGTCATTTCCAAGTAATTGCTTAATTGTTTTAAAAAATATAAATTATAGTAATATTGAATAATCTTCTTTTTTCCTTAGTGACATTGCTGGACATGCCACTGTGTGCCTGACAGAGAAATTCATTCCCAGGTGTCACGGTCCACAGAAACTTCTGGCCTCATTCGACTGTCCTCAGCTCACTCAGGTGCACGGATTCACCAACATTGTGGTCAAACAGCACTGATAAACCAACCGAATCACCAACAGAGAGGAAATTTCCACTGGAAAAGAAAATGTTTCAGTAAAACTTTCCAATGTGTGTTTCATGAATTAACACTGATTCGCTTAATCTACTAAAGACAAATGTGACAGTTTGATTGTAGTCTTGAAACTTGTTCTCCAAATATTGTGATTTTCATCCTGTTGATTAATAATTTCCCTTCCTCAAGTAATATATTGGGATATGGGATTCATAATTTCTTCTAATGCAGATTATGATGAATGAAATACATAAGAAAACTGAGGTGTCCTTGTCAAAGTTATATTAACCTGAGAGGTTCAGATTTACATATAATCATTATCTAATCGATTAAAATTCCCTGGGGTCTTCTTTTGATTGTTTTTCTCACGCTAATAATGTTAATGAAATCCTTTGAAAATCATGTGGTTTTATGATGTTTATTTACTCTTATTAGCTTTATTGTTAATCGTGTCTCTGTGCAGTCGCAGCATTAATAAAACATTTTAATCATTATGATGTGACATTCTGATTTATTCTAAATATAGCTATTGCATCATCATAAAAATTGTATGTTCTTTCACAGCTCTTAAATGTTGCGAGCCAATTTTAAGATTTTTGGAACAGATGGAGATGAGAAACATATTTACATGATCAATATAAGTACTTTTACAAATAAAGGTATTATTAGTATTATGAGAGAAATAAACACATTCACAGTGTATATGTATTTGCTTTTCATTGTGGTCGTAACTTTATCCAAATCACGCGCATTTGACAGGTTTACAATTCTGTAAAAGAGTCATGTAAGTTGTTTTTCGGCCTCCGTTTTGAAGAATATGTTATTCCTCCACTCTTATATTTTCATAAATGTCAAAAATTACGTATCATTTGACATTAAATTGTCTCTGAAAACACACAGGCAGCTTGTATCGGTTTTTGTAAGGTTTTCTGTATGAAAATGCCAACATTTGGAGGTAAATCCGAAACGTTTTCTCTGTTCAAGCTGCAAGTGTACTGATCATCTATTTCTCTATTACTAGTTATAGCACAAAATAAATATGAATGAACATCAGAAGGTATGTTAAGAAATACAGTGCAACTTACCTAAATGTATTATGTCTCATGTAATCGCTCAATCAGTGTTTCAACCTTGGAAAGTCGTCAATAAAACAACTTGTAAACAATCTGTCAAGACCTAACGTTACATTTACCTTAGAATTTTTTTTGTTAGTTAAAGACCATTCTAAAGGTGCATTTTACGCTATATTATACTAGTCACTATATTTTTTACTTAGCCTGTTCTTCACTATTTAATGTAGCCTATGTTTGAATAAACCCCTTATGAAAACAAATTTTTCTGACTGTTTAAATATTTGCATAAAAAACTAATTGAAATAGAATCATAATTACTGGTATATCAGTCATTATTAATATGTGCATGTGTATACAATTATGGATTTGACAGACCCTTTTATCCAAAGCGACTTGCATTGCATTCAAGAAAAACATTGACATGCTAATCAGTTCTTGCTTTCCCTGGGAATCGAACCCACGACCTTGGCGTTGCAAGGGTCATTCTTTACTGTTTAAGCTACAGGAAAGCTTAATCAGTTTTGAAATTTTAACTTTTAATATTTTAGTAATGTACCAAATTACAGGGTTGTCTGTGAAACAATATTAGTTGAAAACTTTTGTGCCATGTTATTTTCATGTACTGTCCCTAACCGCTTAATTATTGAATTCAGCTGTTTCAATCAAACATATTGCCACAGCAGGTGTATACAATCAAGCACCTATCCATGTGGTCTCCATTTCCAAACATCATTCTGAACTCAGTGAATTAAAGCATTGTACTGTGATAAGTCAGTTTGTGAAATTCCATCCCTGCTAGATATTCCATGGTCAACTGTAAGTGTTATTACAAAAAAAGTGGAAGCATAGGAACAACAATAGCAACTTGGCCATAAAGCGGAAGTTCACGTTAGGTCACATGCATATATATCTGAAGAGCACAAAAACTGCGGCGAGAGCATCATGGAATGGGTTTCCATGGCTGAGCATCTGCATGCAACCCTCAGCAAGAACTATTTTTTTTTGCTTTACAGGGGATTTCTTTTGACTCATAAATTTGTTTGCTGGAATAGAAAAGAGCCTTCCCAATACAGTTTCCACAAAGCAAAGTCCAAAATGTCTTATGTTTAAGGGTTATGATTTCCCTTCACTGAATGACCAACCCCTGAAAAACAGGTCAAACTCCATTATCCTTCTCCACCAAGCTTTACGGATGGCACTTTGCTGTGAGGCAGGTAACGTTCTCTTGGCCTTCGCCAAACCCAGACTCACCCATTAGACTGCCAAACAGTCATTACAGAGAACACTTACACCACTCCACCCAACGCTTGGATTTGTTTTGTTTTCACATGCTATTAGTTGCAGGTTTATCTGAAACCGATTATGCAACAAAAATAATTTATATAATATTTAGCTTAAATAATTTAACTGTTCCGCAGTCTCTATAAATGGCTGTATAGTAAGCACCAGAAAATTTAGACCATAACAAAACAAAGGAACTGGACTAAACAGCGTAAAGCAAACAATCAGGACTAAACACGTCATGGAGCTGGAAGAACAGACAAATGGCCAACATAGACAACGACGCGACACAGGGATTTCACGAGTTCACACTTACAAATGATTCAGGAGCAGTAAATGGTATGCGTATATGGAGTGCTGTCTGAGGAGAGGGCTTCGAGCTCTGTATTTAGCCTGAACTTTGTTAATAAAACATCATTAAATGGGCACAGGAGGAAGGATAATGAGCAGAAACAGCTGGGAACAATCAAGGATAACAAAGGAACAAGACGGGCGGGGTTACTTCATGACAAGACTTGAACACGCAGTCAATGCAGACGCGCGTCTTCGCGTGTTCACATGAAACATGACAAGACACAAATGACATGAAAGCACACAGACAGGAGAGCACGCGACTCTAAGCCACGCTCTCTCACATAGACTCGACGAAGGGGCGGTATCAGAGCTCTGTCCACCAAACACTAAGAAACCAGACCAAAGTGACAGAACCCTGACAGCAAGAGTTTCACAATAATGTAACTTGCCAAGGAATAGCCTTCCTCAACTTGCAGATAGCTAGAAAAATAGTCAATCTTGTTCCACTCAATGGCTTCAAGCAGTTAATGAATAGTTGAAAAATTTCTCTCACGTCATTTGAGTTTAATGTGAGACCAAATATTCACAACAGGGTTCACATCTGGACTCTGACCAGGCCAAAAAACAAGCCTGATGGTCTTGCTCTCAAGCCACTTTTTGGTTGTCTTTGTAATGTCTTGTTGGAAAAATAACATCTGATCATTCCTCTTTAGATAACTACTTTTCATTTTGAGGAAGCACGGCATCCTGCATTGTTCTCCTATAACTCTTTCACCATGTCTCACTGTGGTAGAGATGCATTTATTATTCTATTTATCAGCAGATTTTCAATATCACTGCTCTGGAGCATCACCATGCAACCTGTGTTTAAGTGTGATTTATCACTCAAAACACATCTTCCCATATTCTGCCAAAAACTTAATTCTGTCTTTGATCTGAGACAGCAATGCCTTTTTAAGTATTGCATATGCTTACATTTTACTAATTTCCAGACCAATAATTTGTGGTTAAAACAATTAAAAGCTTAGTGTTTAGCTATTAAGGGTTTTGAGTGAAACATTTCAACCAGTGGTGCTCAAACAATAGCTAATTGTCTCAATAACCCAAACGTGCCATTGCTTATATATATATTTGTATAATGTCATGATCATTTCATCCACAAATTCATTATGAAACATCACAAACACACATGTATTGCACGTGAATGACTTTTATTGATGCAAGATGGAGGACAGATTATCAGTGCAGGTAAAAGAAGAAAATAAATCATAGAACACAACCACAAATTGTCAGTTGTTTAGATTGACTACACAACAAAAGAAAGCAGATGGCTAGAATGATTGACGATTGCAATCTCTCTTGAAACTACATGCATCACATATTCCAAAATTGACCTCCCACAAAAAACAATGTCTACCAAAAATCATCCTCTAAAAGCAAGATCCCGAGATTAAGTGCAACCTTTGGTTTACCCGTCACTAAAGATTACATAGCAAAAAGACCACTTTTTTAAAACTCTGCAAATCAATTAATATGAAAAGCATGCTGAAAGCTTTCCGGTCCTCCAGTTATTTAAGTGCTTGCTCACTTTTCTTTGACAATGATGTTGGTGAATCCGTGCACCTGAGTGAGCTGAGGACAATCAAGTGATGCCAGAACTTTGTGAGGGCCGTGACACTTGGGAATAAATGTCTCCGTCAGGTTCACTGTGGCATGTCCAGCAATCTCACTGACAAACAGACAAAAAAAAAAAGAATTTAATGACATACCAATAAAAATGAAGAGTTACCCTGTTAGATATCCCAATATTTTGTATATTTTAACATGATTCATTTCCTACCCATAGTTAATCGATCTGCAGTGCTTCTGTCCCAGTCCCTCGATACGGAATATCGCGTTCTTCAGAACACAGGGCAGTGGGTTCTGGAATGTGATTTTGATCGGCACTTCTTTGCCCACCACACAATCACATCCAGGCTGAAAATCACAATCCGAATTAACACCATACAGTTTGCTGGACAGTTAATCATTCTTAATTTTATTTCTAGCCATATAGAAGTGAAGTTTAAATTTCAAGTTATTCAAACTTACAGAAAGAACAAGTTCTGGTGTGCACATCCTGAAGTTGAAGCGTTTGGCCACAACCTGCTTGGTTTGAGTGACCTGTCCAGCAACAGTGAGCATCATTGTTGAATGGTCCACAAGGTGAGCCTTATAATCCTCATAGCTCAGGGGCCACTCCAGAACCTTGGCTAAAGAGATAAACAATTATAAATACTAATGATTCAATTGAAAGTATTCAAAGTGACTTACACTGCATTCAAGAAACACATTGACATTCTAATCCGAAACAAGCCAATGCATGACCTTGGCGTTGCAAGCGTCACTCTCTACTGTTTGAGCTGCAGTACACTTATTTATGCTGATGGATTCATGGTCTTTGGATCAATGTTTCTGCTAAATTAATAAACCTAAACATTCATCTACTCTAAAGCCAAATGTTTTTTGGAAGAGAACTCTTTGTCAAACCAAATTTGTAGCCCCAAATTGTTTATTTTATTTTAGTGAAGAGGAAATCTCACTTATGGTGAGTACAGAAGTATCTACAATTACTTCGACTTGGAGATCATGGAAATCTTGCTCATTCAAACAGTTCTGTGATTTTTTTATTTATATTTCTTTAGTCATTGATTTGGGATTTGAGGCACCATATATATTTTCTAATCTGACAAATCAATTCTGCAGGGAAGGACATGAATGGATTTTTACATTCGTAGACCGACTATTGGTTAATGTCTCAACTTGAACTAAGCTCTGATTTTAAGCTTTTTCATTTCTTACATTCAGAGGCCTTGAGGTCAAAGCACGTCTGGTCCTTCTTCACCAAGGCCTTGTGGACTCCGGTGTAGTATGTGGCCGAGACCTGGCTGTGCAGGTTGACGCTACGTGGGGAGCTGCATTTGTTCTTCAGAGCAATGCAGAGCACGGCATCCTTGCCCACATACGGTCCATCGCCTTTAATGCTGACATCGCAGCTGACGTCCTGAGCGCAGGGCTGTGGGTACGTGCATTTCCTGGAGCCATGACGAAGGGCTGTTTCCACAGCGCAACGCTCCTCCTCTGAACCTGGCGAGGGAAGCGAAGGGAAAATTACAACTATTCAGAGGTAAAGAGTCTTTAAGCGATGTGTGTGACTTTTTACCTTCTGGGTGTTTGTAGAGGTTTGTGATATCCACACGTTTGTCTGAGCCAACAGCCTTGGTGCTGATGCAGTGGCCTATTGCATTCTTGTCAACGTGGACAACACTAAATGTCCCACATGCTGTCCGCTGCCAGAAGACCACGTCACTATTCACCTACAGCAAGAAAATGTAATCAGTGATGAGAATCAATGATGCAAGCTTCATCAAACCCGAGAAATTCTAATTCTGCTAGAAAACGGTCATCATCCAGCTCAATTCATTTCAAGTTTTGTTGAGAGTTTGAGTGCAGTCAAGTTAATCATATTACTGAATATATAAAGCTACTAAGCAAGCAAGACACTGTAATACACTACTGTGAACATCAGTACAAAGAGATTCACATGTTTTGAAATAATTGCATCAAAATCCTAAGCTTAATGCTCAAATTACAAGGCATTTCCGTACCTCAGCGAAAACGAAGGGTGTGTCATATTTGAGGAAGACCTGTCCAGTGCGGACTGCAGCAACAGAGGTGGGGCCGCAGCGGAAGATGCCCTGGCTGGTCTCCTGTGGAGTGGAGTCAATCACCTGCCATCCTCCAAAACCACATGGGAGGTCTGGACGAGCCATCCAGGCCTCATTCCACACGTGGTAGTTCCTACACGAAGAGAAGACGACAGAGATTCATAGCTGAGGAGATGGAAGCATATTGCAATGCTAATTCAACACTTTTTGTTTTATGCTGAATGCTGAATGCTGAGAATGCTGCATAGATTAGGTGCATAGATTAAGAATACTGCATAGATTAGGTGATCACAATTAGGTATATACATTTCCAATTGACATTAAGCGCATATATCCATTGTATGCATTCTTCAGAATCTCAAGGGAAGAAATAGGTCATCCAACGACTTTTTGACAACTCTTTTAAGAGTGCTGTGAATTCACATAGTAGGAAGGTATGCAATTTTGGAGGCAGTCAGTGGCTCAATTCCTACTTGGTATATTTAAAATCAACTGCTTTTGTAAATATGTAGATAAAAATGTAGAAAGAGAAAATTCTCAGAGCAAGGGTTATTACTGTCCACTAAAACTAAAAACATTTTAATTGTTCACATTACATATTACTTGAAATAAAATAATAATAATAATAAAAAAAAATGTAAGCTCTGAATTTGGTAAATATCGGACATTTTGAAAGAGTGGAATTTTTTTTCCATTTTAAACATTCATTGTAAGCATTTTTTACAAAGTAAAGTATTTTTAGCAAAAGAAACAGGCAACAGAACCAACCTTTTGTGCTTTTCCCATAATAGTACTATAGCGGACACTGTTGCTGATGTAACATAATGAAAGAGGTTTGTACAGAGTCTTACCAGACTGAATCACGGTTCATGTGATCGATCAGATGACAGTTCTCATCCAGGTAAATATCTACTGTCATAGACACATCAGTGTCATGAGCAGAACAGAAGTTTGTAACCGGACGAGCGGGAATACCCAAACACCTCAACACTAATAGAAGGAGAAGAAGAATAAATGCCTTGCAATCATTTCTCAAACCCATGTTCCTCCTTGTCCATTCTGCCTGAACTCTTACGTGTGTTGGTGACTCCAGCAAAGGCCAAGCTCTGTCCATATTTGACAGGTACTCCTCCACATTTGTAGTACTGTTTCAGGATGGCACTGCTGCCGCACCAGGATGTAGGAGCAGTTCCATCTCCATAGCAGTGTGACCAGTTACCCACCAACACACCACAGTCATCATTGGCATTAATCTGTGAAAGTGATGGTTGAGAGTGTTACATTATCACACGTTCTCTTACCAAACATTAAGCCACAATTATTTCATAGAGCCATGAAGAAAATGAAGACTCACCATTGCAGAGACTACTCTGACCACGTTAACAGGGTCCCCCCATCCTGAGCAAGGTCCACCACTCTTCTCCAACACAAAGAAACAGGCAGCCAAGACTCCTTCATCAAACTAAGAATCAGATGAATTAAAAGTTAAGTTGCTTGCAATGAAGTGTGGAAGTTATGTGGTTCATAAAAAGACGTTTAATATTGAAAAACTTGGCTCTTACTTGACCAAAGTTCCAGGTTCTGGAAGCAATCTGATGTTTAGTTCCGTAGTAGATTTTGCCCACGTCATTCAGCACATACTCAGCTCTCTGAGCCTCATCATCCAAGTACACAGAGTCATCTAGTGAAGAGAGAGAGCATTGAAATATTAGCTGAGAAGTTTCATAGTTCTTTCGATAATGGATTCATTTGTTTTTCTTGATTCAGTTTACAACAACTAAGTGATTCTAATAATCAATTCTGTTGGTCAGTGTCATTCTTTACAATGAAATTCTTTAAACAAAAATAGACTCTGGTAGTTTTTTATAATGTATTTATATCTTGCAAATGAGTAAATGTGGCATGTTTAAGTATGCAAGATTTTTCACTCCTCCAGTCCTGTATTAAAATGCATGAACATTAAGACTTCCTCTTCGTACCTTTACACCAGGGGTTGAACAGCATGTAGATGTCATTGCAAGGGTTGCATGATGACGTGGCTTTGCCTCTTGGGCCACAAGTCACGATGGTGAGGGTGTATCGTCCAATACAAGCAGTCGGAAGGGAGTACACACACAGTTTGACTCGGTTTTGTACCCTTTCGACAATCTTGGCCTCCCAGCGACATTTTTTCAATTCCTCCACTATTGGCACAATCACCAGAGTGCCTTTGCACACTGTTGGAGCATTACCTGTAAAATACAAACAACAAGACATAATGACCAGGGTTATTGTCATTAACTAAAACTAACAAAAAATGAACAGATAGCAAAGACTTAACCAACCAAGTCTCAGCTCCAGGTGAAGTTGGTCACATTTTGGATTGAACTGCCGGGACAGCTCAATCCACATCTGGAAACACTGTCCTCTACGGACAATGAGGTTATCACTGCGATAACAGCAGGTGTGATGCTCCTGACGATTCTGACACTTATAGGATTTCATCAGGTCAACGGAACGGACCTGCAGAACCAAATCTGAAAAAAACAAGCAGAAGAAATCAAAATCAATCAGGAACTGTAGTCAAATTATTATAATATAATACAATTATTATTTCAATTAATTGTACTGTATTTTTGTGAATAATATTTTTGTTTCATGTTTTGTATTTTGAGGAAATTTTATGTTATTAAATTATAGTTTTAACCCATTTATTCACTTTTTGAGCATGAAAATGAATCCTGATAATGAAATTTTCAACTTAAACGATTATAAATCTTGAAGCAATATTTGGTCTCTCTTTTTTTTACAGACGATACTTGGCATATTATTATTGTGAGTTAAAACCAAAGTTTTTAAGAAAGAGACTCTAAAACTGTGAGAATATGAAAGCCATAAATCGAAACAAATTTGAGGTTGATATCTTAAACTTTCAGTAAGAATTTGTTTTTTGTGCAGTTTCCACTAAATGAAATTGAGCTTATGCGCTCTTTTTTGACCATGTACAATACAAGTGTGACTATTTTTTTAGGACCATTTGACCTTTTCGAATCATATCATGATTCTTCTTGTGTGTTTATACAGGAAATACCAAAACCTTTACCAAGTTTCCTTCCGATGAATAAAAAACAAACACATCTACAAGTCTTACCTTCACAGGTACGCACGCAGTCATCAGAACAATCCTTGAGGATGACTTGCTTGCAGTCATAATCACAGCGAGGTCTCACATAGTCGCAAGGGTTGGCACAAGGGTTGGCGCAAGGGTTGACACAGGGATTAGGAATGTAAGGAATCACGCAAGGATTGACAGCAGGTTTCACGCAAGGATTGAAAACAGGTTGAACACATGGATTCACAACAGGTTGAACACATGGATTGACAACAGGTTTCACGCAAGGGTTGACAACAGGTTTCACGCAAGGATTGACAACAGGTTGAACGCAAGGATTGACGACAGGTTTCACGCAAGGGTCCACACAATGGTTACCATACACCGGCACGCAGCCTGGTCTCCAGAAACCATCCAAGTGTCCAAGTTTAACGTCTGGGAAACGGCCGACATTGCAGAAGTTGTTGCCCAGGCCATACTTGATGAAAGACATGCTGTGAGGTGCAGAAAAAGAAAGAACGAGAGTGATGGTGTCATTATGTACTGTAGGCCTTCAAGCTCTCTAGTCTCTAAATTTCACCATGAATTTATATAAAGAGGCATTGCACTATGAAAAAAAGTTGCTCTCTTGAATTTTTAAGTACAATCATCTTGGATGTTTAAGTCACTTCAACTTAAATTGCATGAGTTGAAAAAAGGAGTCGAACTTGTCTAAGTTATTTTGATGAGTTAAAGCAATGTAAAAACATAAGTTTTCAAACCAAGTCATTTTTTACAGTGTAAATGCAAAGGATGTTTGATCATTTTAAATGATTACTTACATGTTTGCTGTTCTTTCTCTGGAGTGACTGAATCTGAAGAGAGCAACCGTTCGTACTGAACTCAAATGACTAAAGCAATGCAAGTCAGGCTGGAACCACGGCTTCTTGCGCTGTGACACTTCTCTCACTGTAGTCCGCTATATATATACACATATTCACGACTCCATTCCCAGCCCATTCACATGAGTAATGGAAGGGCCTACAGTACTTCCTTGTCTCATGCAAGGGAGGGAAGGACTTTACATGAATCACACAGGTTAATTTACTGTAAAAGTGCAAATTTAGGGTTTAGTATAATTGTTCAGGATAATTGACATAAGATTAATACAATTTTAATTGAGCAATTGTACAAATTGAACAAAAAGGAGCGCAGGCATGTTTATGTATGGAATATATGTTATACAATAGCAGTTTAGACACACCTCATTCAATTTTAATAGTTTTACACAGTAATAAAATACTGAAGCCATTAAAATAAAAAGCAAGTGTTAAAATTATCTAAACAAATGAACACTTTTTTTTCATGTTCGATACTAGATTTCAACAAGCTTCTCTCAACCAACTTCATACTCTATTAACGATAATAAAATACCTATTATTTTGTAATAAGTGCAAATTACCTAAGCATCCTTAAACAGGAAAATTGTTCTTTTAAGCATAAATCTAACAAACGTAAGAAAGGATAAAGAGCAAAGAAGACAAGACAAAAACAGTGATTAAGAAAATGATAACACTAATTAGTTAACTACTTTAGATGAAGAATGTACAATAACTCATTTAAACACTACTAAAACATCATTAAAATCCAAAGTTGCATTTGTTAACATTAATGAATGTACTGTGAACTAACAAGAGCAAACAATGATCAACTGCATCATTGTAAAGTATTACTTAGACTATTACTTCCCCCCCCAATCTTCCATAGAAATTCACGTCAGTATAATTTCATATTATACTTCTATGCATTTAATTAGAAGACCTTTCTGAATGCTAATGTTAATTTTAATTGAGTTGCATAGCAATTCGAGAGAGATCAGGACATAACAGGACGTACATAAGACCTTTTCAAGATTGTTATGACAAGACCAATGTTAAATACATTAGTAAATGTTTAGTTCTCTGTGTTCACTTGCTTAATTTCATCTAAATCTGTGTAATTGTATATATTAATCTTGATGTTGGGAAAAATGCAGTTCAACTAAAAGTGTCTCAGACACGCGTACACCTACAAACCGATTTAATTTACACACCCAAACAGGTGTGTAAACCGTTTCATAACTGTCATAATCAAAGCTGTCATCAGAGATAAATCACTATGAGCAAAAAACAGCTAAACAAAAAGGATTAGGATGAGGACTTAAGTGCAATTTACATAATCATCAAACACAATAATCAGGCCAGACTAGTGTTCATGTTGGGTTTGGCGATCATGCTATGCTATCAATCACAGGATTTGTGCAATCTCTGTTTCTCTTTTGCATAATTCGACTCATTTATGATCAGGGGCTGAGCATATGCATTTGAGCAAATTGGAAATTAATAGAGTAGCAAGTGCTGTGAAAGAATGATTAATCTAACTTTCCCTGAATTTTTTGTCTGGCCTCAATGAACTCAGAGTTAAACGCAATGCATTTTTAAAACTCAGTTTGTCTCTACAAGAGCAATTCATTTGCATTTGATAGAGACGATTTGGAAATCCATTGCCGCTTTTATATTCTTTTTTTTCTTATTTGTACCTATATTATTTTCTTTTTCTTCTTTTTCTTTGTTCTTTTCCTTTTTCTTATCTGAGTGATTTGTAAAGAGTGATTTGTAATCAAGTTAGAGATTTTTATTAGTTAAAACCTTTCCTTGCTTTTCTGTAGTTTTCCATAGAGTAAGGATGAATATGGTCTGCATGTCTCAGCAGATACAACTTGTTATCAGAATGTTTTGAGAGTCTCTCTGTTGATAGTTGGAGCCTGAGTTGAGTTCAGCCTTGGAGAAGCTGTGAGAAGTGTGTGTGTGTGTGTGTGTGTGTGTAATATGGTCTGTATTGGTGAGGTGATTAACTGGCACCATAAGGAGACGGAATTACTTGTTGTTCTCGACAATCCACATCATGAACCCATCACCCATGTGATCAACGAAGATCTGCTTCAGACCGTCTGCTCTTGTGTGGAAAATTACTAGTTTTGTTTATCTTTCTTTCTTTCTTTCTTTCTTTCTTTCTTTCTTTCTTTCTTAGCCAATCAGAATCATTTAACCGTCATCATTGATGTAGTTAGTAGCCTCTGTTAGAGTTTAATTGCTGTAACAATGTTATTGTATGTGGGGCGGCCTACGAACTACGAACTTGTGAGACCTGAAGCTTCTGCTGATGAAACTGCAAACTAAACTTCACTAAAATTTCTTCTATTGACTGCACTTCTGACTCCTGGTCTTCATTCATCATATCTGGTCCTCGGGTTTTAACTGTAATTCCCCTACACATTTTTCCTGTGACTGACTAATTATCAGGCCAGATCACTTTCCTTCATAACTTGAGTCTGCTCTTTGTGTAAAAGCCCTACATTTTTATTTATTTTATAGCTTATTCAGTAGACAATTATACTATACATGTTTGATTTGATGAACGCTTGTCATATGAATTTAAAGGGAAAGTTCAGCCAGTGTATGTTCATACTTGTAGTTCAATTCGCTTAGTTTGTTTGGTCCGGATCAAACAAAACAAAAACAACACTGAACCTAAAGAGACCAAACCTAAAGTCATAGGGTCTTGTTCACAACCTGATTGGTCAGCTTTTATTATACGTATATCTTGAAATTAAACTTGCCATCAAAAGCAAAGCTGTTCCTTCTGGGCTAAATGCACTTGCTGTATGTGTGTAGTTACGAATGATGGGACTTTGACCAGGTGAGAACACGTGAAGAACTTATAAAATGTGTAAAGGAGTCAAAACAGCAGCAGGAATCCCTCCATCACACACACAAATGAAGATCTGCTGCGATGATATGCGGTTTTGACGCTTGAACTGAACTGTGATGAGCAACATCACGACTCTGACAAGATAAAACAGGCATGCTTGAGCATTTTGTGCTTTCTAGGGTCACATCTTGTGACATAATGCCCTGTTTTTGGCTCGTTTACAAGTCTTTGGTCCATGTTGTGCTCATATTTCATTTGAACCGCAACGGAGTTGGTTTGGAGGAGGAGTGAGACCCATCTTTTCTTGGTCCGCTTGTTTGGTGAGCACTAGGGTTTGAATGGCAATGTTCATACTTATTCAGACGAACCGCAGTAACAGAGCCATCGCACCAGGGTTTGTTTTAATCCAACCACACATGCAAGTGTGAACACACCCTAAGGGTGTTTTCACACCTAGTTCATTTGAGACCTCCAAATGCTCTTAGAGTGGTTCAGCGTGTATATGCGAGCAAACTAAATCTCAAGCCCCCTAAAAGGACCCAAAAGTGAACCGTACTCAAACCACAGCTCATTTATGGGTCAATTTCTTTGTGATATGTGAAAGTGATGAGGCACGTTTCATTTGGACATGTATACCTGGAGGCTTGACATACATGCAGCCATGTTCTGTTGTCATGAGAAATCGAGTCACATGACCCAGCATATGTGCTTCATACAAGGCATGGATTGCTGCAAGGTATTAAGTGACAAATGAGGAGGTGAAAAGCGCCAACACTGTGAATCTGGCATGTGGACCTCAATGAATCCGGATGCATACTTTGCAGTAACTTACATCAATGAAACCAAGTTGTCTAGTGTTGTGCTGGGGGTTTTGAAGGACAGTTTTGCTAGAGTCCAGGGAAATAAGAGAAAAAGTCACATGCCTCATCCCAGATGTGGTGTGCACATTGTCTATGCTTTCTATGCTTCATGTCAGAGTACATGTTGAACGTGAAGCAGTTTGAACCCCATCATAACACCCTTGAAGAGTAGACAGTTTAATACCAACACCATCTTCATCTGTGCCGTGTGAATGAACTTTTTCCAAAGCAGAAGTTCTGTGCAAGAACATAAACCGTTTAAGTGCTAAAAAAGTGCTATCAACTTCTGTTCTTAAAAAACAAACAGATTCATAATGGCATTATGAATCACAAAACACACGCTTGCTTGAAACAACATATGTAAAATAATTAAAGTCCACCTTATTTTGTTCCCATAAGTTACAAATCATACCTGGACCTCATTATCCTCATACTTCTCCTGAGTCATAAATTACACCTTCACTTTTCCAGTGTCTTACATGCAGCTTTAAATGATAAACGTATAATTACGTTTAATTATGTATAATTAAAAAGGTAGAGTGATAGTAATTGCATGTAAATGGTCCAACTAACAAAAGATCCCAACTAAAACACACAATACAAGCACTAATATTTAACGGTATTTAATGATTTGTAAGTTATATTGAAAAGCGTAATTGTTGTAAATTGCTTTGTAAAAGGTGTCATTGTATTTGGGCCAAGATCTGGTTGCTTTTAGTCTATTTTGACAAGCAGATGTCTCCAGTGTGTGGCGTTTCGAACGCTTTGAATCAGTGAATCATTTTTGTGAAGCAGTTGATTCGAAGCTTCGTTTCTCCCACCATTAAGGCTGCATCTCAATCAGCTCTCTAGCTCCATCTTTGGTCTTATTTCTTATTTTTCCATTCAACAATGGAAAAGATTTGTATCTCCGCCCACTATGGCCTATATCAGGGATGTCCAATCCTGCTCCTGGAAGATCACAGTCCTGCAGAGTTCAGCTCCAACCCCAGACAGGTGTGTCGAGGCAAGCTGGAGAAAACGCTGCAGGACAGTGGCCCCCAGTGGGACCGACTTTGGACAGTCTCATGTTTTTGTTACCTCATAATAACCCTACTTTTTCAAAATAGGGAAGATAGTTTGGCTGTACTGCTCAGTCACTTGCAAAAAAAGTAAAAAAAAAACAAACAAGAAAATTAATTGTGATGAAAGATTTTTTCTGAAAAAATATCCTGTGATATAGTTTTGCCATACCGCCCACCCTTAAAAAAAGCAATAAGAGACATTTTTAAGGATTCCTGTCCCTTCTAAGATTACCTGGATGAAATTTTGGGTGCAAGTCCTTGTGCTTGTCTGACATATGTTGTCAAAGATGGGGATCTGGGTTCTTTTGAGGTTGTTCTGTGATCAAGAAAGGGTCTGAGATCACCCTTCAAAAGAAAAAAGAAGCGGGTTTTCGTTTGAGTTCACTATATTGTGAGCACCGAAAGGACTGAGGTCACTCTCGGATGGTTTTCTATCTCGCTCTCCTTAAGTGAACTGGGTTTGGTTCTTCTAAAATTAACTATACGTGACAACACCTAGGTTTGGAATGACATGACAGAGTGAGTATAATGACAATATTTTCATTTTGGGGCAAACTAAGCAATACTCAAAGCAACCTTACTGGACATGCAAGCTCCTCTGGGTCTCCTCCTTCGGGTAGTTCTTGCACTTTGAAGTTTAGGCAGGAAACGAAAATGATGTTGTTACTCTTTAGAATTACAGCAATTAGAATTACAGATTAAATACCACGCCGAATCTCTTAAGTGATTCAGTCGGGATAGTAATGCCACTAATTAGGTCAGTTTACAGTAGGATCTTCAATCAGCATCTCAGTTTCTCACCAAATTGTTTAAAAATATTTTTTAAACACATGAAACTTTTACACTATACAGGCTGTATTATATTTATTTATAATACAACCTGGATTTAAGTCCATCATCAACACCCAGAAATGTTTTCTTTTCATCACTGACATCAATAGACATAAACTGGAAGTCAAAAATATGTGAAAATGAGTCAATGGTAACACTTCATAATAAGTATAATGTAATAAAGTAACATTTTAAATAACATTTTAAGGAACACGGAATATGAATGCAATTAATGTCTATTCAAGGTTGGTTTAAGTGAGAGCTATTCACTGTTAAAAAAGCATCTCTTTATTATGAGTTAGTTAAACAATAATAATTTATTAATTACAGTAACAATGAATGACCTCACTATTTGTTTGTAGTTTATGAATGTATTAACTATAAACTATGAATTAACTAATAAAAAAATAATAGTTTGCAAATGATTTGTAAGTAGCCAAGTAGCTAAAGTGTTACCAAGTCTTTAATTATGTTTAGTTGTATATGATAGAATACAATTTACAATGTATGCATATGTTAACTAAGCAAGTATTTATACAACAATATATAAGTTGTTTCTATTGTTAGATGCAATATCACCGGTGGCCAAAAGGGGGCTTTAAGTCACCATCATCAGACCTTCTTGGTAGAGATGATGGATGAGTCTGAAACCAAAAGCTGCTGTCTCATAGTTGACTGCTAATTTAACGTCCACATTGTTTAATTCTTCATAAAATAAAATTGTATCAAGAATCTGTATAAAAAAAAAAGAAGAAAAAAAAAAAGAAGAAAAAAGTAAAAAAAAGACACAAAAAAAGTATCTCCCTCAGATTATACTTTCCACCAACCGTCGAAGTGCATGCACTGACCAGATAAAAATTGTTACGCAATTATTCAATTTGAATTCATTATTCAATGTTTGGAACATGATTTTTGCAAACAACCTTTTCAATAGAGGGCAGGTGTCTGACACACAGTCTCATTCTTTCCACAAAGCCTAGTAGTAAATATTGAGAAACAAAAGATGATAGAATAGAGTAAAACATTTTTGTTTATATATATATATATATATATATATATATATATATTAGTGCAATACATAAGCAAACAAACAATACATAAGCAAATAGGCCACAAATATGCTGTTCTATAAAGAAACCACATATGGAGTGAGTGTGTGTATAGTGTGAGTGTGTGATGTGAAACCACACGCCACCAGGAAACTGGTGAGAACATGCCATTTCAGCAGATCTGTGAAAGTCATTTCATTTCCTCTGCACGTTGCTATAAGCAACCAGTCTTCTGCTGCGCTCTGTCCGTATTCCACAACATACAAGAGAATTTCAACAGCAAATCGATGCATATATCAAATAGGGAATCAATTTTTAAGTAAAGAACAAATATTCCAAAGGTTGCCACCCCTACTGCTCAAAATGACATGTATAGATAGTGAATTGTGTAATTTGCAACCAAATTCCAAAGTTTAAATGCTCTAGAATGCCAACATTAAAATATCATGATCACGATAAGGAAAACTCTTTAGTAATCAGTTATGACAATGACTCTTATATTATTTTATATTACCAGGAGTTTAGGTGAAGAATAATGATTCATAACTGGTTAACTTGGTCATATTTGAAAACAGGTTGCAATTTTGTTCTGATGTTACTGACAGCAGGAAAAAACTATGCTAAATGTAACTAATAAATTGTAACTAAGCATTTAGGCAAGCCTAGGCATGATAAAGAAAAAGGGTTAGCAACTTTTAACTCTTTCACAACTGAAGGAAAGTTTAGGGTTGGCTTTCCATAACTTTTTGATTGTTATACGGCAGTGGATGCTATGACACTACTTCTGACAGAGTTCTGAATCTCCTGATCAAAACACAGACAAAGAAACAGAAACAAGCGATAGAAGAACTGTTGATGCTCATGTAAAATAACACCATCATCAACATTAAACAGCATAGAAATCATATACCGAGTTTGGCAAAAACTCATTTTCTCAGCTTTTTGCTCAAAATGTTGATTTTTTTATGAAACCTAACCTTGTTCAAGTGTTGTTAAAAAAAGGAAAAGCTAGAATGAATGTTTTTTTTTTAAAGTAAAGGCTATGCATGTTCAGATATTTATACAAAATATTCTGGAGGCCAATGATAATTGTGTGTATATGATCAAAAACACTGACGGTGGATGGCAACTTAAAAAGAAGAAAAAAAATACTCCGGAGGGAAAAGAAGCTCGCCAAATTAGAGACATGCTGACATAGCAGGTTTTAAGGTTTTTAAGTTTGACATACTGTATGTTGAACAATGTAAATCATAAAATGTGATGCAATTAAGAACCTCAAGTTTCTATATGTTTGTCTTGCCCAGTTGCTTAAGACTGGTTTTGATGAAATTTCTAGGAAGAAAAACAGATTTATCATTGCAAGATCAGCCTAAATAAGAGGAAGACACACTTCCTCATTCAGGATGAAGGTCAAGTGGGTCAAAGCAGCTGGCGGTCAAACGGCTGTCAACACAACACAACATCAGTTATTGGCAGATCTGTTTATGAATAATATAATCTTGTTTTAAAAAAAGAAAACTTAATTTTCATGTCCTTGTTACATGTAATTATTATATAGTGGTGTGAAATTTCTTTCATTTCTTATTTTTTTGTAGGTTTGTCACACTTAAATGTTTCAGATTAGGAAACTAATTTAAATATTAGTCAAAGATCACACAAGTAAACACAAAATGCAGTTTTTGCATGAAGGTTATTATTATAAAGGGAAAACACTTTGAAAGGTTTGAGCATGCCATAATATCTCAATAGGTTTCAGGTTATGACTTTGACTAGGCCACTCCAACGTCTTCATTTTGTTTTTCTTCAGCCATTCAGAGACTTGACTTGCTGGTGTGTTTTGGATTACTGAACCCAAGTTCGTTTCAGCTTGAGTTCATGAACAGATATTTGGATATGCTTGGATATGTTTTTTGGTTGACAGCAGAATTTATGATTCCATTTATCACAGCAAGACTTCCAGGCCCTGAAGCAGCAAAACAGCCCCAAACTATCATACTACCACCACCATATTTTACTGTTGGTGTGATACTTTTACAGGACACACATTTTCCAAAAAGTTCAGCTTCTATGTCATCAGTCCACAAAGTATTTTCCCAGAAGTCAAAAATGAGACAAGCCTTAACGTTCTTTTTTCTCACCAGTGTCTTTTCATCTTGTACCCAGTACTGCTTATTGCTGTTATTATTATAGTACAGTTACTAAATTGAAGGTAGGCTATGTTGGTTATGCAGGCTTATTTTGGCCAGTTTCTTTCTTATGGTGGAGTCATGAACACTGACCTTAACTGGGCCTTAACTGATGCCTTAAGATCTTTGGATGTTGTTGTGGGGTCTTTTGTGACCTCTTGGATGAGCCGTCACTGCTGTGACACTTTGTCCTTTCTGTCTGTGTCTTCTTTGTCACTTCCTGTCAGTCGTGTTATCTGTGCACTTCCTGTCTGTAATGTCATTGTTTCACTTCTTGCACCCTTCGTGCGACCCTTCCTGCACCCTTACTCGTTAAGTCTTCCCAGGTGTTCGTCATTCCCTTTTGTATAAAACCCTCTTGTGTTTCCCTTGTCTTTGTCGGTTGATTAACTTATGTGAAGTATGTTGATGTTCCCATGTGCGGATCCTGTCTCGTCTCCGTGGTCCCGGTCTTCTGAGTTTCCAGTGTTTTGTTTAAGTTCAGTTTAATACACAAGTGTGCTCATTTGTTTTGTTATTTAAAGTTTTAAAAAAATTTATTTAAAAAAGTGGGATTTTTAGTTGCTCTCCTGCTCTCTTCGTCAGTCTCTGCATCGCACACGCTCTGACCCGTCTCCGTTCGTAACAACTGCACTCTTGGGGTAATTTTGCTCAGCCAGCCACTCCTGGGTTCACCACTGTTCCATGTTTTTGCCATTTGTGGACAATGGCTTTCATTGTGCTTCGCTGGATTCCCAAAGCTTCACAAATGGCTGTGATGGATCAAAATAACTTTCCATCCTATTTATTCTTGAATTTCTTTGGATCTCTGCATGATGTCTGGCTGTTGAAGATCTTTTGGTCGGCTTCACTTTGTTAGGCAGGTCCTATTTAAGAGATTTCTTGATTGAGCAGTGTTCCGGCCTGGATGTGGCTAGAGAAACTGAACTCAGGTGTGGTAAACCATACGTTCTCCCTGTCCTCTTCAGTTCATTGTCCTGTCTTGTCTGTGTTATAGTGTGTCCTTGGCAGTATTTACAATAAAGTCTCTGTTGAGTCTCTTTGTCATGCTTTTTGTAACAAGCCACATACTGTGACAATAAATGTAGTTAATTAATATTACTCCATACTTAAATGTACAATTACACTGTAACAAGGAGACATTAAAATAAAGTGTAACCTAACACTCTTTGCTTTATGTCTGATCTAAATAAAAAACAAAATTTTGTGCTGTATTGCCACACCATTTTTTATTCTACTACATTTCACACAGACAGAAAACATACGTACACACAACGCTACAACTAACCACAAACCAACTGAGGTTAGTTTCAAGAACAAACAACACAAGCTATCAAGACCTCTGAAAAATGATGGGGACAGATCAAATGAAAATAAATGAAAAATAATATTGCACTTATTTGTAGCATTAACAATGCATGTTGTACATTTCAAATGTTATTAATGGTGAAATAGCAAGCATAGAATTTAGGATTTTATCTGCTATTCTTTTGCTTAGCAGGGCTTTCAGCGTTCTTGAGCATTCAGGAAACCACTTCACAAACACATAGAACACTCTTGCAACCACACAGCAACACATTAAACGCATCCAAAACATCTTAGCAACTACAAAGCAACATGAAGTATTGTGATTATTTATCTTTATTATTATTGCCATTATTATTTCCAGTAATGGCGGTGATGTTGCTATTGCTAATTACTGGATCCAGCTAAAAGCTGTATCTCTGATTTCCTCACGGACAGACCACAAGCAGTACGGATGGGCAAACATGTCTCACCTACCCTCACTCTCAATACTGGAGTGCCCCAGGGTTGCGTTCTGAGTCCCCTGCTGTACTCACTGTACACATATGACTGCTTGGCCATTTCCAACTCCACCACCATTGTCAAGTTTGCTGACGACACGATTGTGGTGGGCCTGATCTCAAACAATGACGAGACGGCCTACCTTAAGGAGACCAAAAATCTGGAGCTATGGTGCCAGGAAAATAATCTCCTCCTGAATGTCAGCAAGATGAAAGGAGATGATAGTGGACTTCAGCACAAAGCAGGAGAGGAGGAACTACCAATCAATCACGATCAACGGGACCCTAGTGGAGAGAGTTGTCAGTTTCCGGTATCTTGGTGTTCACATCGCCCAGGATTTGTCATGGTCATGTCACATCCAACACACAGTCATGAAGGCCCGGCAGCGTCTTTTCCATCTCAGACGCCTAAAGGACTATAAACTACCCTTCATCTCAGGTGCTCAGGACCTTCTACACCTGCACCGTTGAGAGCATCCTGACAGGCAGGATCACAGCCTGGTTCGGGAACAGCACCCAACAGGACAGACGAGCTCTGCAGAGGGTGGTACGGTCAGCTGAGCGCTCCATCCACACTGAACTTCCTGACCTGCACTCCATCTACAACAAACGATGCTTGAACAGGGCCAGGAAGATTGGGAAAGACATCAACCACCCCAATAATGGTCTGTTCTTTCTGCTCCGGTCAGGGAAGCATTTCCACTCCCTGAGGGCGAACACAGAGAGAATGAGGAGGAGCTTCTTTCCACAAGCGATACGGACCCTCAACCAGAACTTTCCGGGATAACAACACAAACACACACGCATACAAACAGGACTCAATATTTCTTCTTTTCCATAGTGTACAGGACACGCTCCTGTCAAGGGCTCTCCTTTCACACTCACATACATTTTTGCACATATATGTATATAAACTGAGATGTATATGTATATGTTTACACATAATGTACACTACATTCATATACTACACACACCCGTAGTACTTACTGTACATACTGTATTTATTTATATACATTCCGCCTCACTATTTATAAACACCGTACATAAATGTACATTATTGTATATACATTGTATCTACTGCACTATTGTATATATTGAAGTTACTGCATATAAATATGCTATACTGTAACCTGTACATTTCTCCCTGCCTCTGTACAATCCCTCCATCGCTCTCCCTTCCCCTCCCTTAAAATGAACTTTTGGTCAGGCGTCAAAGCATTTCACTATATGATGTACTGTGTATGATTTGTATGTGACAAATAAAACTTTAAAAATCGAGTGGCCTATTACCAGTGCTGGGTAGTAACTAATTACATGTAAAATGGATTACATCAGATTCCGCTAATAAAGTACAGTATTTGAGTATTTTAAGTAATCTACCCAATACTGCTTATTATTGTTAGTACAGTTACTAAATTGAAGGTATGTTGGTCAAATCATGAACCAGGGTAATCATCATTCTAAACCCCGCGTTTAACCCTGGGTAAAGCAAAGTCACACTTATAGCAGCCTAATCTGTTTTACCCGAGGTTTTGCAGGAAAGCCTGCTCTGGAGTGAAGCTTCCTGTGTTAACCTTTGCATTGCAGTGCCAAACTGTTTTACTGTGAAACTTTGTTGGTGTCACAATCATTTCAAAAGGAATCTGCGCAAGGGCAAAAATATTCCCCATGCTCATATTCAACTGGGTAACACAAATTCGCCGAGCTAGCCAACAAAAAGCCAATTGGTTTGAACGCGAGTTATGCGTGAGCAATACTTCGTACAGTGCTAAAGTATTGACAATGGATCTATTTTGCCCTTGAAATTTCACTGAAATGTCACTAATGTGAACGGCTGCACTTTTAGAACGTTACATGTAGATGTTTAGCAAAAGACACCCAATCGCGTGCCTCACATTCACAAGACAACCAACACTGCGTGCAGTCGTTTCAGTGCATGAGGGGAAAATGTCAAATGGTGAAGGAAAACGTGAATTTTGGTGAAGATTTTCAAAAATATCAAAGTACATTTGGGATAAAAGGCAATAATACGAGGATACAAATCTGCAAATTTATGGTTTTTGGTTGTGCAAGTAATGATACTGTGAGTGTTTGTTTTTTTACTGATCCCGACTCACAGGGGTTTAGTAGAGAGAGCGGGAGAAAGTGTCTAACTGTCTCAGAGGTACAGCTGGGATGCTGGATTGGCTAAAGCCTCTTCTGATCTCATTGCTGGGATCAGATGTCAATCTCTGTTCTACCTAGACTACAGACCTTATTCACAGCAGCGCCATCTTTGATTTTTAATGGGAATGAAAGCTAGGCTGTAAGGGACTACCCATCTCTTCAGCGGGTTCTACTATTATTATGGGTTCAAGCACATTGCGCTGAAACTCTATTGTAATTGTTAGGATTTCCAAAGATCTAAAATGGCTTTCACTCTTGAACGGAGTGAGTTAATTTCACCAATCTCTTTCCACTTGGTAGCGCTATGCAATTTAAAAGACACTAAAATAGCTATAGCTCTGCAACAGTCAGTCCAAATGACCTGAAAACTGGCATGCAGTGTCTTTATCTTAGGTGTCAGGCGGTGGTGCGGGAGGAAGATGACGACAAGGTGAACAGGAATTAATGCAACTTATCTTTATTAAACAACTCAAAGGAACAATCTTTAAACAGAAAACAAAAACGAGCACACTTGTGCAAAACGTTACGAAAATATTACATCCAACGGGATTCAGAGACGAGACCGCAAAAACAACGGGACTTGACATTTGCGACGACAGATAAAGAATTACAGATAAAGGAAAACATGAGGGCTTAAATACACAGAAAAAGATGAGACACAGGTGACAAGACTAAAGAAATGAGTGATGAACATGACAGAAATGACACTGGGAAGAACATGGAAGGAAACAGGAAAAGGGTGGAGACTGGACAGGACTGTGACACAAGGTGCTGTGATTCTCTTCGAGGTTGTTGAAAAACATGGCCTCTGTTGTCCAATGATGTTCGAGCGGCTGTCATAAGAGGAAATTCGAAAGACGTCGACCACTAGGGGGCCCCTTCTCGTTTTTCATTTGCAAAAAGGATTGTATATCATACGATTTGTTTGCACATGTTTGTTTCCACGTCATTCATGGCATGTTCTGAGCAACTTTTCCTCCAGGACTACCACTGTTAATTGAACCGTTCATTAAATCTTTTCAAAAGCCTACTTTTGCAAATTAGTCCTAGGTTTTTGGCACAACCTTTATAACGTTTAAAGGCTTTAAAACAAATTTCTTTAGTAAATTGCCTGTTTTGGCTGTACATGGTGTTTTCCATCTATGATCTAGGTGGTTACAGGCTTGCTAAATAAAACATAATACCTTTTTATGCCTGTGATTAAAAGACCTTAAAACTCTTGAACCCCAATAATTGCTGCTTACAGCTTTATTTTAATGTTTTTGGATTGTTCGGCTTAAAAAACACGGAAAAATATAACTCCAAGTAATTTCAGTAGACTAAACATTATAGACAGCCAGGATTATGGACAATTAAGGATTTAGAAGCTTTTTACACCAGATGCCACTGAAAACAGTCCCGCTTTCATATCTGTCATGGCTCTGCTCTAAATAAGGGCCATGTCTACCTGACTAGAAAGACAAAACACTTTAATCTAGTACGCTCACACATTTCTATTTTCGTAACATATGTTTTAGCGTGAGCTAAAACATATGGGCAATGAAATGAAAAACAGTGTGTTAAAGTTTATGAGTGTGTGGAGAGAGAGAGAGAGAGAGAGAGAGAGAGAGAGAGAGAGAGAGACAGGAAACTCCTGACCGCTTCAACTGACCCTGAGGAATGTCAGATTCCTATTTAGACCCATTCAAAAATCACATTCACCCGGACTTTAAAAAGAGGTTATAGTTTGTATAAAGAAAATAAAACATTTTAAGGACTAAAACTTTTTACATTGCATTTTATGACAATAAATGTTTTTGTTATTATTTCAGTCATTGTACATAAAAGTTTTTTTTGTTTTTGTTTTTTAAATTATTTAATTGCATAATAATGTTTATCATTTCATGTCCTCATTTCATAAATATCAAACTTTTTTTTTCTTTAAATATATTCTTTATTTTAAAATTAATTTAATTAAATAATAATGTAAAGATTAATATTATATATCATATAAATGTATATTTATATATACAACAGTCTTCGTTTTCTTTAAGATTATAGTTTACTTTATTTTTTCAATTGAAACGACTTGAAACGTACTTTTGCTATATTAACAAAGCAAAAAAAAATAAATACAAACCATTTTTTCTTTCTCATGCAGTTAGAGTTAACTCATACTATTTAGATTCAGAAGCACTAAACACACAATTTGCCTTCTCTTCCTCTTAAACACACACACACACTCAGAAGTGTGTCCAAGAGTAATGGTGTAGGGGGTAATCTAGAATAATCCTGCTTTATTGGCTGTTACCGCTGTGACGCAGGTCCGCTCCCCCTGATAGATTCTGGGTGACATCTAGCCTGACCTGACATTATGCTCAGTCATTTATACACCAACACACACAGTTACCAGCTAGCCTGCCTCTATCCTTTACAGACTCACACATCTCTGTTCCTCACAGACACAAACATTTGCCAAGCCCTCTAAACAGGGACTTCCCTTAGATCTCATTTGCCCTTAAATTAAACTAATTATAATTTCTACAGACTAACCCTAATACACATCCCAAACCCTAAAATAAAACATGAGGCACCTTTAGAAGAGAATGCAAACATTATAGTGTTTATGAATCATTTTGCTACTGAGGACAACCCGTTTTGGCAGATACAGAAGGTAACCTTTCTGCAAACGTGTCCCTGAAATAAAGTTCTCTTTACCCACCTAAAGTTAAGACCTGATGGCTTTCTCTAGAGGGCAGCATTGACATTCACCGCTATCTATAAAGACAGAAGGATGTTTTTAAGTCAGTTTTAATCGGTTAATTTATTATGCTGGGTATATCACGAATTCCTTCACACTAATGCCTTTCTAGTCATATACCAAATACAGTCAATTGTCTGGACTATAGAACACAGAATAAATAAATACATAAAAATAAAATGGTTTAGGAAAATGCATTACTTTAGTATGCTTTATTATACATATTGCTTTAGCAGGTGGTAAATGGGTATAACTGTGTAATATAATTGTAGGTGAGGAGGGCATGTCTGCATTGGTGCGCGCAGCTGTCACTCAAATTGACCGTCACTCCTGCTTTAGTTTACGGGTTAATCTGTATGCATCCTCACTGTGTGCAACAGTGATGACATGAACAACCAGCAGTTTAGCTGACAATGTGATGACACAGGTAAGTAATCCGTTCACACATATTATGGACCATGCGCATCTATTCATTTAGTGCGCACTGACTTGAAACTTATTGATTGATTTATTTATTCGTTTGTGGGTTTTTTTTACAGAACAAAACAACATGAAAAGGCTCAAAACGTCCAGGTTTCACTTTCATTGAGGAGAGGGACAGGGTCTTTTGCCCTTTTATATTCGTGTTCCTGGTAAGGCGTGCGCTTATTTTTTGTCCGACCTGAAAACTCCTCGCAATCATGCAGCAATTGTTCTGATTCTCACGGCCCCACGAGAGCCGTGAGAACCCGCGTCCTCCGCCTTCGCCACGAACTTCTGCGCTGTGCGCAAACGGGACATCTGGCGAGCTTTTACGCACAGTGGTGAGGTGCAGCAGCGGCGCGCTGCATGCAACACGAATGCACAGACGTGCAGATCAATTATAAAACTTCTACATTAAAAAGAAAAAGTTTTCTTATAACCGTTATCGTCTCGTTGGACATGGCCAAAGCGATATAAAATTACAGACCTGATTCTAGGACGATATAACAACCCGATCTCTAATCCACTCGCCATGGAAGAAAATCTGAGTAACTTGAGCGTGCTGAACTGGGAGCAGGTGAAGCGTCTGGATGTCATCCTTACCGAATCCATTCCTATTCACGGCAAGTGGAACTTTCCCACTTTGGAGATGAAACCTCGGGATATCGTCAAAGTGGTGCGGTGTCGCATGGAAGAGCGCAAGATCCACGTCAGGGAGGTCCGGTTGAACGGTTCCGCGGCCAGTCACGTTCTCCACGAGGACAGTGGTTTGGGCTACAAGGATCTGGACCTCATATTTTGCGCGGATCTGAAGGGAGAAGTGGCGTTTCAGACCGTCAAGGATATCGTTCTCGACTCCCTCCTGGATTTTTTGCCCGAAGGAGTGAATAAAGAGAAAATTACTCCAGTGACATTAAAGGTAAGCGTTTAGTGAGTGTATTATTTGTGAGTTTCATTTGTGTTTTAAACCATTGCATAGTTGAAATCAACCCAAACTGTTTGTGTGTGTGTGTTTTGCTAGTATACATGGTGTTTGTGCAATTTTCAGCTGGTCAGACTGGGAGTCCAGCTAGACCAGAAACCTGATGCTTCAGATGTTATTTTTTTAAGCAAGGTTGCGAAAAATCATAGCTAGTAATTGAAACCTTGCAGGGGATGATTCACCTCAGGTTACTCCATCAGAACTGCCCTTAATTTAAGTGTAGCTACTGTCAATTTGGATGAGAGAGATTCAGCTAAATGACTGCTTAGTAACTGATATAATTCCAAATGTTTCATGCCTTAAGTAAAGGGGAAGTGCATGCCATGCTATAATTTGACATTGACTGGACCTAGACATGCCCTAGAGAGTGTGTATTAGATTTAAGCTGCAATAAGATAAGGGCACTGGTAGTAAAAACGTTTGGTTTCTACTACAAAGAGGATTTCTCTAAACCAATTTACGATGGATCCGCTTTCACCTCTCTTCGCTGTATGCAAAAGCAGCCAGCATTTTCATGTATGCAAATTAGGCTGTAACAATTGATAGCTATAGCAATTCAATGCAATGCCTTTACTGGATGCAAAGGGACTTCACAATTTCAAAATTATGCATATACAGTCTTCTACTATTGACATAATGCTTATTGTAAGTACATTTCAGTAATGCAGAAAACTTAGGACAATGATTTCAATAAATATTTTTCTCCTTAAACACCCACATACAGTTTTGCACATCTCCATCTTTCAATATGCATTGAATTTGCATTGAAGAAATATTTATATTGGATTATGTTGGTCTTCATCCCAACCATTCTTTCTCTTTTCTCAGGAGGCGTACGTGCAGAAGATGGTGAAGGTGTGTAATGATTCAGACCGTTGGAGTCTAATCTCCCTCTCCAACAACAGCGGGAAGAATGTGGAATTGAAGTTCGTGGATTCCCTGCGGCGACAGTTTGAATTCAGCGTTGATTCTTTTCAGATCCGCCTGGACTCTCTCCTCCTCTTCTACGAGTGCTCCGAGAACCCCATGGCTGAGACGTTCCACCCCTCCATTGTGGGAGAGAGCGTTTACGGAGACTTCAGCGTAGCCTTGGACCACCTGCAACAGAAACTGATCTGCACGCGAAATCCCGAAGAGATCCGTGGCGGTGGCTTGCTGAAGTACTGCCACCTGTTGGTGCGAGGTTTCCGTGCCGCCTCGGAAGCCGAGATGAAGCTTCTTGAACGCTACATGTGCTCCCGGTTCTTCATCGACTTTTCGGATGTGGGAGAACAAAGGCGCAAGCTCGAGTCCTATCTGCAGAATCACTTTGTGGGACTAGAGGACCGGAAGTATGAGTACTTGACCACCCTACACAGTGTCGTCAATGAAAGTACAGTGTGCTTGATGGGACATGAAAGGCGACAGACTCTGAGCCTCATCACCATGTTGGCAGTACGTGTGCTGGCTGAGCAGAATGTAATTCCCAATGTTGCTAACGTCACTTGCTATTACCAACCTGCACCGTACATTGCGGATGGCAACTTCAACAATTACTACATTGCTCAGGTGCAGCCAATCTACACCTGCCAACCCACCCACACTTTCTCACCATGGTTGCCCTGCAACTGACCAACTGGTAACTCACATCTTGTTCAACGTGGCCAGTTAGAGCACCCGCCCAATGAGACCAATTGAGAAGTCTGTATTTGTGTGCTCAACAATGTGAGGAAAACCCAAGACTTTCCCAATTGGCTGTTGCCAGCTCGCTGCAAGGAGAAGCTTCAAGTGCACCGGATGGGAGAAAGAGACGGAGAGTGAGGTAACTTGGATTTACTCCCATCTGGCAGCACGTTCCACCTAGGCTTTCCATGGCGAAGTGCCAGGCCTACAGAAGCACAGCACTGGCTGAGAGGAAACACCATGGAGACATTATGAAGAGCATCTGAGTCATAAAAGTGACTATCTTTTTTGTTTGTGTACGTATGTGTGATAGACATACTTGAAGAATCGAAGAGATCCTGTATACCATTTTGAAAGAGCATAAAGATTAGCAAGGAAAGTTTTTTTTTTTTGGATGCTCATTACTCATGCTATCAGACACAAAGAACTGAAATTAATGGACAATTTTCTCAAGCCAAGGACATCCTTGTAGATACCAGATACCCAAAACACATTATCAATTAAGTGCCTTAAACTTAAAAATGAACGTATGTCTGTGCATGACCCTAAAGTATGTTGGTCAATACATGGAGTCATGTATAACTGTGGGTATTGCACAATAGTAGATGGGTGATGAATTTCGAAAGCCACTTGATCATGAACTTCTAACTAAAAGCTGCAACACCCATTTCTTATGGCATATTAACTTGGTACCACAGTAGAGAGAATTAGGGGGCCTATGTCAAAGTATTTCAAAACAGTCGTATTTCCTTCCAAGGCGCAAACATACATTATGAGTTTTCACAGCTTCTTGTCTCATCTAAACTGACCTCAATATACTGTTGGCTCAGCGCTGGCTTAGCTCAGATTAAAATGTCCAGGGCAATGCCATTACATCCAAGACAGAGAGGTAAAACAGGCCGAGGCTAAACAGGAAGAGAATTAATGAAAGTTGTTTAAGTCCGAATTGTTGTTGTTACATCCAGGTTACCTGCGGTCTTTTTGCAGGCCTAATTATCACACGGCCAACAAATCCAGAGATTATACCTTTGACACATCTGACCTGCATAACCTGGGGGATTAAGACCAGCAGAGAGACAGCAGAAGCATTTTTAAGGGAAGTACAATGCATACCAAAGATATTCTTGATATTCCTCAAGATTGTGAAGCAACGATACTTGGTGTAAGAGCATCTATATGCTATTGAAGCTCCATTGAATTATTCTATACAGTCTGGTTCAAAGAGCTCTGATATATGTGTTAAAGCCTTGTCCCAAATGCTCCCCTAAGCCCTTGTGGTCCTCCTCAGAGTCTACACTTGAGTGACGCAATGCTGCACAGACTCTGGTAGTAGTCCAAAGGTGCAGAGTCGCCAAAAGGGGCCGTCAAGAGTCTGCAGGATTGTAATTTGGGACAAGGCCTGAGATTGTCACTTATTCTCATGGATAAATTCGCCCTAACTGATCATAGAGTGATAGATACTTTCCTCCCATACGCTCTCCTCTCTCACATCTCTTATTTTTCTACTGATTCTTCTATTTTTGTACATTATGATGTTTGTGAAAAGGTCTCTGTTAAGACCTTACTCTAATGCTGTGAAGAGAACTGTTGTCCTTTACGAGTCGAATGAAAACCCGGCAGAGCATTAGTGCAGCAAATTCTCAACAAGCATTGGTGTAAATTTTCATATTGAGTCTTACAGTTGGATGCCCACAGAAGTGTGACTGTCTCTATGTATGTGTGTCTTATCTTCTAAGTTAAACTTGCATGTGAATACAGATATCTTGGTTGTTGATATCTCAATGCACCGTGTATTTGCAGACATGAATGACTGATTAAATGGTGATTTAAAAAAATACATTGACTCAGTGATGTTTCTAAAAAATAAAACTTTGCACACAAGATCCTTATCTCTAGTTGGCCAATAGACTCTCTTCCTGTTGTGTGGTTTAAAAAAAAAAAAACAATACACAGCATGACATTCAGAAGTCCCCAAGAAGCACTACAATGTATTTTGGATGTTTTTACTTGGTAAAATCAAGCTAGACAATTGCAAGCATGAACAAGCATTTACTAGTATCCAAATGTGAGTGTGTGCAAATGTTTTATTAACAAAAGTTCAGGAGCAGCACATACAAATATCCTGTTACTGTAATTAACATGAGAGGAGCACGTTCAGTCAATCAATTTACAAGATAAGAGGTACACCCATCACCCCATGTCCTCACTTCTAACTATTCCTATCCCAACCTGGGAATGGGGGGAAGGGCATGGGGTTCTCTGGGTTTGGGCCAAATTCCAAGCTCGGTTATACATAACCTTTACTTTATTTAATTATATGCAAGTGTGAACATGTGAATCACTTGCAAATGCATCACGTTAAAACCCAGAATTTGTGTTTGCCTTGTTACAGTAACTGAACTGTTAGTCTCTTATGCTTTCCTGTCGCTCAAACAGTAGAGTGCGGCGCTTGCAACGGCAAGATTATGAGTCCGATTCTTAATGAAAGCAAGAACTGATTCAATGTGTAACTTGAATGCAATGCAAGTCGCTTTGGATAAAAGCGTCTGCCCAATGAATACATTTAAAATGTAAAATGTTACAGTTTAGACTACATCACTGCTGGCTAACAGATGCACCAATCTGCCTGTTTAACCATTTCTCCATATAATATTGTGTGTTTAATGTGCTTTGGCAACTGAATGTCTCTCAACAGACCTGCAACTGCTGTCAAGTAGATTTATTGTAGCCTGCGTCATGTTGGCATGGACTGGATATCGCTTCACCTGTCCTTAAATCTCCTCCATTTACTTTCTCCCCTTTTTACCTTGTCACTAGGAATTACTGCTACAGCACCCCGGACTTAGCTACGAAATCTTCAGATGTGTAAATTTATATCTTCAGTTTAGGTCTCTCACTCTTTCTTTTCATCTTCTTCCCACAGTCCATATATCTCTTCAGAGGCCTGCTGGTGAGACAAAATACAGATTTTGTTAGTTTGCTGATATTCAACTGGTCTTGCATAGGGCTTTGAGTTCAGAGTTAAATAATTGACTCCCTTTGAAGTGTTTAATTGGCCACACTCCATTAGAAGTTGAACTGGAAAGGCTGGAAGAGGAAATTTCTGAATTGTAGTTCAGAGAGTCAACATAGACTACGCATTGTGGGTGGAAAAAAAACCCACAATGTGTTCTTCCACCCTGGTGCACAAAAGTTACTCTTCAATATGATGAAAAAAAATATGCACATTACTTTTTTCAAAACTTTCAAACATGACTTTAGGAAGTCAACAAACGCTGCACTGACAAACCTTGTTTTTCTAGTTACATTTTCAATCATTTTAATTCTAAATTACCTTTAAACTCAATTTTCAAATTCTGCATTCTGTTTTCTACCTCAAAACTTGAATGGGAATTTTGGGAGATCAGCGTAACAACTTAAGGCTGGTTTAAACTGGACGATGCAACGCAATGCAAACCAATGACTTTATTATTAGACATTATTTAGACTTTTTCATCATGGCATGACTTTGTAAGACAAATTAATAATATTCTCTTTGCTTTTGTTGGAAGATACAATTTTGCACACTTGTAAAGCAAAATATGATTCTTGCCCAAAAAGGTTGAGGATGAATCATATGTCAAATAAATGTTGCTAACCGAGTTCCTGTAGTTTAAATAGTGACGTATGGTGCACGCAAAGACAAGGTCGTTGCCATTCAGCCAAAATGCTTGGATGCAAATGGTGAACGTTAGCCTAACTAACTTAGCTAACACTCACATTAAAAGACGCTTTAATAGTTTAGCTCCCACTTTTGGCATACGTGTGCTAGTTTAGCTTGCCCTCCGGGTCTGACTGGATGAATAATTGGGTCTGAGGGTGTGGTAACGTACAAGGGGCTGGGCAGGGCTAACGTTATCCTCTCGTTAAGCGCCACTTCAAATGAACTATATTTAGCGATCCATGAGAGGGATATTAACCCATCTTCCCTAATCTGATTAAATGCTTAATAGCCATGTGCTCAACAGTCTAGGGTAGTTACAGCCCTTGGGTTTATGAGTATTGTACTGTAACACATAAACCAGGGTGAGAGTGCCCTCGCTAACAATCAAGGTAGATGATTGTCGGGCCAGTCTGCCCTGAATTTTGTCGAGATGAAGATACGGGTAGAAAAAGAGTTAGAAAGGGGATGAGAATAAAACGGTTCCTCTTTCCCCAATTCACCTCCTTCTCAAGCTTTGAGACAGAGCAAACAAAAGCTTGCTCTACTAAGCTGCAATCTTGCACAATTCGCCCACTGACCTAGCCTCAGGCTAACCATGTGACATGCTAATTAATCTGACGATCTGCTCTTACTTATTCATGTCTACCATTTGTATGCAGTTCCTCATGCTAAGCATTCCCTTCACAAGGCTATGAACTGGCACTTCATGGGCTATTTTGAGAGAATGAAGAGGGCCAGTCCCACCATCTCTCTTTGTTCTTTCTAGAGTGCCTCCTTGTGACAAAAATGATGTAATGCATCCCGAATGAGCTGTGGAAAAATACTTCAGCTGCTTCGCAATACAGCAAGAAATAAACTGATTTAAATCAAGTACATCTGTAAGAATTACAAGGCCCAATAAACATTGTTAAATGGCTTTAAAACTAATGCATGCCAAATCATGAGATGTTTGATTTATTGCTTACAGAAATGGTTTTGCATCTGGTTTTGGAAGCATGTTAGCTTAGAAATGTCTCAGAGTTTAGTCGTAAGGCTGGTTTCTATGTTAATGGGTAATTTTTACCCTCATTAAACGCTCTCTTTATACTTTTCACACCCTCACTAGTTAAATATTTCTACTCGCAACAAGAAAAATGTATACATTTTTATATATTGCATAATGCATAAATATACATTTATATATATATATATTTTTTTTTTTATTACTAACAATTTAGATTTTTTTGCCATTTAGGATGCAATTTAAATTTTGAATACTTTAAAATTTTTGTTTTCAACAAAAGTTTATGATGCTTAAATGCAAACAGCAGAAGCAAAAAGTCAAACTACACCACGGTTACATAACTTAAGGTATTTCAGTCTTTATTTAAAATCTATATATTGGAACGTTTGAGATATAACAGTTTGCACACTGTAAAAAAAAAAAAAGATCAATAAGTTATGACAACATGAGTTTTTACACAAGGTTATAATATCTTAAAATGAGTTGAAAATTAAAAAATGTAAGGCAACATTTTTTTTTACAGTGCAAGAGAATTATTATAAATACAAGACTGTGAAAGCAAGTAGATGAGTTTAGCTGTTCGACAGATGACGTTTAATGTGCCTGACAGTATCATTTAGAAACCACTTTTTTCCAAACACATAAAAGCTTAAAAAAACAAGAAAAAACAAGTGGCTTTTAACTGATATGTTTGTCATAGAATAAAACCTGAAAATATCTTGTGTTTGTACTGACCAAAAACCATATTTCCGACATTTAACCTAAAACCCATTCAACAAACCTATTGACTCACTCCTTTAACTCTCAGTGGGGAAATATGATTTTAGCATCCAGAAGATGAAGTTATTATATCTCAGGCTCATATGTGTTTGCCTATATCTTATAATACATTACTTTTAATGATATTTGATCGCCACAGTCAATAACTGAGGTTTGACAAGAACATTACTGTATGCTTCCGGCCAAACTGTGGCATATCTTCTTGCATTACAACATGTTTTATGTTGCACACATCCATATATGGCAATTTAAAAAGTCATGTTTTCAGAAAAACAATCTGTCGGTGATGTAAACCACGAAAACTACAGATGCTGGTGTTGCTGTGGATTGTATGTCCTCTGGTTTCCCCCATTTCTAACGGAGCTGTTGTTTGGATTTCTCCCTGCGTGAGACAATGACCTCTGACTCTTTACGGATCTTGTCGGTTGGATTCTCATCAGACCAATGAAAAATATTCCAGACAAGGATATAGTTATTAGTCTGTGTGCGATAGTGAGAGAGATCGGAAAAAAAGGAGGGAGAGTAGGGTTTCACAGAATCATATACGGTTCAGCCAGCAGCAATAATGCAATCTACAGTTTAAAGCTCCAAAAACCTTCTCTGTCATTCAAACATCCAGTCCAAAAGGAAAAATGACTCATGATAGTTATGTAAATATTATAAATCTCCAAATGCTGATCTCACGTCTCAGTTTGCAAAAGTTAATTTGCTATAACTGCGGCCCTCCGAGACACCCAAACAAGCAGACGTTTTCAACAAAACATTAATGTTAATGCTGACCATGGATTATAAACACAGGCAAATGAAGGCATCGAAATGGAGCGAGAGATGCCATACCAGTAGCTAGTTGTTAGTGCATGCCGAAAGTACGAATCAGTGCCCACACTGACTGGCATTTTCCTTCTCGTCTGTAATAACACGGATGCATGTACTTGCCTAAGAAGCGAGTGGGCATCTGTGGCAGCAGACACCATGGCAGAGTAATGTGAAATGAAAGTATTATGGTGATTGGCCAGACTTCTGCTTAGGAATGAGGGGGCTTTTCCACACCATCCATAAATCTGCTGATAAACGGGACAAGCCGAGTGCAAATCTGGCAAAAGCCATGGCTCCTCCGCAAACAGCCATATTCCTGTCTGAGAATGTCATTATGGGAGCCTGCAGAGGGATCAGAATAATAAGTCAACTCAGGGTTATCAAAGAAGCATTCTTGAAAAATTTATAGAAAAAATATGCACCCTAAAATATGACGGCTAATTAAGGCACACAAAGACTTATGAATTTCAACATTTAAAACCAGTTGGCATCTACAAACAAGGGCTGTGATGGATGGAATGATAGAAAGAACTATGGATGGATGGAACTATAAATGATGATAGAAAGAATGATGATGATTGAACGATTTATAGAAAAAATGATGGATGGAACGATGGATAGAATGATGTAAGGATAGAAAGGTGGATAGAACAATAGAATGATAGATAGAATGATGGATGGATAGAATGATTGAAAGGAGGATGAATGGATGGAATGATAGACAGAACAACAGATAGAAATAAAGAATGGTTGGACTGAAAGATAGAACAATAAAATTATAGAAAGAATGAAGGATGGAATGAAAGATAAAAAGAACTATGGATGGGTGAGATGATAAAAAGAACTAAGGATGGATGGAACTATAGATGATGATAGAATGATAGATAGAATGATGATGATTGAATGATAGAACAATTTATAGAAAAGTTGATGGATGGAATGATGAATGGAATGATGGATAGAATGATGGAAGGATAGAAAGTTGGATAGAACAATAAAATGATAGAAGGAATGATGGATGGATGAATGAAAGATAGAAAGAACTATGGATCGATGGATAGATGGGATGATACAATGATAGATGGAAAGAATGATGGATGGATGGAATGATAGAAAGAACTGCGGATGGATGGAACTATAGATGATGACAGAATGACAGACAGAAAGAATGATGATGATAGAACGATTTACAGAAAAAAATGATGGATGGAACAATGGAAAGAATGATGGACGGATAAAAAGGTGGACAGAACAATAAAATGATAGATAGAAAGAACAATGGATGGATAGAACGATAGAATTATAGAAAGGATGAATGGGATTATACAATGATAGACGGAAAGAACGATGGATGGAACTATAAATGATGTTAGAATGACAGAACAATCTATAGAATAAACGATGAATAGAATGGTAGAATAATGGAAGGATAGAAAGAAGGATTAATGGATGGATTGAAAGACAGAACAATAGATAGAAATAACAAAGAATGGTTGGACTGAGAGATTGAACAATAAAATGATAGAATGATGGATGGATGGAATGAAAGATAGAAAGAACTATGGATCGATGGATAGATGGGATGATACAATGATAGATAGAAAGAATGATGGATGGATGGAATGATAGAAAGAACTGCGGATGGATGGAACTATAGATGATGACAGAATGACAGACAGAAAGAATGATGATGATAGAACGATTTATAGAAAAAAATGATGGATGGAACAATGGAAAGAATGATGGAAGGATCAAAAGGTGGACAGAACAATAGAATGATAGATAGAAAGAACAATGGATGGATAGAACGATAGAACAATAGAAAGGATGAATGGATGGAATGAAAGATAGAACTAACTATGGATGGATGGGATTATACAATGATAGACGGAAAGAACGATGGATGGAACTATAAATGATGATAGAACAATTTATAGAAAAAACGATGGATAGAATGGTAGAATAATGGAAGGATGGAAAGAAGGATTAATGGATGGATTGAAAGACAGAACAATAGATAGAAATAACAAAGAATGGTTGGACTGAGAGATTGAACAATAAAATGATAGAAAGAATGATGGATGGATGGATGGATTCACATCCTGATTGGTGGAAGTGTTTAATCATTACAGCTCTTTATGAAACCCTTTAGGAGCTCAAACACCAACAGAACAAATCCATCAGAGAGACGGGAGTGGCCAAATCTACATTTTAGAAAATTCTGATAGAAATCTGCACTGTTGAGTTCAGCAACATAAAATGCCCGGATGTCCACAGAGACACCAGTGGTGGAGGATCCATGGTAAAGGAAAACCCCATTCACAACATCCAGCCACGTGAAGGACACTCTCCTGTCAAAGTCTACAGTGCAAAAAACGAGCGTTCAAACCATTCATAAACCCAAAGATTAGAAGAAATCTATAAAATCCAGACTAGCTCTTTAAAAGCATTCCTTGGATGGAGATCAACCAGAATCAGATCAACCAGAATGACAGGGGAAAAAAGCATGGAGAAGCTCATGATTCAAAGCATCATCTGTGAAATCCAGTGGAAGCCGTGTGATTCCAGTGGCACTGGTGTTTAAGGATGATATGACGATCAACAGAAGCATCCAGATGAATTCTTAAGTGTATACCGTCTGCTCAGATTCATGACCAAAGATTCATGACCTATTCAATGCCCCAAGAGCAATGAGAAATGTTTGTACGTAATTTTTCACAAATCTATGGAATTACGGCATAAATGTGTGCATGTGGACACTCTAGACCAGGGGTGGGCAAACTATTTATCTCGCGGTCTACAGTGATTTCTTAAAATTGACAGAGGGGCCGGGTTGAGCGCGGTTCGCGATTGTTGACGTGGGAGAGGGGGGTGTAGAGGGGTGACAGAGTAACATTACAGGGAAATGTAAAATGAAGGAGGTTTGATACAAGTTCGGCGGGCCGTTAGAGTCCTTGTTTCTGTCGGTAGCATGTGGCAGTACCTGGAACCCAATCAGGTTTCACATCCAGTCCTGCTGGACAAGGAGGTTTTGGTGTGTCTCCCAGCACAGTTTCAAGAGCATGGAGGAGATATGACATTACTCGGGGAGAGCTGGACAGGGAAATAGAAGGACAAAAACCCAGCAGCAGGAACAGATGACTGGTTTCTGACCAAACTGTCAGAAACCGTCTTTATGAGGGTGGCATGAGCCACGGGTCAGTAATGGTCTTGTGAGGATTATCCATGGATGGTCGCTCAGACCTCCACGTGCAGCCAATGTTTCCCTCACTGCTGTTAGGTGCCAGGTTGAAATCTTCAGAGACAGTGTAAGAACTTATGCTGGAGCAGTGTGTCCCATTGACTGACCCTCACGATCCCCAGACCTCGATCCGATTGAAAACCTCTGAGGATATTATGTATTGGAGCATGCAGAGCTGCCAAGTAGCACCACAGACTGTCCAGGAGCTACTGATGCCCTGATCCAGGACTGGAAGGAGATCTTCTAGGACACCATCCGCCATCTCATCAGGACCCCAAAAGTTGTCATGAGTGCATACAGGCACGTGGGGGCCGAACACATGACTGACATACATGATGAGTTGCTGTGATGAACTTGGATCAGCCTGTAACTTTAGTTTTGTACATTTTTTATATGATTTTAAATCCAGCCCTTAGTCTGTTAATGATTTTGATTTCAATTGACGGTTGTCTCATAATTTTGTTCTTATTTTATCCAAGAATTTTACAAGTAAATTGTAATTCACCAAGATCCAATGTGCGATTTAAGTGTTCCCTTAACTTTTTGAGAAGTGTATATACAACTAACTGTATAGATGGATGGATCTATTGATTGTTCTCTAATCTAACTTTTCTGAGATATTAATGACTTTCAGTCATGCATGTGAATACCTGAATTATCCTCCTTCCCTGAGTGTGCAAGTATGGATCTATAACCCTGTCCGTTTGCATCCTCGGGAGTGATAAATTAGTCTCCATAACTTCAGAACAGACATCTCCTGCTGCAACTGCTCTTTAACTCTTTTTCTGAGCCCGTCTGCAGAGCTGGAGTCTTTCTCCTTCATGGTGCAGATGTGCAGGCCTTTGATGGAGTGGGGGGGGGGGACATCTGGAGCAGCTGGCCAGGAAACAGCAACGGAGAGTAGCATAAAACGGCTGAGATGCGTCACAAATCTTCACCTCGCTCCTCAGAGGAGACTGTACTTGTATCCCCAGGACTGATTTCTTCAAGGATTATGTGAGGCGTCAAAGATAAACTTCACAGAAAGATTTAAAGCAAAATTCATCTGGGCTTACGGTGCACCTATCCACTGAGACAGATCTCAAAACTACAGTGTGATAATGAATATGAAGTGGACCAGAAAGTATTTGGGCCACATTCTAAACTTTATGAACTTCATAAAAGCAGTTTATTAGGTTAGTCGGTTACAAGGAATTGCAAAAATGTCTCAAAAGTAAGTGATTGATTGATAGAAAGATTGATAGAAAGATTGATGGATAGATAGATAGATAGATAGATAGATAGATAGATAGATAGATGGATAGATCAAGAGAGTTTGTGTGAGCCGTCCTCTAAGAACATCTTATAAAATAGAAGCCACATTTCATTCAAACTTGCAAATCACTGCGGAGATAACAGATGTTCCCTCATTAAACTCATTGTCAAATCAGATCCTAGGACACAATGTACAATCAAAATCGCTGTTTGGATATGAATTGTTTTATCACTACTTTCACACAGTGTAAAAAGCTTGTAATGATTACTCTGTCCCACACAGACACAAAGACATGATGTATGGTTTTAATGAAGCATGTAAACGTCTCCCCTAAGACTCAATAGTGGGACCAGATTGTCTTTCTAGATTTCTTGCAATTTCTTCACCCATTTGAGATCTCCTGAGGCTAGTCTCCACTGTCGCAAATCATAGTCTTTATCACACGCACAAAGAAACGTGCAAACACCTGCTCGGCCTATACACACACCTGCTCTGAGGTAAGTATAGCTTTTAACTATCAAGTAAAACGAAAATGTATCCAGCTCTTGATAATTTGAGTGATGCGATGGTGCAGTTCTTCTTCAGATCTGTCAATGTACAGGAAATAACTAATTAAGTTTTATATGGTTAGTAATAGTTTAAGATGAACATGTACAGGTTTATTGTTCATAAATTAGAAAATATTAAAATGTCAAATGTAATACATCAGGCTTTTGATAAATACTTATTTCGAGGGGATCGAGATGACCAAAAGCCAATATGACGATTTGTTTGATGAATTTGCAAACACATTGCAAACACAATTTCATTCACAGTGTAAACAGTCACAACACACAAACAGATGCACTCATAACACAGTCATTTCGCTCAGACACAGTTCTGAAAGTATTGCACACGCGGTTACTATGGTTTCTTTACAAAGTCTAAAATGCTTTGTTGCTTTTTGCCTTTAACGGTCTGCTTGAAAACAAATGCTTCTATCAGTAACAACGTCTTTGTCGATGTCGATGTAATCTGGGAATTCCTGGACAGTGAAGGCCAGTCACAGTCCGTGACAGCGTCTACTTTTTACAGGGTAGGTAATTTTTCGATGTAAAATTTTCAGTTTTGTGGTATATTTGTTTATGTAAGTATGATACATTTTGGCCTAGCCATTAGTGTTTGTTCAGGACACATTGAACTGTAGCAATCGTGTGGTTTTGGGTTCAGTCCCACTGGCATCCTTCCGCTCATCCTTTACCTGCTAAAACTGTAACTCAAGCAGAGGATTCAGTTTGTCCTCTCATTGTGAACCAACAGTCTGTCAAGATCTAATGTCTTCATAGAGCCAAATAGCATTGTACTTTGTTTTAGTTTTTGGGTTTCCCAAAGGGTTATATAATCATGATTCATTTGTGGTGAATTCGTGTCATTAAAGTTTAGAACAGCCTGTATAGTGCATTCATTTATAATGATGGACAATATCTGAACACCCAGAAGCTTAATAACAAAAATGTTTAGTTTATGTCAATCCATGCAATTCCTTTTCAGCAAAAAACTGTGGAAAACTAAATACGTTTGATAGATGCCGAGGGAAAAAAATACAGAGCTGTTGTTTCGGCTCAAAAACACTAAACTGGTTTAAAATGCTGCCCTGCTGTTTTTTTTTGTTTTTAAATTACACAATGCTGGCAGATGTTTCTAAAGCCTGCGTCATCATAGCAAACACAATCCTAGAAGTGTTGAGCATTTGATACGGTTGAAATATATCTTTCTTTTGACTGCAATTAATGTTCCCTGATGATATCTTTAAGAGCTCACACAGGACGTGCCGTACAATCCTCAAACATGTCCCGTTCTTCACTTAAAATACTTGCCTAACTTGAAACGAAAGAGAGGGGATTGACAACAAATGAATTGTCTCATTTATTTCCACATGGTGATTTTTGTTGTTTTAGCACAAACATCCCTTTTAAATTCCTACTCAAGAGAGTTTGAGATTTCACACACAGTCCATGTACTCTGTACTGCTTGCTATCCATCATGCTCGGGGTCAAAACTTGGAGAGTTTGGCAGTAATGTGAAACTGTGTAGAAATGGCTTTTGGAGGATAATCAAAGTAGGTTTACACTTCACTGTAACATTATGTGTTATATAGCGGTGAATTCAGGGTTATTGGGACACTTTTACCATTGAAATGACTTGAATCAATCTGAATGCGTGTTACCGTTGTTGATGAATAAATAGTTCAAAATGTCTTTTTGGTCATTATCATTACTGTTTTTATAGTGTCTCAAGCAAACCCTAGTGAAAAAAGCGTCTGCAAAAAAGTATTTAAAATATATTTAGTTTTTACCATTGGGTTTGGTGGTGAGTTAGTTTCTGTATTCTGTCATTGTCTGCATTATGATCGTTCTGTTTTCTCATGTGCTTCTTTGATTTCATTTTAGTCACCTGTGCCCCATAATCCCCCCATTAGTCCCGTCAGCTGTGTCTTGTAAATTTGACTTGTTTGTTCTTCAGTTTAATGTGAATTTAAGCCCCGTGTATAGCCTTGTCTTGTTGTGTGTCGATGTTTGCGTGTAACATGGATGCTCTGTTTGCTTTTTCTTAGTTTTGAGTATTTGTTTTGGTCATCTTGATTCACAATAAAATAACACTGCACGCAGATCCTGCCTCACCTCGCCTTCAGCTGTGGGGTGTAACAACTACAAACCATTAACATGTTTACTAGTGTATCACTTGATACTTCCAAAAATAAATATTATAATTAAACTTTATTGCACAATGCACATTTATTGCACAATGCACAGAGAATAATCTCTGTATATCTTGTACAATGCTAAATTTTATTTTATCTTTAGATGTTTTTTTGTTTATCTTTAGAACTATTTTGGGATATCTAAAGTGTATGAAAAAACTTTCAAAAATAAGTAAATAAATTAGTTTAGCAGACTTCAAGTATATATAGTATGTATTTGTAGTACACTTAGCACAAAATAAATTAATTTCAAATACATGTTGATATATTTATTTTTCCCTAGGTTTGACTGCAATAATTATGTCAATCATTATAATGTATTAAATTTGTATTGCACATCAGTGTACTGGTATCTGATCACGTTAATATGTACGTGTTTTTATTGTTGATGAAATAAAACATGTTGTTGTGATTTAGTGGGCAGATTACAGTGGAACCCACTTATCTAGACCTCGGTTAACTCGCCAACCCTGTCATATCAAAGTTTTTTGAAGCGGAACCACCAAACTCCCTATTTTTCTTAGCATTTTCTTGTCGGTTATGTCGATTCTTTTATGTCGCCGAACCCTGATATCTCGAGCACAAAAGAGGGACAAATTCGCCACTTAACATCAGTTATCTCGATCTCCGTGACTTATGATAGTACCGAGTTCACTGCGCATGCGCTGAGTTCGTGTTGCATGTGCATCGCGGTCCATACGGTCGCTCACTCCAATGACGCTTCACTCGCAGTGCCGTGCAGCCGCAGAAGAACTCACGCAAAAATCAAGCTTTACACATGCTATCTTGGAAGAGGCACAGGAGTTCGCCAAAAATCAAAGATGTCGACAAAGATGTTGTTGCTGATAGAAGCTTAGAAGTATTTGTTTTCAAGCAGACAATTAAAGGCAAAAAGCAACAAAGCATTTTAGACTTTGTAAAGAAACCATATTAACCACATGTGCAATACTTACAGAACTATGTCTGAGTGAAATGACTATGTTATGACTGCTTACGCTGTGAGCTAAATTGTGTTTGCAATGTTGGAGAATACAGTAGTACCTCAAGATACGAAAGGCTCAACTTATGAAAAATCCAAGTTACGAAAGCAAAGACGAATAATTTTACTGCTCTACATACGAAAAGTTTTCTGAAAGTCCGAGATTCGCCCCATAACAATTTTGAAACTCGCGCCGCACGCCGCCATCTTAGTTATAGTAGACTCGCCACCATCCTCCTGCTCTCCCATTGGTTCCTGATGCTAGCCAAGCCATGAGATCCTTCTCTCTAATTGGACAGCATCCCTCCCATCATGCATCTTCTATACGTACGTGCTGGCGTGCTTTACCTCAGCCACTCTGCACCCGAAACTTTAAATTTTTTATGTGTTTTCGTAAAGTTAAGTGCACGTACTGTAACGCGTTTGTTTTCTAGGAGAGGCCGGATAGCTCGCCTAAACATAGAGTGAACCACAAGTGAGTCACAACTGCTATTCCACAGGGGTCCTTTAATAACGGGAACTGTCCATTCGACACACACCAGAGCAGTCGGCAAACAATGCTTCACTCACCATCGTGTTACCAAACAACAAAACAATGGTAAGAGCAACAGAAAAAAAAGAAAACAGTGGGAAAAAAACTCACTCCGCATACATGCGATGCTTCCCTGCTCGCGCTCAGTTCGAACCACCTCATTACTGAACTTGAGAGAGTGAAAGAGCGCTCCGCCTTAAAGGAGCCTTACCCAATATAACTCGTTACAGTACGTACGTTACCTGCCGTTTGTCCTCCTCCTCCTCTGCCACCACTTTCGGAGATAGCCTCACTTGAAAGGTAAGCTTCGACATTTTACGTTATTTCATTGTTTATAGGTCAATTTAGCTTTATTATGAAATTTAATGGGGTGTTTTTGGAGGGCTTGGAACGGATTAGCCATTTTACATGTAAAATGTGTTCCAAGATACGAAAAACTCATTATACGAAGGCCGCCTTGGAACGGATTAATTTCGTATCTCGAGGTACCACTGTATAATTAAAGGTTTGTATCGAGAATCGAAGGTGGTTTTTATCGTATACTGGTAAATCTTGTAACGGCTGTCAGAGTGGTTGACGACTGCCCAGATGTTAAATAAACTGGTCACACGAGCTTTATAGATGGGTTTTGTTACAGCACACTCTTCTCAAACATGTAAAGAGCGCAAGTACAAACCAGGAAAAAGAAAACACTCTGACAAACATCACAAATAAAAGAAGGCAAATAGAAACCGTAGATAACAGTCAGCAGTAGAGCGGCCATCTCTCTCCTCACTCAAAAACACTCTCCTCCCCGCGCGCACACACCAGAACAGCACGCACACAACAACATACGCCATCTTAAAGGTATATTCCCAACATAAACATAAAGTAGCCGTTGCAATCTCTGCTGTTGGTTGGTGCACATATGCCTTTTGTTGTTAGCAAACATATACAGTGTATGTACATTTTTATAGCATGCCGATCGCTTCATCAAACAAATCTCAGTGAAGAATAGTGCCTTCCGTCTGAGACAGGGATGCTAGGTCCAAGAATCACCTTGACTCAGCCAGTACGGCAGTACCATTAATAGACATTCCATCCTGGTGGACCTTCTTCAAAACTCCTGGGAGCAGAACAATCAGGAGAAATGCGTACAGACATAGCCTTGGCCATGTCTGTACCATAGCGCCGAGCCACAGTGGAATTGCTTCAATGCCACGAAAAACAGCCATCCTCTCTGGGCAATTTAAGTGCCATGAAAGATGACAGTATTTGATTGGCCTAGCTTATTCTGTTTATGGCTGAGTGAATCAATACGAACAGGAGACGGTAGAATCAATACCTAAGGAAAATCACTGAGATCTATGGTGACAAACCAGTCCTCAGATTTGATTTGAGTCACAGTCTATTTTGAAATAATTTACGTTATCCAAAGCGACTTGCATTGCATTTAAGATACACATTTACATTCTAATCAGTTCTTTCTTTCCCTGGGAATCAAACCCATGACTTTGATGTTGCAAGCGGCATGCTCTACTGTTTGAGCTCACAATATCATTACCTGAGTTTCCTGACCAAACACAGATATAAAAAGGGGATGCAACCCCTGTCATCCTTCTTTAGAATGATGAAGTACTGACTGTCTAAGAACCAGTCTCGGAGGGAGGAACATCCTCACAGGACCACTTGTGACACATTTGGCAGACATTTTATGCTGCCAGATGGTCTACTAGGGGATCTAACCTCTCAATGCTGGTCTCTGGTGTTCTTCAAGTAGTCAACTTGATGCCCTGAGTGGCAACATTGAGGGACTGACTCCGATATGTGCGTTTGAGCTCTACTACGTATGAACGAATTTATGATTGAATCATAAAGCAAAATAACGGAGCAAAATAAGAATTAGTCCTCAGATGCCATACGTAATTTTTTTCAAAATATCTAGCATTAATCTGACCTGTGATTTATTTCTTCAATAATGAATCATACTATGATAGCTTAAAGCTGCTTTTCTATTGCACACATTTGAAGATTACAATCTTATGTGGCAACATGATGAAATTGATGCTGTTTTGGAAATTCTCCCCGTTAAGGTGCATCTCTTGCTCTAAATCATAGGTGTCTGTTTATAATGTGGTGGGTGGGGCTTCAGATTGTAAAGAGCGTTTGATTGGACAGAAAATCTGAGAGTAATGTCATCAAAATACTAATCATTGACAAAAGTGAGACTAAGTTTTGAATTCTTATGTCTTCTAAATGTGACTTTTGTCATTGTTTTGGAGCACACTAGCTTATAGATAACAGTAAGACTAAGATCACATTAAAAGTAAAAAAACTCAGCCTATGTAGGGTTGCATCACTTTGAATGCTTTACTTCACCGCAAAATCTGTCTTATGTAGTTTACTGGACGCTAAAACAGAATGAATCTGCAATAAATGTCCTGTTATATGCTTTGCATTAAACTGACATACTCATTGAAAAACTGGAATTGACAGAAGAGAAAAAAACAAGAGGAGAACTAGATGTGATGGGGAAAGAGGGAAGGAGAATGAAAAGAGTCCAATTATCCTGCGCTGGACTAGGATTTGGATCAGCTCTCAAAGCGCCGTACGTGAGGACTGGAGGATTTTTCTGTGAAATATGCTCCTGTTTCTTGAACTGCGAAGGCAGTTGTTCTGCAGACTAGAAACGAGTGTAACGTTCTGCAAGGATCGTAATGGGCTCTCTGGGCTCTTCGTCATACCCTGAGCCAGATTCGATTCTGTCTGCGGGGTGAGGTAGACGGGAACATCAGAACCAGATGTGAGACCCAATTCGCTATGGCCCGGACCGCATCAGGAACGTTCTTCCGTTGGCTGATGACTCACCAGCTGTGATTGGCTGTCGGCCACCATCAGCCAGCCAGAGCCTGAAGAATCCAGCCAACCAGGAGACTTCAAATGGGTTAGTCATAAAAATACTACTAAAGGAGAGAAGCCATTGTCAACAGGCGCCTGCAGCTCATGTAAACATGCTTATGTTTGTCAAGCTTTAGCAGATAAGTGATGTAATCAATTAGTCTTTGTTTTTTTTGTTCTGAACCAAACTTTAGAGGGAAAAAAATTATGTTAAATTAAGAAAAGCTTATCCTTTTAAAGGTTCTCATGTGAGCTATAAGCAAGCTAAAGGACCATTACAGATGATCACCAGTATATATTGTGTTTTGGATACTAGTGTGCTCATGTTCCTTCCAAGTTTCTTAGGGCCCGTCCACATGGAGACGCATATCACTGCATCCGCATACATTTGTTATCAGATTGGCGTTCCGTCCACACGGATCCGGCGTTTTGGGAGACTGAATCCTCTCTCTTTTGATACCGGGTCCTAAAGTGGATAGATCTGTATCCGACACCCTTGTGGTTTCGTGTGGACGGCCAATCCGTAAATTTTTTGTGAACCGATGATGTCATCACATCACGTGTCGGCTGCATCACACATTACAGCAACAGTGTTGCCAGATTGGACTGAAGATTTCCAGCGCAGCTACAGCTTAAAACCCGCCCATTTAAAAAACTACCAAAGTGCATACTCTTATAAATAATGAAAAATGTTGAGAGATTTTAAGCATCAAAAACCATCCCAAATTTTATCAACCAGCCCAATGCATTTTTTCCGGTCGGACGTGACCAATGGTCACTAGCAATCTGGCAACACTGAACAGCAACAACAATGTTTTTCTCAAAGTCTTCTTCTCTGTGTATAGTGTATATCTGTGGCAGAATTACAGCGCCCCATACTGGTCTGGCATTTATACTACACCGTTATCAGTCAGTTTTAGTGGTTTCGTGTGGACGCTGACATTTCTTGAGCCGACGCCGTGTTTATCGGATAGGGAATGCACCGGCATCGTGTGGACGGGGCCTTAAAGGTATAGTTCACAAAAAAAAAAAAAAAAAAAAAAAAAAAAAGTCAATTTAGTCACCCTCAAGTTGTTTCAAACCTGTCACGTATTAGTAGTAAGGGGAAGACTCGGGATGCAGGGGAAGGTGATTTATTAACAGATGAGGGAAACAAAGGAAAAACCCACAAGGGGGAAAACGTAGCGAACTCTAAAGTAGAAACACAAATGACCAACCGGATGGAACGACCAATCCAGACATGGGGAACAAACCAACTGGGAACAACGTGAAGACAACGACGCCACGTCAGACAGCAAACACTGAGGGAATATATAGGACACATGAGGGGAGGATTGATCAGAGACAGCTGGGAATGATTGCGGGAAACGAAAAGGCGGGGCAGACGCTAACGAGAGACACAAACACGGGAGGAAGAGCAGTGTCACGGTTCTGTCACTAGAAACAGAACTGTACCTGACAGAACCGTGACAAAACCTGTATGAGTTTGTTTGTTCTGCTGAACAATATACCCATATTTACTTATTTACATATACTTGCCCATATTTGAGAATATGGGTGAGTAAATAGTTGTGGGGCACCATTAACTTCCATAGCATGGAAAAAAAGTGCCCGAATGATCAGCTCAGGAGCCAGACCGGGGATGACCAATATGTCGATCACGAACTACCCGTCGATCACAAAGTTAGTGTCGGCCCATCATCCGTTCTCACTATGAAATGTCACTTGATTGATGTACAGGGTAGCCAATCTGACCTCTGACCTTTTCTGACACACGGGTCACCGCGCATGTCCACAACGCGGCCAACTGCTGCAAAACTCTAGCAAGCTTTATTTTTATAGTCTACAGCAGGGGTGGGCAAGCTGCGGCCCACGGGCCATATCCGGCCCGTTGGGCTTTTTAATCCGGCCCGCCGAACCTGTATTAAACCTCCTTCATTTTACATTTCCCTGTAATGTCACTCTGTCGCGGCTGCAAGCGGCAGTGGCGCTGAAGCTGTGGTGGAGAGTAGGCGTGTGTCGCAAACCCCTCTACACCCCCCTTTATGGCGTTAATTCCGTGCTAAAAAGGAACGAATGCAAAACTGATATTTGCGCGCCCGTAAATTACATCCGCAAGCGGTAAACAGAGCTACACGTAAATACGTGACATCAAATCTGCACGCGCGCGAACATTCGCCCGCTCTCGACTGCTGTTTTTGCTTGCGCGAGCACTTTTATTTTTGTCAGTCGTGGGGCAGGGCTTGCTCTTGTAATAGTAACATCAAACGTCATTGGTTAGTTCCCTTTTTTCCAGAGGTCAGTTGTGATTGGACGCCTGTGATTGTCAATCTAGAGCTGAGGCAAATATACGATTCAGTCACATTGCATATTATGGTTTTTCTGTCGATTAAATTGTATTAATATTGTTTTGTTGTAATTTCACGTGTCCCAGTCGAGTGATTTAAGACCAAACTATACTTTATACAGGTTTTCTAGGATTTATTATAAGTAAATGCACAGGTACGACCTTCACCCTGGCCCCTCTGCCAATTTTAAGAAACCAATGTGGCCCGCGAGACAAATAGAGAGCCCACCCCTGGTCTACAGTTTACCTCACTTATTTTATTCCACATCTCTTATTTTTTACTTGATTTATTCATAATTCTACATATGTACTGTTTAAAGTACTTTTATTCTATTTCAATTTTAATTTGAAAATTAATCGGTTGGACATCAACCAGTCTGGCTTCAAGAAGGGCCATTCAACCGAGACTGCATTACTATCTGTCACGGAAGCTCTAAGGAGTGCAAAAGCTGATTCAAAATCGTCAGTTCTCATTCTTTTGGATCTTTCTGCTGCCTTTGACACTGTTAATCACCAAATCCTTTTATCTACCCTCTCGTCACTGGGCATCACCGGAACTCCCCTTCAGTGGTTTGAATCCTATCTCACGGATAGGTCCTTCAGGGTGGCATGGTGCGGGGAGGTCTCCAAAGAATGTCAACTGATCACCGGTGTTCCACAGGGCTCAGTTCTTGGACCACTTCTCTTCTCCATGTACACCACATCACTGGGTCCCATCATAGATGCACACGGCTTCTCCTATCACTGCTACGCAGATGACACTCAGCTCTACATATCATTTCAACCAGATGATCCAACGGTGGCTGCGAGAATCACAAGCTGCCTAGCGGACATCTCGACATGGATGAAAGAGCATCATCTGCAGCTCAACCTGGCAAAGACGGAGCTTTTAGTCTTTCCTGCCGATCCAACCCGACAGCATGATTTCACTATCCAGAACGGTGCTACCACGATAACCCCTTCAAAGTCTGTCAGAAATCTTGGAGTGATCTTTGAGGACCAGCTGACCTTCAAGGACCACATTGCAAAGACGGCTCGATCATGCAGGTTTGCACTGTACAACATTAGAAGGATCAGGCCATTCCTCACTGAGCAAGCTACGCAACTTCTGGTGCAGGCCATGGTCATTTCCAGACTGGACTACTGCAACGCTCTTCTGGTTGGGCTTCCTGCAAATGCAATCAAACCCCTACAACTGATCCAGAATGCAGCAGCTCGTCTGGTCTTCAACCAACCCAAAAGGTCTCATGTCACACCACTCTTCATCTCACTACACTGGCTCCCTCTCACAGCACGCATCAAATTCAAAGCACTGACTCTTGCATACAAAACTTACACAAACTCAGCACCTTCATACTTCCACTCATTGGTACAACTCTACACACCTACCAGAAACCTTCGATCGATCAGCGAGCGGCGACTCGTGGTTCCATCACAGAGAGGAAAAAGAACGATCACAAGAACATTTTCATTCACCACCCCCGGCTGGTGGAACACACTCCCTGCCCTCATCCGGAATGCAGATTCCCTGTCGAGGTTTAAAAAACTACTAAAAACGCACCTCTTCCATGAGCACCTAACATGACACACACATGCACTCACAAAAAAAAAAAAAAAAAACATCCCTTTTCTCTACTCCCCATGCTTGTGCTACTTGTATTCAGAATGTTTGAAACTTTGTATTGTAAGCGCTCTTATGTGTTTTTGTATCCTTTGGACAAATTGCTTCTATATTCCTCAAATTGTAAGTCGCTTTGGATAAAAGCGTCTGCTAAATGAGTAAATGTAAATGTAAATGTAAATTTCTTGTGTTTTTTGTAACTGTTATTTGCACTCTCCATGGAGCGGACCCGTTTACTTTCACTGCCGGTTGTATATTCTGTATATAATGTGTATGTGACAAACAAAACTCTTGAATCTTGAGCTAGCGAGAAAGCCTCAGATTTATTTCTATTGTCTTATGTTTAAGGCATAGGACCATAAAACAATTGTCTAATTGCTTCATACTTTCATACGAATTTACTTTTCATACTTACTTTCATGCACCTGCTTGTACAGACATCACACGCCATTAGTGCATTTCATGTTATGCAGAGTTGTCGGTCACCGAGCACCATTACCGAAACAGCAGCAGCCTTTTATAGTCCTTTCTAAACTAAAACAATGAGCTTATGCTGCATTCATGCCATCACTATGGAAACCCGTGACGGCAAGTGAATGTTTTGATGGCAACACTCACTGCCGAAATGAATCTACAGCTACAGTTTTTTTTTTTTTTTTTTTGTGTGTGTTCATGTGTTTTGGAGTTTTGACTTTGGAGACGCTCTGAAGGGAGGGTGGGATCTTATGCTCTCAAAGCTCGCTCGCTAACCTCCCCAAAAATTACCTCCCCTACCTTTAACCACACCTGTTGCTTCTGCTGAGGCTGCATGACACTGCAGGATATTGTTTGGTTAATGACTTCAATATTCCTCAAGTAAACAAATCTTTACCGCTCTTACAATTAGCATGCCAAACATCATATTGAGAGTAATCTTAACTATAAGCACAAAGGTTGTTCGTTCTGCCATCTAGAAAGCCAAAACAAACCCTCTGAAACAATTACCAAAATACAAATATGAATTTACTCTAATTAAATGATAAGGCAAAAATAGAACAGACAGAAAGAAATTTGAACCCTATTTTATGCTGGTTGGCAGTAACTAACAAACACTAACATACATCTTTAGTGTTTGAAAGAAATTAATACTTTGATTCAGCAAGGATGCAATAAATGGATTAAACTGAATTAATTTAACACACACTATATATGTAAAATTGATATTCTGAAATAGAAAACACTTCTTTTAAATGTACTTTTCGATTAAAAAAAAAAGCAGCCTTGGTCAGTAGAAGAGACCAGTTTCAAAAACTTTTAGAGATCTTATGGTCCTGTATTTGGATTAAAGCAATGCGTTTGCCATGGAAAAACTGATCATAAACGTGACCACAGGTGAAACGAGGTTAAACTGTTTTTGAGCCACGAGTGCCTGCTGGTGTTTCAGAACCTCTGACACCAATACGCATCTTACTATTGCCTCACCAACCAGCTGTCCCAACACACGTGACTCAATTACTGCACAAAACGGTGTGTTTGTGCAAGTGGGCGCAGGGGGTATCTGGGTTTCATCGAAGCAACTGATTTTCCAGATGTGAATGGAACATGCGAAGGGCTGGAAAAGAAGACAGGATATGTTATGGTTTTGATTAGATGAGTTGAAGCATCAATGAAGGCGCAGATGACCTGCAGTTGTGAATGTGTCCTTGGGTACCCCGTTAAAACGGATGGATGTGGCCACCTCTATTTCGTTCATTTAGTTAAGACAGCTGTTATTTAGCCCAGACTTGTTATGCAGAACGAAGCAGCTCTTCTGCTCTCTTTCTTAATGTTACTGTAGGACACTATTAGATGCAGCTGTTTTGGTGTCTTCCCAGTGACCGCTCTGTGTCGGCTGTCATGAGCTTCATTCAGGTCGACCTGGTTCTGGTTTAATGCTGTTGGACTTTTAAACTCATTTCACTCGGCCCTAAACACTAATTGACTTTTAATGCAACAAAGGGTTTTTATTTTTCTTGGATCAGCCACAAATAAAAGACAGTAACACATCCCTGCTAAGTCGTCAAAAAAGATGGATGGCTTGGATTGTAGCTCTGCTTTATTTTGGCAGGCAATTAAAACAATACAATATTGATTATCAGAGGTTATAGAGGCTTCTATATGAGGATATTTTTATTCACAAAGGATATCCGGACTTCCCAGCGCTGTCAGATTTGTTACCGTCTCTATACCGCTACGCCAAGAAAAATGCTAATGTAAAACAGAAACAGTCTTGTACCTTTTTTGGACAATGCCAGTAGGCAAAGCAATTCTGGTATAAATCTTTAGGTTTTACAGCTCAAAAACACCTGCAATATTTTTAAAATCATGCCTTTCCCCCCTGATAGATTTGACTATGATCAGAATTAAGCCCAAAATATTGTCCTGTCTGTTACATTCACAAAAGACATGTCTGATGTTTACTCTTTTAGACAGTCTTTGCTGATTCAAGAGCATGCACTAAGCATAAAATATCAAATGCATGAGTTACTTGCATTAATTTGATGAATTATCGAATGCAAAAATCACCTCTCAGTTGGTTTTCAATTAGTCTATGACTTGTTACAGTAAAAATATAATTAAAAATAACATAAGCCATTGAATAATCAGCAATGCATGATATATTAAAACATTTGCTTGGTTTAAATATATTCAATTATTTTAAATATTGAAAAAAGCCACTTTGGTTTTACATACACACCTTGAGATACGAGCATAATCCGTTCCAGATCCGTTCATAAATCAAATTGCTCATATCTCAAATAATTTTTTCCCATAAGAAAAAACAGGAAAAAAATGTCCAATCAAATCTCTTTGCTGAAATAGAAGAAACTTGTCTAAAATGTCACTTAATTAACATTTGTATGAAACTAGTATGAAATATGCAATCGTGCTTCTATTCGTGAAAACCTGACTCTTGCTTGTGATATTGCTTAATTGTTTCCTATCTTATATAATATAAAAAATATATACTAAAAAAAGCAAGTGTGGTATTAAAGATACAATCTACAAAGTCTTGCAGTGTTGCTACTCAACATTTTGTAGATTTGTAATTTTTAGACAAAAACACTCATTACGATTTTAATTGCAGTATTTGCAATATCAACTTGGAAAAAAAGCTGAAAAAAGTATGCATTTCTCAGTCTTCTGGTTGATCTGGTTTATGCCAATTATCGGTGAAAACAAATTGTGATTGTTTGACAGCGTAGATGCGGTCATTGACTTGACATACAGCAGAGCCTCTCTTGCTTCATTCAACAACACCCTGCTTTCTAAATCTATCAATCTCAGTCTAATCATAACAAACATCGACTGATGAACTACATTAACAAACAGTGATTATGACATCTGAAGTGTGTTACTTGGTGACTGCAACCTTGTGTTTGTTTGCTCATCAGTGTTTGTGACCGTGTTTATTTGCATTTCTCTAAAGAGCAAACGAACGTGCTGATTAAAGACAAAATCATCTTTCTGTTCAGCGTGTGTAATCAGGTCGTCTCGCTTTCATCCACAGTTCACATCTTCCCTTCACACCCGGATGTATTTGGTGGTTTCAGATTCAACGTTTTCACAAGACGGTTGAACAGCTTTAAAATGTAAACACAAAACAAGAGAACTGCACAAATCCAGAAGATGTTGCGTGGAGATGACAGAGCAAGTGGAGATGACATTCAGCTGGAGTAATCATAACATGTCACAAACACTTAGCCATCTCTAAAACACAAAAATGGTGAAATCACTCTTGCTTTGGAGAGCATGAAGTGCTTTGAATCAAATTGGAAATAAAACAAAGACTTTAGAGCTGGAAACGTTTTTATCCCCGGGAAACTAAGATGAAGTACCATGGACATGTATCATGAAAATACCATGTTTTTGGGATTAGGGGTTTTCAAAAAAAACACTAATACTTGACAATAAGAACTTAATATAAGACATGTCCCTGAAACCTGGAATAGCAGAAAATGGAGACTTGCATCCGTTAAAAACTTGCAAAAAAACGGAGAAATTTATATTTTACAATCCAATTTCAACAGGAACGTTTTTAAGAGATTTTCACTGACTAATAGAAGAAATTTTTCCAGTTCTAAATATAATGCAGGAAAGCTCTAACACACTTGTTTTGAGTGGTCGAAAAGGGTTTTTTGGTGTTGTGTAATGGTTTTGGACTTTATCGACAGGGACATGTTAAAAATGGAAAATCTGGTACAAATCAAAAACAATTTACTGCGTCATAACCCCTCTCTTTCTCTCTCTTAAAACGCTGATACAGGAAACGACAGGTCGTTTTGCCCTTAATTGAATCTTGCTCCGATTTTACAGGATTTTTTCACATAATAGCTTCCCATAGCAGCTGCCAATAGACTTCATTCTCACAAGGCCATCTGAAACAAAAGCCTACATGTAGTCACAAGTAGTTGACTTATAAATTGAAAGCATTTTTGTTCAATATTTTATCTTCTTCCAGACAAGTTTCAATGCTAATGTCAGGGTTCTGCCACATTCGGTCTAGTAATCTCTTGTTGTTGTGGCGGAGCTCTGACACTACCGTAATGTCTCGTGTTTGATGTGTGTGCACACGGCTTCGAGCCGCGCGAGCGCTGGTCTGTGTGACGTCTTTTGTGCGAGTTATGATGTCTGGTCCCGATACTTTGGTCTGGTTCAGTTTCGGTTTTGTGTCGGGATTCGGGCATTCATAACTCGTGTGTTCGTCCTTGTCGTGAGCGAGTGAGACAAGTGTTTTGCTCATTCTCACGCGCTCTACGTTATGTGAGTGGGCGCGGTTTCAAGCTCTGCTCGTACCGCGCGCTCTCGTGTCCTTGTCCTGTGTAAGCATGCGGTTCGTGTTTGTCGGCCACGTGCTTTCATGTTGTGTTTTTGTGACGCGTCTTTGTTTAATGTGAACATGCGGCGATTCGCATTGGCTGCGTGTTTGTCTCGTCAATGTGTAACTCTCCCACCTTGTTTCCCTGCTTTAGTTTGATTTGTTCCCATTTAATCCATCCGTGTCTGTTGTCTTGTGCTGGTTTCTCGTCGTTATATGGTTGTTTCCTGCTGTCCTAGTCTGTGTCAAGTTTAGTCCTAGTCCGAGTTCAAGTTCGTGTTCTAGTCTTGTTTTTCCCCCCTAGGGGTTTTTTTTGTTCTTTTTTATTTTTGTTTTTTGTAACAATAAATCCCCATTCTCACTGCAACATTGAGTCCTCGCTCAATCCCTTCCACACACCCTGACAGCTAATTTGCAAATTTAACTTACAGAATATTGAAATATCACAAAACCTTTGCGAAAAAAAGCATAGTTTTCATCCAGTGAACTCCCGAAAAATATCGCTATTCGAACATAATAATTATAACGTATTATACACTGCTGCATTGTCTGCCTCACAGAAAGAAAGATGGATGTCTGCAGAGGTTCGTTCTTTGGGACAGAACGAAAGAGCTCATGGGAAAAAGTAGGAGTGAGGAGAAGGCGTTCGTGTTTTTATTAACAACTTGTATTGTGATGAGAGGAAACTACATTATATTAGATCCTTTTGCTCCCCAGATCTGGAATATCACATGCTTCAGTGTTGTCCATGCTGGCTATCGAGGGAACTTACATTCCCCCTCAACCCAACACAGACCAGACACTCAAGGAGCCGTATGGGAACATAAGAGAGCAGGAAACTGCCTACCCTGATGCAGCGTTTATTGTAACAGGGGACTTTAACAAATCCAGCTTCAGAACAACAGCTCCAAAATCATTTCAACACATTACCATCAACATGCGTGGTGACCGTATTTTGGATCCCTGCTTCTCTCCTTTCTGGGATTGCTTAAAAATCCCTTTCTCATCCACCTTTTGGCAAATCAGACCGCTCTTGAACCTGGAAGCACTCGCCCTCAGGACAACGCAGTGCTGGTCGGACCCATCAGACTCTATATTACAGGATTGTTTTGAGTGGCGTGATTCAGATTGTTTTCACCAAAAATACCATCCAATCAGCACATCATACTGCATCATTTTGTACTGAGGGCATGCTATATCTCTCCTGTAGCTCAATCAGTAGAGCATTGGTGTTTGCAACACCAAGGTCATGGGTTCGATTCCCAGGGAAAGCAAGAACTGATTCAATGGGTTTCTTGAACGCAATGCAAGTCGCTTTGGATAAAAGCGTCTGCCAAATGTAAATATCTGTAATTTTGTGTATTTATTGTGTATTTTTTGTACATATCGTATGTGTACAAAACACTACGTGAACACATTTCTCTGTTTATTTGGGTAATTCCTAAAGTGGGCAATCCGTTCGCATTCCCATTCATCTCAATGGCAGTTTCGCATCTGGGTGACAGAAACAGAGAAGTGCATCTTATGCTTTCAAGATCCTACAAACAAGAATCAGGCACTGGACTATTATAATGTGATCAAAGATTGGAGGGGCTGTCAACGAAGAAAAATGCTTTTTGGGTTCTGATGGTGTAATAACAGCATCTACCAGATTAGAACGTCAACGCAAGTCCTTGAATGCAAGGCAAGCGTCTTCCAAATGCATAAATGTAAACGTCCCAGTAGGGAATAATGCTAGCCAACCAAACTTTGACCCCTTGGGAGCAACATCTTGAGTGTTTGGGACAATGACATGTGTTTGGGATGGGACTACCTTATTTTGTCTAACCAACGACAGACAGCCCACTTGCTACACAATTAACCTACTATACACATTATACTGTACGTGCGACACTGCAAATGAATTTGAAACAATTACAAACTGAAAACAGCAACAACTTGAGTATTACAATCGTTTACAGATCGATATCTTTTAAAACGGCAAACGTTTCCAATTCCCTGCTCACATCTCTTTTCTAGTTTCTTCAACAACAAAGATTGAAAACGTTCTACTGGATGTGCATCAGACTACAAGGTCTCCTGTCCAGGATTGCTGGTGAGTAGTGTGTCCCAGGACAGACCCGCAGAGACTGGGGGCTCCGTTAAACGACCTTGTGATTAAACCCAGGATGAGAGACTGCATGTTACATCACACAACTGCAACGGTTCAAAAGTTTGGAGTCAGTAAGCTTTTGATTTGAAAGAAATGAATACTTTTATTCAGCAAGGATGCATTGGTGATCAAAAGTGACAGTAAATGGATTTATAATGTTATAAAATCTATTTTCTTTCAAAGTTATGCTAGACTCAATGATAAAACAATGACTTAAATGGACAATTATGATGAGAGCATAACCTTTGGTTGAGTTTAGTGCTTTATGTGAGTCAGATGGGCTCAGAGAATAGATAAATTAGGAACAGAATATATTTTTATGAAATCTCCAGTGAATCTGGATTCTCAGGCACAAACCAGCTGCGTAGTGACCACAGTCTGGCCTCCGAAAAACTGCAGACGGAGAACAAACAGGAACACATAAAACAAGACAACATCGGCAAATATACATTATATCGTTTTTATGAAGCACAAATGAGATATCACTAGTTTTCAAAGCAAATTCACAGAGCAAAATGAGACTCACGCGTCTCGTCTAGAGATTCAAAAGAGATCTGAACTGTCTAACTGTGCCAAGATCCTGAAGTATGCAAAAGTCAGATGTCAATTGAACTCCAACAAGAGCACATATCCGAGCTGCTATACACATTCCTTTTCTAGCTCTATACTCTTGCTGCATGTCAACAATTGTCTTCATTTGTGTCCTAACAGCACCTTAAGGACTTAGAACCAATATTTGAGACGTAGTTGATTGTATGTGTCCAAGAAGTACATTTAGTCCCAAGAGCAACCACCGTTCCTCTGGGAAGTGACACGGGTCCATTCAGGATTGAGACTCTGAATTAGACATATGGTCTTCATTGAAGCTTGACTGACTGACTGCTGTAATACTCTTGTTTCTGGTTCTTCTTTCTGTTGTTTCTGGCCCTATTACACAACACAAAAAAAGTATTCTAATAAAAAAGTCTTTTCAGCACTTCTCACTTCTCAAACACTTTCTCAGGAAATCATCGCCTGTTCACAGACATCTGCCATTCACAGGTTCTGACATGCTGACCAGCATATTAATGTTGGGAAAATAAAGTGGAAGTAGCTTCGTTCACAGCTGTGCCATATTTAAGCAAGGGAACATTGTACATTCCGGGCATTTTCTGTACTAACCACAACCTTGGCCTTCAAAAGCTCAGACACACGTTAAGCACGGGGCTGAAAACAGCTTTATCTGCCTGCATGGCATCACTCGCGGGAGAATTTCAACCTCTAAACACTTTGCATTCATCTGATTGCTGTTTATCCTGTTCTTGCAATGAGGATACACTTTTGTTCCTGAAACGATGGAAAGGGGTGGACCAAATGTTTTTGATTTCGCTAAATTTGTATGGTTTGTCTCCTGTAATTCATGTTTTTCATATGATGCAGGATGTGTAGAATGTTTTACCAAAGCAGATCCACATGCAACCTCGTCGTCTGTTTTCCGATTGAACGAGAACGTGATCTCAAGGATGTTACGCCAGTCATTCAGCTTAAAGTCAAACAAGGACAGAGTCATGCGCTTTACATTTTTTGTTGTGGGTGGGTATCTATCTATCTATCTATCTATCTATCTATCTATCATTCATATATCAAATATGTAGTTTGATCTTCTGTAAATAGACATTTAAATAATTTTTGTAATATATTTTTATAGCTTCAGACCCCTACTTTTTAGCCTTTTAATGTAATATGCCAGATACAATTGTCCTCCTTTTTTAAATGTGTCGTCTCAGCTCAGGAACCTGAAAGGTGTGTGTTGCAAGCGAGAGACAGTGGGTTTCTTTCTCTGCCGTGGGAAACACAATAAAGGCATTACATTAATGATTATGTTCAACAAAAGATTGAGCCTGAGCAATCTCCTTCTTTGTTTATTCATTCATCAGAGGTTATGAGACATTATAGTGTTGAATAAGTAACATCCAAATTAAACAAACTGGACACAAACAACGATCACTGAGGAGAACAAATGGAGAGGAGAGGAAAGAGAAAGGAAAAGATGGAACATTTTCGTCATACGGAAAACAATTGAGGGAGGCAAAATAAGATCAGCAATCCCTGCTGCCATCATTCTCTTTTAGACAAAAAAGAAAGAAGAAGGGTCCAATCAAATCAAGCCAAACAAGTTTTTCAGATTCATGTTGAGCTTAGCTAAGAGTAGTAGTTGTGCCAAATTCAAGCCTGAACCAAGTCCTGAGAACACTGGTTGTGTTTCAGTGTGCGACTCTGTAACAACTCAGTGAGCAGACTGCATATGCTATGGCAAATCAAACTGGTTAGAAATCTTGCTAGTCTAACTAGTCTTCAAGTGTGCATGCAGAAAAGAACAAGGGAATGGAATAAGGATTGGCACGTAAATATTTATACATCAGATATTACTCGCATTGCAGATCTGAAGCCGTTATCCAGAGCCATCTGAATATAACGCATCTGGTTCATTCACTCTTTGGCGACAACAAGGCTGGACCGGGTTTTGTAAAATCAAGTCTGAGCAGACTGAAAGGCTACTGAAATAAAATAACCAGGTTTAATATAATGAGTTTTTGAGATACGAGTCATATTGAGCTGTCTGCAGCTGTGAACTGTATGATATGTTATATCCAGTCCTCTTGACCCGATGTAGTTATTTTGAGCACCAACACCTCTAGTCTCATGTGCTCGAACTAAAATATAAATATTATAGCTTAGAAATGTTGTCTTGGCAACAAAATAAATGGTTTTAGGTAAAAGTAAAATTGCTAAAACGAAATCTGAAATAAAATCAATTAAAGCTAAATAGAAATTAGTTTAAATTAAAAACAAAAACTACAACAAAATGTAAAGATAAAAGCTAATTCAAACAAATAAATTCCAAAATGGTCAGTCAAAATAGACATTTCTCAATTTTCTGTGTGTGCAAGCAGCATAAATGATATAAAGAGTTTTGACATTGGCATATTTTGATGAGTTTTCTGCACCTACAGAGTGATAAGTCACATGACATTCATATCTCAGGCTCAAAACCTTAAATACTTAGAAATGATCACTCATAAGTAAAGATGGAAGAGTTCAAATGACGTACAGTACATAGAGGTAGATTTACCAGATATTATATGCATCACAGATGTGGACAAATCATGCAACAAGTTTAGAGACGAGTAATTCCAATATAATATATTTAAAATGGCTATGAGAATGAATAAAAAATATGGTGACCAAGAATATCTTGTAAATACGCATCATGTTCCTTTAATGTAAGTTGCTTTGGTTAAAAGTGTTTACTAAATGCATAAATGTAAAGAGCTTCTCAAACCACATCATCAAAGGGATAGTGCACCCAAAATATCTTCGTGTTTCACTGAAAAAACTAAAGATTTATAACGACGCAAGAACAAAACGACAGATTTTTCAACTGTCCCTCTAGACATCAGACAAAAATTCCACAACAATTATACAAACCTCCAGTGACTAAGCTCTTCCTCAAAAGAGCTCAAAACCCTGGGAACTAGACAAAACAAATGATTGTGACATGACGAAAAAGTCGGGGAATAAACACCTAAGATGTGCGGTTTCAAAACCTACACGGACATAAGCCTCTACTGGTTTGTCAAAGCAAAATTTAAATTGCAAAGCATCTCTGAAGGACAGAGGAAGCCTATATAAAAGATCAAAAAAGGAAAGACCAAAAAGTAAAGCGGCGCGAAACAGTTGAGTGCTGACGCACCACATGAGAGAAGCTTGTGACTCATGGTGAAGGCAATGGGACAGAGCACAGAGACCTTGTTAGTGGTTGGAGTGACTGAGCAAGAGGAGACAGCTTTATGTCCTTATAACATTTTGGGGCCCATTAGCAGAACCTCCAGCAGACTCTCTGCAGTGTCTCTGTCCTTTTTTGGCATTGAAATATTCATTCGGAATATTCCATATCCTAGGCTAATAATTCTAAACACAGACTATACAAACATAGCGGATTATTTTTTACATCGCCTATGTATTTTGAGCAAACAAATTACATGATATGCTGATTAATTGCACATCACAACTCACTGCACATCAATAATTCAGAAGAAATTAAGTTAATTCTCAGCCTAATGTTTTTTACTTCTGAAAATGTGCATTACTATTTACCACTGTTTGACAAGATAATTGGGAATTTCGCAATAAAAAAAAGGACGGAGCGACAAACAGTACTATTTAATATACACTGATTAATCACTCACAAATAGAAATATAAAAAATAACAATAAAAATGACATTGGGACATAAAAATACAAACACAAACTAAAATTAAATGCTAATTTGAAATATAAATATTTTTAGAGCTATAATAGCACAAATACACAGTTCTGTCACAAAACTCTGGATGACACAGGCTGATGCTTAACTCAATTTGGTTCACAACCAACAACATCAGCAGCAGCATTAACCAGCAACAGCAGCAGCAGCAATAACCAGCAACAGTAGCAGCAGCAATAACCAGCAACAGCAGCAGCAGCAATAACCAGCAACAGTAGCAGCAGCAATAACCAGCAACAGCAGCAGCAGCAATAACCAGCAACAGCAGCAATAACCAACAACACCAGCAGCAGCAATAACCTGCAACAGCAGCAATAACCAACATCAGCAGCAGCAATAACCTGCAACAGCAGCAATAACCAACAACACCAGCAGCAGCAATAACCTGCAACAGCAGCAATAACCAACATCAGCAGCAGCAATAACCTGCAGCAGCAGCAGCAGCAGCAATAACCAGCAACAGCAGCAATAACCAACAACACCAGCAGCAGCAATAACCTGCAACAGCAGCAATAACCAACATCAGCAGCAGCAGCATTAACCAGCAACAGCAGCAATAACCAACAACATCAGCAGCAGCAATAACCTGCAACAGCAGCAGCAGCAATAACCAGCAAAAGCAGCAATAACCAACAACACCAGCAGCAGCAATAACCTGCAACAGCAGCAATAACCAACATCAGCAGCAGCAGCATTAACCAGCAACAGCAGCAATAACCAACAACATCAGCAGCAGCAATAACCAACATCAGCAGCAGCAATAACCTGCAACAGTAGCAGCAGCAATAACCAGCAACATCAGCAGCAGCAATAACCAGCAACAGCAGCAATAACCAACAACATCAGCAGCAGCAATAACCTGCAACAGCAGCAATAACCAACATCAGCAGCAGCAATAACCTGCAGCAGCAGCAATAACCAACATCAGCAGCAGCAGCATTAACCAGCAACAGCAGCAATAACCAACAACATCAGCAGCAGCATTAACCAGCAACAGCAGCAATAACCAACAACATCAGCAGCAGCATTAACCAGCAACAGCAGCAATAACCAACAACATCAGCAGCAGCAATAACCTGCAACAGCAGCAATAACCAACATCAGCAGCAGCAATAACCTGCAGCAGCAGCAATAACCTGCAACAGCAGCAATAACCAACATCAGCAGCAGCAATAACCTGCAACAGCAGCAGCAGCAATAACCAGCAACAGCAGCAATAACCAACAACACCAGCAGCAGCAATAACCTGCAACAGCAGCAATAACCAACATCAGCAGCAGCAATAACCTGCAACAGCAGCAGCAGCAATAACCAGCAACAGCAGCAATAACCAACAACACCAGCAGCAGCAATAACCTGCAACCGCAGCAATAACCAACATCAGCAGCAGCAATAACCAGCAACATCAGCAGCAGCAATAACCAGCAACAGCAGCAATAACCAACAACATCAGCAGAAGCATTAACCAGCAACAGCAGCAATAACCAACAACATCAGCAGCAGCATTAACCAGCAACAGCAGCAATAACCAACAACATCAGCAGCAGCAATAACCAGCAACAGCAGCAATAACCTGCAACAGCAGCAGCAGCATTAACCAGCAACATCAGCAGCAGCATTAACCAGCAACATCAGCAATAACCAACATCAGCAGCAGCAATAACCAACAACATCAGCAATAACCAACATCAGCAGCAGCATTAACCAGCAACAGCAGCAATAACCAACAACATCAGCAGCAGCAATAACCAGCAACATCAGCAATAACCAACATCAGCAGCAGCATTAACCAGCAACAGCAGCAATAACCAACAACATCAGCAGCAGCAATAACCTGCAACAGCAGCAGCAGCATTAACCAGCAACATCAGCAGCAGCATTAACCAGCAACAACAGCAATAACCAACAACATCAGCAGCAGCATTAACCAGCAACAGCAGCAATAACCAACATCAGCAGCAGCAATAACCTGCAACAGCAGCAGCAGCAATAACCTGCAACAGCAGCAGCAGCATTAACCAGCAACATCAGCAGCAGCATTAACCAGCAACAGCAGCAATAACCAACAACATCAGCAGCAGCAATAACCTGCAACAACAGCAGCAGCATTAACCAGCAACAGCAGCAATAACCAACAACATCAGCAGCAGCAATAACCAGCAACAGCAGCAATAACCTGCAGCAGCAGCATTAACCAGCAACATCAGCAGCAGCATTAACCAGCAACATCAGCAATAACCAACATCAGCAGCAGCAATAACCAACAACATCAGCAGCAGCATTAACCAGCAACAGCAGCAATAACCAACAACATCAGCAGCAGCATTAACCAGCAACAGCAGCAATAACCAGCAACAGCAGCAATAACCTGCAACAGCAGCAGCAGCATTAACCAGCAACATCAGCAGCAGCATTAACCAGCAACATCAGCAATAACCAACATCAGCAGCAGCATTAACCAGCAACATCAGCAGCAGCATTAACCAGCAACATCAGCAATAACCAACATCAGCAGCAGCATTAACCAGCAACAGCAGCAATAACCAACAACATCAGCAGCAGCAATAACCAGCAACAGCAGCAGCAATAACCTGCAACAGCAGCAGCAGCATTAACCAGCAACATCAGCAGCAGCATTAACCAGCAACAGCAGCAATAACCAACAACATCAGCAGCAGCATTAACCAGCAGCAGCAGCAATAACCTGCAACAGCAGCAGCAGCATTAACCAGCAACATCAGCAGCAGCATTAACCAGCAACAGCAGCAATAACCAACAACAGCAGCAGCAGCAGCAATAACCTGCAACAGCAGCAGCAGCAATAACCAACAACATCAGCAGCAGCAATAACCTGCAACAGCAGCAGCAATAACCAACAACATCAGCAGCAGCAATAACCTGCAACAGCAGCAGCAGCAATAACCAACATCATGAGCGGCAGCAATAGCCAACAACAACAGCTGCAACAGCAACAATAACCACCAACACCAGCAGCAGCAACAACCAACAATATCAGCAGCAGCAATAACCAACTGTAACAAAGTCTGTAACAAAGGCGGGAACCGGCAGACATTTAGACACACTTTAATGGTGAAATAAAACATAAATACAAAATGAAAGTAATGCCGGCAGTTCCTCACGGACAACAGCCGCCCACACAAAACACAACATAAAACATCTCGTTCTTCACTGTCGTCTCTCCTCCTTTTAAGTCTCTGCTCCTCCGTGAGACACGAGAGACTGATGGCTCGCAGGTGACGCTCAATCATGCCACCGGCTCTCGTGACGCGCTCACGGTCCCTCGACCCCGCCCTGCTCGCCACACCAACATCAGCATTAACCAGCAACAGCAACAACAATAACCAACAACAGCAGCAGAAACAATAACCAACATCAGCATTAACCACCAACAACATCAGCAGCAGCAGCATTAACCAGCAACAGCAGCAATAACCAACATCAGCAGCAACAATAACCAACAACACCAGCAGCAACAACAACAATAACCAGCAACACCAGCAGCAGCAGCAGCATTAACCAGCAACAGCACCAACAGCAATAACCAACATCAGCAGCAGCAACCAACAACATCAGCAGCAGCAACAAACCTCATTAATAAACAACAGCAGCAGCAGTAATTACAGCAACAGTAACAATAACCAACAGCAGCAACAATAAGTAACAACATCAGCATCAACAGCAGCAACAATAGCCAACATCAGCATTAACCAGCAACAGCAGCAGCAACAACAACCAAGATCATTAATAAACAACAGCAGCAGTAATTACAGCAACAGCAGCAATATCCAACATTAGCGATAACCAACAACATCAGCAGCAACAATAAGCAACAGCAGCAATATCCAACATTAGCAATAACCAACAACATCAGCAGCAGCAACAATAACCAACAGAAGCAATAGCCAATAACAGCAGAAGCAGAAATAACCAACAGCAACAGTAGAAGCAATAACCAACAACAAAAGCAGCAGCAATAACCAACAGCAGCAGAGTAGCAGAACAATTCAGCCAAGCCCAAACATATCAACATTATCCACAACAAGAGAATGCAACTGATTTATTGCGCAGACAAAGAGAAAGCTGATTGGTTTGAAAGTGATTTCTGTGTTTTCTGTGTCTGAGTTACACTATTGACAATGGACCTTATTGAGCACACAAAATATCACTGAAATTTCACCAATGATACTGCAGACAAAAAATCAGATACAGGACAGAAAACAAAATGTAGCGAGGCATGTTTTCTTTTCCAATGAAAACTGTCAGATTGGAGCAAAGATGTTGAACAAATAGGATGGCTGAGCAACAAACTATTCTATATAACATACACAGATAAATCACACACAATAAGACAACAAACACATACTAATCACGCAGTAAGAACGTTTACAGAATTACTTAAAACTAATATGTTTAATATTTCAATCAGAGCACTAACAACAGTAGAATGTAAGCCACATTGTCATATAGCTGGTCATACGTATAACATATTTGACATTTGATCTGTGCATGTTTCCCAACATTAAGCCCATTCTCAAACATCTAGCATTGTTTAATTGCATAATGCAACTGGACCTCTATATCCTTCAAAAATATTTCAGTTCCAGTGGATTTCATGAGCTGACTGGGATTTTCTAACACTGAACCTCCCTCCTCAATGTTGTGAAACTCATGAAATGTGGTATTTGCCTCCCTGAAGGTGAGGATAATGGTCATATGGGAGTTTCCTTCTTGGTAGCAAACAAAACCCCACCCTGCACAACAGAACAATATCAAATCTGCAGCGAATACACTCGCTGATGGACATGCAACTCAAGACCACGTCTTTTTAAAAACAGAGTCATCTTACAGATAAAACATGACAGAATAGGCCAACCAACGTCTCCTACTGTGGCATTTGGAAGGAGCGGGCAGAAGAACTCTAAACATCTTTCAAGGAATAAGACCCTGGGGCATGAACTGAGTCATAAGAACTCCAAACCACTTCCAAAATAGCATTAATCTCAATTAGTGTCTGGATGTAAACCGCCAACTCAACCATTTCTCAACATTTCTTGTCAGCACCAAATCCTTGTAAAACATCTCTCAACATAACTGCATCATCTGGACGCGAAAAGCACATTTTGCTAATCAAAATTAGTCAGGCATTTGGAATAAATTACTTTTTCTGACAGCAAGATGTTTATTATTTTTTAAAGGCTTTTAAAATCTGTAACAGACTGTCCTTTCGCCTTTGATGTCATAGCTCATTTTTCAGCAAGTGAATCATGTGAACTCTGAGTGTTCTTGTGGTGCCGTCAGCCAATCAGCATCATCGTGACATCATTTTCCAGCAACTCCAGAGACAAATAGTATCTACAGCTGGTATTTGGCTGAAAATCTGAGAAGCTTATTTCAAAACTTTCAGCGCTAAATTGAGAAAATAATACGTGAATGCTAAAGGTCAACACTGCCTGTATTTACCGACTACTTATTTTACATTAAGTGCCAAGGATATATATTGTGAAATATTACTATGATCACAGTGCGTTGCAGAAGAAGGCATGAAGACGATGACTAAAGTCTAACAACAATCCACAGAAGAAAAATCCAAACTAGCAGTAGCAGCACATGGCCAGACAACAAACAGAGGAATTTAAGTACTGACACAATTAAGGGTAATTAACGATACACAGCTGAAAGAAACAAACTAATCATATCTGAAACCATGGAACAAAGGAGTGTCATGAATCAAAGGAACACAATAAATGTCCATGAAAGCTAAAACTAGCTGAAGATAACTGACAATTACAGCGCAAAAAACTCTTCTTTTTATAGTAATACATTTTAAAGTTTAATTTATTCCTGTGATCAAAGCTGTATTTTCAGCATCATTACAGTCTTCAGTGATGATTTGCTGCTCAAGAAACATTTATTATTATTAACAATGTTGAAAACATCAAAAAATGGGGAAAGATTTTTATAAAGAACAGACTACTTTTATTTAGCAAGAACAAATTAAACTGATCATAGGAATGACAGGAAAGGCATGTATAAAACACACATCAGCGTTTCCACAACATTGAAATGACATTTTAAAGTATATTCAAACAGAAATCAAACTGTTTTTACTGTGTTTTGATAAAATAAATCTTGATGAGCATAAGCGACTAAAATTAAGACAATAACTAAAATGACAATGATTCCAAAATTTTAACCAGTATTGTATGAATGTTATATTAAACATAATACTTATATTTTATACAGTGTTGGGGAAAGTTACTTTGAAAAGTAATGCATTACAATATTGCGTTACTCCTTTAAGAAGTAACTAATTGTGTTACTTAGTTGCTTTTTAAGAAAAGTAATGTGTTACAATACTTTTACATTACTTCTCTTATCTCCTCTTTGCTTGTTTGTGTGATTGTTTTTTTGATAAAAAAGAGGGCTATTTTTATGCAAATGGGAAGGCCTTTTCACACCAATATTTAAATAACGAGTGAAGGAAATGCAAATTCACGTGTGTAACAGTCGAGCTCAAACAAACCTTTCAGCCGCTGCTGTTCTGGATCAGGAGCAGAGAGTTTAACACTTAAACACTTCACCAATAAAATCTAAAAATCTAAAGTCATTTTTGACAAAGTGAGATTAAATGCATACAAAAAATTGTATTATTTCACATTTAATTAATGGAGGTTTGTTCAATGTGCTGATTTTGCATTTCAGTGATTTTATTCATTTTGAGGAAAACTGAATCTGTTTTCGTGCAAGTGAGATTAATAAATGCTCACAATTATTTATTAGTACACACACTCACTCTCACTCACACACTCTCTCTCTCTCTCACACACACACACAAACACACACACTCTCAGTAAATAACTCAATGTAAAAGTAATGCGTTACTTTACTAGTTACTTGAAAAAACGTATCTGATTACATAAGTCAAGTTACATGTAATGCGTTCCCCCAACACTGATGATATGCAATCATGGAAATAATCTCATCTCGTGCAATACTGGGACGACTGGGCAAAGCCCATCATGTAGCATTGAGAGTTTCTGCAGGTGCTGATGTCCTCCACCATTGCAATGGAAATAACAGGATAATGTCAAAGGGAATTGAGTTGAGCTCAATAGAAGTATTAAATTCACTGTATTTTCATAATCACTTTAGAAACCGAGGCATGAAACTTTCTCTGGGCCAACAGTGAAACGTTAACAGGCTTCAATGGGTCTTCTGAGGTCTCAAACACACAATACACTTCTGTAATCGGAGTAAAGCTGTAGCAAGACATGCGCTGTGGTCTCAAAGCAGTGATCAGACTGGCTCCTGCAATGATACACCTTCTTTAGGGATGTGTGACTATGAAACCACCATCTCTCCTTTGCTTAGACTTTCCCTCTTTTATGCACAAACATATTTGTTACTGTAGACATTGTGTGACTCAATTATTCAGAGATGTAGACAGGTGAAATTGATCAAATACACACATACATACAAATGCACACAAACTGCTGTCAAGGTGGCCAGAGGAATGAGTTGCTGCTTTAATCTTCAAGCTATTTGTGAAAATGAATCTTCTTTATATTTCATTAACTGGATTTACAGTAGAGCCAAAATATACTATTATTTTCATGAGAGAAAAAATAACGAAAACAGGCCAAAAGATACAAACCCTGCTGAAATTCTTTGCTGGTCAAGGCGAATTAAACTGTTACTAATCAAGTTGGTAGACCAGCATGATAATGCATTTATAGTTTATAAATACATCATTATGTGCATAAATCGATATATATATATATATATATATATATATATTTCTGCTGTATATATATATTTTATTTTAGTATATAATATATATATTTTAGTCTGCTGTATATATATATTTTATATGTTTTAATGTCTTTTATTTTTAGCTTTTGAATAGTATTCTTTTGTCGTTTGCCTATGTAAAGTTAGAAATAAAAGAGAAAACAAATAAATTTAGATCAGATTGATAAATTATTTAATTCTTTGTATAATCTAAAAATAGGCATTACCACATGTTCTTTTTTTGTATTTAATTCCCAGTAAAAATTGCAATGTAAGGAAATAAATGACTGTGATATGAACTTTGGTCATTCTTCCCATTGCAAACTCACCGATATTCTTACAGTATAAAAGCAAACACATTTGAGTCATATATCAGACTGCACTGGGTGTTTTCCTGCTCAACTCCCTGTATTTGATTGTAAGTATAACTGACGGCTGTAAACCTGAAATCAGGAAGACTAAAGCACACAATGAGCCCTCACAACAGCTGTAAATCACAAGCCATAATCAACACCGCTGAGTGCAAACGGACACCAGCGCTCAGTCCCTCTGACCCCAGCCCTGTCCGGAAGAACCGCAAGGAATGACTTACTAACATCAAAGGCATTCCTGCTCTGAAGGACGGGATTAACCAAAAGGAGACTGGATCTTATTTGTATGTTTGCGAAGTGGGACACAACTGCTCTGCAGACAAAAGGCGTATGCTCTCATACAGGACGGGCAGACGGAGCAGATTACAAAGAGAAGAAGGGCCAGAGAGCTATGTGGGAATCATTGGCTCTGGACTGGAAAAGCCCAGGAGTCAAAAGCTTATGCTCAGACAGTGGGGGGAGGAGGAGGAGGAGGAGGAGGAAGAGGGGTGGGGGTTGAGATTTGGCTGGTTGACTGTAGAAGTTAACCTCTGCTGATAGATGCTGTAACTCATGCTAGAACTAATAGCTAGATGCTATAACAAATGCAATATATATATACATATATATATATATATATATATATATATATATATATATATATATATATATATATATATATATATAGATGCTATAATAGATAGATTCTATAACTAATAGCTGTAATTCATGTGTGTAAAAAATACACACACACACACACACACACACACACACACACACATATATATATATATATATATATACATACACTCACTGGCCACTTTATTAGGTACACCTGTTCAACTGCTTGTCAACACAAATGTCTAATCAGCCAATCACATGGCAGCAACATTAGGATTTAGCCATGTAGACACGGTCAATCTGATCTACTGAAGGTCAAACTGAGCATCAGAATGGGGAAGGAATGTAATATAAGTGACTTTGAGCATGGTATGGTTGTTAGAGTCAGACTATTTCAGAAACTGCTGGGAACTGAAAGGATGGTCAGAGAGAGATCTCTGAATGCACAACATGTCAAACATTTTGACGTTTAAAAACCACAGCGAGCCTGACTATTGTTGCTGAGCATATCCATCCCTTTATGACCACAGTGTGTCATCTTCTGATGTCCAGCAGGAAAAAGTGCCATGTCACAAAGCTCAAATCATCTCAAGCTGGTTTCTTGAACATGAAACTCAAATGGCCTCCAGTCACTAGATTTCAATCCAATAGAGCAGCTTTGGGATGTGCTGGAATGGGAGATATGGAAGATAAGCAAACAATTAAAGCAATGTCGCCAAAAAAAAGCGAATCAAGATTTTTTCCAGATTGGTTGTTGGATGACAAGTGAACTATTTTGACACATGCTTAAGATTAAACTCAATCGTCTGCATGCCAAGCGAGTCATATCCAGATCCCAATGACTTCTCTCACCCTTACTTTCTGTCTACACTCTATAAAACAGACGAAAATCCCCAAATAAATAAGTACCTGGTCAATTATTATTACACTCAAAGCAGATTTATTTTACAAAGTTAGCTTTTTTAAAGTGGATTGTTTCAGAGCAAAACTCCATCCATCTATCCACAAAAAAAAAGAATGATTCAAAAACATTTGATTTACTGTCCACCTGTCAATGCAGGTAGAGTGTGTTTGTGTTTAAAGAATGATTTAGTGAGTTATTGAGTCATAATCTATATGAGGAACCTGGTTCTGGATTGTCTGTTCAACATGGAATCCAACAAAACTGAACGTCTACATAATATTTGACAACATATCGCATTAAATACAAACTGTGACTGCAATAACAGAGCATGATCTCAAGAGCACTTCCTGTTAGACTGGCCAGGTGAATTACATGCTGAATAAAATGATATGGTGAGACCTGAAAACAAAAACTCAGCCAATGTGTGTGTGCATGTATGTGTGTACACACTATACTATTCAAAGGGTTGAGGTCAGTATGATTGTTTTTTAGAGAAATTAATAATTCTATTCAGCAAGGATGCATTAAATTGATCAAAAGTGACAGTAATGACATTTACAATGTTACTTTTCAAATATATTTGTAAACTTTATATTCATTAAAAAATCCTGAAAAGAATGTGTCACTGTTTCCTCAAAAATATTGAGTATCACAATTGTTTTCAACATGATAATAATAATAAATGTTAAATAAATCATTTTATTAGAATTAATTTGTGAAGGATCATGTGACACTGAAGACTGGAGTAATGATGCTGAAAATACAGCTTTGAATACAGGAATAAATTAAATTAAATTAAATTAAATTAAATTAAATTAAATTAAATTAAATTAAATTAAATTAAATTAAATTAAATTAAATTAAATTAAATTAAATTAAATTAAATTAAATTAAATTAAATTAAAAATATATTCAAATATAAAACAGTTATAATAATATTTAAAATATAAATGATAATGATATTTCTGTTTTTCCTGTATTTTTTTAATTTTGTATTTGTAGGGGTCCATGGCCGTTCAGGTAGCCTCAGTGTTCAAAAACCTCTAAGATGTTTTTCTAATCAATTTTGACTCACTGTACTTGCTTGCTTGCATGAAAACAAAAGTAAGTTTACTCTTTCTTTTAAGCAGAAAGAGAGAATGGTGCCACAGATGAGACATACCTCTGTTTCTGTGATTTACTAGCGCTGCAGATCAGACAGTCTGAGAATACACACAGTAGATCAGCATCACATTAGTTATTACCATAGTTTTTTGGTTCGCATATTAAATGTAAATGTGGCTGCCACAAACTGAACAGAAAAAAAGTAACAACAAAGAGTATTTAGCTTCAGATATATAGATGTTCACATCACAATCATGACATTTTTGCTGGTAATTACTTTTGATGCAAATAATTCATCAAAATCTATTAAAATCTAAAATTTCCTTTGCTTACCTTTTTGGTCCTCTTTATTATTATTTCACTTTTCAGTTACACTGCACGGACAGATGGCCGGACATTCTTCTTCAGGATATTTTGGTAGACAGCTGAATTCATGGTTCCATTTATCACAGCAAGTCCTCCAGGTCCAGAAAGCGCAAAACAGCCCTAGACCATTACACTACCACCACCATATTTTACTGTTGGTGATCTGAAACATTCAAGTGTGAAAAACTTGCACAAAAATAAGAAACACACACACACACACATTAGTTAAATATTAAAATAAAGTTAAAACAGGGGACACTGGGAAAATAAATGATGGAGGATTTACTTTGGATCAATTATCACTTAGAAATTGCTAGTACATTTTTTATTTTTTATTTTTTAGTAACAGACAGTGGAAAGAGGAAACAATATTTTTTAAGAAAGGAAAAGACAACTTTTGGAAAGACAGAAATACATTTTTTTTTTTTTTTGGCAAAACATACTCCAATAATCTTTATTATTATTTAGAACGTTTTTTACAGGGCACTTACAATGCATTTTAAATCTTTTGTTTGTCTGTTAATATTCTGTTTAAATATTTCTCCTACATCAGAAGTTTTCATTTAAAGTCCAGTTGTGGTGACTTTGTGACAGGCCTATAATCTTCATGTACTTTTTTTCACACACATATTTTATTCACAATAATATTATGTTATGTGCTTTATGTGGTGCTTCATATCTCTACCTCAGATCTCCGTGTCACATTATGAGAAGCATCTCCCTCTTTAAGTGCGTTTATAATTCAGCTCATGTCAGACCAAACAGTCCTCACAAAATGAGTTTTTCTGCTTTATTTCCAGTTCAGTACTGGAATATTGAGGCCATAGATATTGTTTAGCATGGCTTTTTACTCTGTGGCTGTAAGAAATATGTATTTTTCCTGCTGTTTTGGCTGAAGCGCTGCTTGCACAGGCTCTGACTTTGTGGAAAATGGGCTACAAATCACAAAAAGGGCCGAATGCTTTACTTCCTGTAGCTTCTATGTATCCTTAATAACTGTAATCAGCATAAGGGATGGTGTAAATAGGGTGCATTTTAATGAAGATGTAAGTCGTCTTTATGGTCATTAGTTCCTTTAGTTGTATTACAGTATCGAAGTAATGAGCAACTAATAGCTTCAAATTAATTTTCAGAAACGTTGCTCGTCTCATTTATCTTTAAGTGAGTTCATAAGCATTTCTGAGTGCTCTAATTTGACATACAAATCTTCCCCTGTAATGGATTTTCTGGCTTGTGTCATTCAGACGATTCATCTCTCAGGACACTTTATCTTTGCAATGGACAAGTTCACTAGTCAGGGCACAGATGAGGGAGGCAGCAACTTTACGGGCTGTCTCAATTACAAAACGCTTCCATTGCATTGGAACGTTCGCTCCCTAAAAAAAATCCCACAATGCACGGCAAAACCAGGGAGCATTGATGCTCACTATGTTCCCTTAATTCCGTCGCATTTATGTAACACTAACCATAAAAGGCACAAGCTAACTCGATAAATATAAAGACAAGCTATATAAGATTTGAAAAGACAAGCCGTTTTTTATCATTTTTTATTATACTGTGTCAACATGAACACATCGCTAGACAGGTAGTGAATATATCAAGTTAATATGCATTAATATTTAAATAATCTTTAATATTCAAGAAAATAGTGTAAGGATATTCAATGTGTTTAAACAGCATAACAATTATAATATCAAAATGATATAGTTCCTGCCTTTTGTTTATTACTGTTTATTACCAGTGATAATGTTCCACTACATTGTATTTTGACATAGTACGAATTATGTGGTCATGTCCCAATGTGTAGTGAAATACTGATTCAGGGAGGAGGGAGATTATTTGAGAAGCACCCACATTTGCCATGTCGCTCAACAAAGTCACAGCTCTTTTCCTTTCTTTGCTTGTGAACCGTCCTGTGCTGCCCATCATTAGCAGCACCTGTGTCACCTAATGTGATCCGCACTGACGTGGACGTCGGCCCTGGATGTGGGGGCGAGTGCACAGGGTTACTGGCGCAGGGCTTTGTGAGGGTTTAGCTCTAACACAGAATGACGGAGTTCAGCGGATTAGAGCTCTGTCTAGAATACCAGCAGAGCTGATTACCAGGCCCGCCTGTCATAATACACCACTCCACCCCCAACAAACCCATCCCATCCCATCCCATCCCATGCTAATGAGACATGAGAGACCGAGAGTCAGCCTAACCTCACCTGAAGTGGGCTGCATGATTTGGGGAATTTAATATTTTTATTATATCAGTATGACTATAATAATAGCAATAATGATAATAATTGTTATTTTTATAAAACATATTTTTACACAAGAACTGATATATTTTAATTTGTGGCAGTCTCTCTCTCTCTCTCTCTCTCTCTCTCTATATATATATATATATATATATATATATATATATATATGTATATATATATATATTTATATATATATTTAAATATATATAATGACAAAATGAAGCAAAATGTAATGTAGTTACATTTAAGCTATTTTAAAACATGAATACTTTTTTCTGTATGTAATTACACATGTTAGGAGTGACAACAGGGGAACTTTAATTACTTACTATTTAATATTTTCTAATACTTAATTTTTATATGTTATACCATAAAAGACCATAATTTGGCGTTCTATAAATATGACAGTAATAATGATGAAATTTTATTATAATTAAACAAGACTAAACCAAACTAAGGAAAAATATTTTAAGAATTAAGAAATTTTCAATTATTAATTTTCAAAATTAAGAAACACTACTATTTCACTTTTTAGTAATAATAATATTATATATATATATATATATATATATATATATATATATATATATATATATATATATATATATATATATATATATATATATATATATATATAATATTAATAAATGTATTGTGCAGAGCAACTTTTAGGCTTTTAAACTGTTTTAAGTTCTAACCACACGCATGAACACACAAACACAACACAAACACACACACACACACACACACACACACGCACGCACACACATACGCGCACACCCACACAGAGAAGTGGAAATATTGAGTCCCAGCACAAAGCCATGCAGCTTGCAGGTGGAGGTGTCAGAATTTCTCAATAAGCTTTTGAGGATACAGACTTGATCCCTAAAGACACTAAAGAGCAGAGGAGGATTGTGGGAGTTTTCAGGGTGTTTTAAGTGAGGGGCCACTGGTGTGGAAGTAAGAAAGGGCACCATAGCAGTTTCTGCCAGTCTGTCACTGCTCACCTCGGACCGTGTCTCCATACTCTTTTAAAAGAGAAATAGATCAGTTTGTTTGTGTAAACCCTGCGAAACAACACAAGCTTAAACCAACCTAAGGTTTTTTTCTGGACTTCAGCCTGTTGAATCCAGTTGGATTTTTGAAGGTTTGGTCAGTTGTTACTCCTAGGACCATCAGGCTGCTTTAACCTGGTCTTTTCTGCCTGTGTGTGAGTGTTGCATAGTTCACTTTCTCATGGTTCAATCATCTGAGCTCAATGCACCATTGTTTTTGCTGAACTGTAACCATACACAGAAGAGAAACTCACATAACTTCTCCGAAAAAGACCCTCCAGCCATGACAGTCCTCAAGACTCAAGTAGCAGGAAACTTTCCCAACAAAATATCACTCTCTGGGCGAAGGATGCTGGCAGATCTGCTTGGCTCCGGTTTTACCCTGGAAGTCCGCTAGCCGTTGGATTCCGTTATGGGAAAAAGGACACAGCATCTGAGCGCTGGAGAGAGAGACGCCAGAAGCCTTCTCTTCCAGAGCTTTTACACACAATGCAGAATTAATTTTACTGTTCGATTTGGCCTAACAAAACTCAGTTTGAGAGCGTCCACCACATACACACAACATCAAATCCAGAACACAATAAATATATTACAAGCGACCATAAACTGCTTTTTATGAGGTGCCCTTTACATGAAGTTCTGTTCAGTTCTGTTTTTATCCACTATTACCACCATTACACCATTTTTGTTTTTCTTCAACGTCAAGATGACAAAAAAGAAAAGAAGCGTCAACATAACTGATGCTAAAATACTCATGCATTCAGTATGTGAAGTGAAATTTTTTTTTTCACTCCAATATTTTTCAAATCTGGATGCAATCCTGAAGTGTGATTAAGCCAAGATTATAGTGAATAACCACCAAACAGGGAACGTTCTCTGAACTTTGGCTATCGTTTTGGCAAGTTCTCTTAAAGTTAGGAATAAACGTTCATCCATTAACGTTTGTTCAATTCTCAGTTCGTAATTTGTTAAAGCGCTGACATGAATTATTTAGTAAATAAGTCCCTTTCTGTATGGATGCAAAAGTTAAGAATTTGTTTATTGATGTTTGAACCCTCTATTTCTAAGCAGCACAACCATTTTCAACATTGATAATCAGAAATGTTTTTTGAGCATCAAATCATCATATTATAATGAATTTGTGAAGGATCATGTGACACTGAAGACTGGAGTAATGATGCTGAAAATTCAGCTTTAATCACAGGAATAAATGACACTTGACTATATATTCACATAGAAAACAGCTGTTTTACATTGATATAATATTATACTGTTTTACTGTATTTATCATCTAATAAATTCAGCTTTAATCACAGGAATAAATGACACTTTACTATATATTCACATAGAAAACAGCTGTTTTACACTGATATAATATTATACTGTTTTACTGTATTTATCATCTAATAAATTCAGCTTTAATCACAGGAATAAATTACACTTTACTATATATTCACATAGAAAACAGCTGTTTTACACTGATATAATATTATACTGTTTTACTGTATTTATCATCTAATAAATTCAGCTTTAATCACAGGAATAAATGACACTTTACTATATATTCACATAGAAAACTGCTGTTTTACACTGATATAATATTATACTGTTTTACTGTATTTATCATCTAATAAATTCAGCTTTAATCACAGGAATAAATGACACTTTACTATATATTCACATAGAAAACTGCTGTTTTACACTGATATAATATTATACTGTTTTACTGTATTTATCATCTAATAAATTCAGCTTTAATCACAGGAATAAATGACACTTTACTATATATTCACATAGAAATCAGCTGTTTTACACTGATATAATATTATACTGTTTTACTGTATTTATCATCTAATAAATTCAGCTTTAATCACAGGAATAAATTACACTTTACTATATATTCACATAGAAAACAGCTGTTTTACACTGATATAATATTATACTGTTTTACTGTATTTATCATCTAATAAATTCAGCTTTAATCACAGGAATAAATGACACTTTACTATATATTCACATAGAAAACTGCTGTTTTACACTGATATAATATTATACTGTTTTACTGTATTTATCATCTAATAAATTCAGCTTTAATCACAGGAATAAATGACACTTTACTATATATTCACATAGAAAACTGCTGTTTTACACTGATATAATATTAAACTGTTTTACTGTATTTATCATCTAATAAATTCAGCTTTAATCACAGGAATAAATGACACTTTACTATATATTCACATAGAAAACAGCTGTTTTACACTGATATAATATTACACTGTTTTACTGTATCTAATAAATTCAGCTTTAATCACAGGAATAAATGACACTTCACTGTCATGTGCATGTGCCATTTTTCTCATTACTGAAACACACCTCAAATCCTAGAGGAACAACTGACCAGGCGCTTTATGCATTACGCTTTCACAACCGATAGACCAAACACCTCTTGATGGCTTATTTTAGATTGACAGAAGGATCAGAGAAGGCTGCGGGATGATTTACTGCTTCATAAGGGGTCAAATCAGTTTGTTCCATAACACTGTGATTCGGACTGTCCCTCAGGACGCATTAGACTGATTAGCCCGATGTTTGATCAACTGGGCCACGATCAAAAGATAGCTCAATGTGCGCTGGATGGGACTTCTTATTCCATACTGGATCACTTTACACGAAACAAAAAGGTCAACACGCCTCCTCTAGATTATGCAGCCTCACCTGTCCACACGGCAGCGACCTTTACGGCCCGCTCTTATTTACATAAATACAATCATTCGTTTCTGAGAATGCGTTACGAAGGCGAGGGCCAGACAACATGTGACTGCCACAGACTGGAACACATTACTGGAAGAACAATATATTCAGATCACAGAGAGAAAGAGAAACTCTAAATTAGTCTTTTTTATTTGTATTATTATTATGATTTTTTTACTGTTTATTTTATTATGTTCCATTAGTTATTACTGTACTTGATTGCTGCATTGGGAATATTACTCATTTTAATACATTTAAGAATAATTTTAATGACTTAATTCACTGTATTATTTTGCTTGTTTGCTAATATTACTTGTATGTTGCATTTTTACCGTTGTTATTCAGCATTTTTACTTTATTTTAGTTTACTAAGATTTAGATTTTTTAAACTGTATTTTAATAGGGTTTTTTTTCTGTCCCACATCTCATGCCAACATTTTTTATTTTTAATATGTTATTCAATAGTACCTGTTTGCTGCATTTGGACTATTGCTTATCATAATATATTTATGATTACTTTCTTAGTGCATAAGTTTATGCTGTTTTGTTTGTTTACTTGTATGCTGCATTTTTTACTGTTATTATATTGCATTTTACTTTATTTTCTCATTTTAGTTATTTTGATTTTTAAACTGTATTTTACTAATTACATTTTTTCTGTCCCACATCTCATGCTAAAATTGTTTATTTTTTAATACATATTTAATAGTGCCTGTTTTCTGTATTTGAACTAGTGCTTATTTTAATATATGTATGATTACTTTAATGATTTAATGATTACTTTCTTACTGCATAAGGTTATGCTATTTTGCATTATTTTGTTTGTTTGCTAATATTACTTTCACACGCTTTTACTGTTATTATTTTGCATTTTACTTTATTTTCTCATTTTAGTTTTACCATAGTTATTTACAGAGAGAAAGAAAAAAGGTTGGGAGGGAGGAAGAGAGAGAGAGAGAGACTGTGTCTCTCGTCCACATGGACATGTTTCAGCCTGTGTCTGAGGGTGTGTCTTTTTCTGAGTTCATTTAAGGACTCGAGCGGTTTTGCTACATGTGTGCAACACCAGTTGCACCCTTATTCTGACCCATGTTCAACGCATTCACTCCCTTACACACACTAATGTGCTTTTACAACCGCTAAAAACCTCTGGAAAAAAGAGCCCTCGTTCCAGCTGCAATAACAATGAGCTGTGAGCCACAACGTCTTTGTCCAATCAGATTAGGATGCATGCATTCTTTGTCCAATCAGATTAGGATGCATGCATTCACTTGCAAACCTTAAGTCTGACGCAGACAGTAGAAACCATGATAGATTTGTATAAAAGCTTCACCTTGAAGAGTTAGTTTCTCACAGACACACTTCCACAGGTAAAACAGAGCATGTGATCTCAGATCTCTTTCCTACCAGTGTGAGAGTGAGAACGGTTCACATCTTGACTGAGTTAAACATCACATGCACACATGGCTTCTTCACTTCTGATAGACACAGCAAACACTCAACCCAGCCCTCGTAGATTTACACATACAGCTGGTACATTACGGTTATACAGTACATTTCATAGTGCATAACATATACTCTACTGCTTAAACGTCTGGCGTCGGTAAGACCGTTCATGCTTTCTGCTCACCAGTGCTGCATTTATTTGATATAAAATACAGTAATATTGTGAAAGATAACCGTTTCAGCATCATTATTCCAGTCTTCAGTCACATGACCCTTCACAAAATCATTCCAATATGATGATTTGACATTCAAATAGACCCCAAAACTTTGAATGGGTACAGTTTAAAAGTTTAGGGTTGGTAAGATTTTTTTTTGGGGGTGGTGGGGGGTTTGGGGGGTTGATAGAGATTAATAAATTAAAATAATAATAATAAATTAAATAATAATAAATTAAATAATAAATTAAATAATAAAAATTAATAAATTAAATAATAAAAAATAATAAAGTAATTAACAAAGTTGGATTTAATTGGTCTAAAGTTGCAAATCAGTGCTGTTCTTTTGAACTTTCTATTCATCAAAGAATCCTGAAAAATAAAATGCAGCACTGTTTACGCAAATATATACAATTATGACGTTGATATTAATCATAAACGTTTCATGTGCAGCAATTGATTATATTAGAATGATTCGTGAAGGATCATGTGACTCTGAAGACTGAAGTAAAGCCAATCAGCTTGGCTTCACTGAATTAGATGCTTTATCTACACATACATATATCGTTTGTATAGTTTATCCTTTTCCCAGTGTCTTTTGCAGATTAAGTATCTATAGCTCTACATCTCCAGACTGTTCACTCTCACTAATATCTCCTTTTCGCTCACTCTTTCTAGCTTTCCTTCCCTCGTGCCATCCAGGGGTTCTCTCCGTTTCCATGTGTCACACCAGCAGCCCTCGAGCGTCTGAAGCGGGACACAAACGCCGCAGCTTCTCTGTATTGGAGCGCACATATTACACAAATCAACATTGCTTTCAGGAGACTCATCATCACCTCTGCACTGCATAATCAAAGCAAGCCTTCTCTCTTTTTCATCTCACTTTATAAACAACACAAACACATGAGCTGAAACACGAGATTCCTCTGGTTAAGCTTTATAAAATGAAGAGTGAAAAGCCCTCAGCGACACAAAATGAAATGTGTTTGTGAATGAGAAACAGACAGCAGACAAACGGACCTTAACTCACTTTCAGGAAAGACTCCATCCGCTCTATCCATCTGGATGAAGTTACAAAATATGAACTTTTCGCATGTAATGGTGACTTGAAAATAACCCGCAGGTGTGTGCATGTGTATTTAGGTCATTCTGAGGAAGTTTGCTTTGTGTGTTTCCATGTCTTGTTAAGATAATGATGAGGAGACTGAACTTTGCTTGATTTAACTCTAATGTGTATAATGCTAAATATTTGTTCAAATATACCAAAAGGGTCAATAGTTTACAATAACTCCTCCTATGCTCATCAAGGCTGTGTTTATTTGATCCAAAATACGATAAAAACAGACAACTATTATTAAAATGTAATTAAATATGTAATTTATTTCTGCGTTACTTCATTACTCCAGTCTTCAGTGTCACATGATGCTTCACAAATCATTCTGATATAATGGTTTTATGACCAAGAAACAGTTATTATTGAAAACAGTTGTGTTGGTTAATTGAAATGTAACTTTGCATGTAACAAAATTGGCACAAAAAATGCCTGTGTCCTTCCATTGCTGTGCATAAACACATGTGCAGCATTAATTCATGAATTTATGATTCAGAATGCATTTCTGTCCCAATGTAAGTCAGAAAAAGTTTACGATGACTCAGAAAAAAAAAACTGATTTTCTCCTGGAAATGCTCAAACAAATCTCAGAAGACACATAAAGTGAGAAACAGCTTAATTTACTTTTACAACAATAAGAAAGAAAGAAAGAAAGAAAGAAAGAAAGAAAGAAAGTTGTAATGTACAAGAAAAAGAGAAAGAAATTGTGGAAGGAAATTAAAAAGTATACTATTATTTTAAGAAACCATTGACGCTTCCACCAAAGCTGAAAAACAATAATTTTGTGAAATATTATTACAATTTAAAAGAACCATTCTCTATTTTAATATATTTTAAAATGTTATGTATTCCTGTGATTAAAGCTGTATTTTCAGCATCATTCCTCCAGTCTTCAGTGTCACATGATCCTTCACAAATCATTCTAATATGACGATTTGATGCTCAAGAACCATTTCTGATTATTATTAGCGTTGAAAACAGCCGCAAATTTTTGGGGAAAATTTTGCTTTCAGGATTATATAATGAACTGACAGCTCAAAAGAACAGTACAACAGTGATAAGGATGCAAATCTATATAGTGTGTTGTCCAGTGCAGTGAAATGATGCTGTCAGTGTGACACACAGGTGAGATGAGGATGTGTGACGCCTCTTCATCACCTCCTGCTGCTCCTCTCAAACACTCACATCTGCTCCTGCTGCGACTGATCGCGGACCAACCGCTGCCAACAGAACACCTGTGAGCCTCAGAACAACACACACTCACAGTGGTGATCCGTCATGCAATTAACCCTGAACGTCTGCACACACACACACACACTCACGTACATACAAACACATACAAACACACACACACATATGCATGCATGCACACACACACACACACACACACACACATGCATGCACGCACACACACACACACACATGCATGCATGCAAACACACACACACACATACACACACACACACACATGCAAACACATGCGCGCACACACACACACACACAGCTTTCCTGTAGCTCAAACAGTAGAGAGTGGGGCTTGCAACATCAAGGTCATGGGTTCGATTCCCAGGGAAAGCAAGAACTGATTAGAATGTCAATGTGTTTCTTGAATGCAATGCAAGTCACTTTGGATAAAAGCGTCTGCCAAATGTGTAAATACACACACATTTTTGGTTGTCATTCCACACTTCTCTCAAAAGACTAAGCCCTAAATTGCACTTAATTTAATATAACCATTTTTTATTTTAATACTTGTAAAAATCTAATTCATTTGTTCAACTGGTTTTAGCTGGTTGGTCTCCCAGGCTGACCAGCCCGAACAACTTAAGACTAGGCCAAAACCCTGATAAGCCATTGATTTTTAGACTACAATGTGGCAACAAATTATATATTTTTATATGATATCATAATATGATCAAACAAAGTTGATGTATTTTTCATATTCTTTTTTTTTTTTTTTATCTATTGAGCTACACAACTGTTGACAAACTGATTTGATCAACAAGAACTTAAGGAAAATAAAAACTAGGGTTTGCTGCCTCCCTGTGTCTACAGTGTGTCCTCACCTTGAAACTAAATATTTTCAGTAACAGGAATAGTGTGTATGGATTTCTGGATTTTGTTGACAGGGTTTATCAGTGTGAAATGTATCATTACATTACATTATACAATATAACATTAATGAACATCATTGCATGTCAATCTAAGATATATGCAATATGATGCAGAGCACAATGGGCTATATAATATAATATAGAGTACTGGATAATAAATTACTGAATATGAAATTAATTATATTTATAAAAATGGCAACATAATAATACCTGTCAGTGGACAAAATTTCAGCACATTAGACAATATAACATTGATTAGCATGCCAATGTGCAATGTATAAAATATGATGTATTACTAAATTAGAACAATATAATAATTATTAAATCAATGAAATTATTTATAATATTTTCACAAATAATACTGTCAGTGGATAAAATATAAATTTATAACATTAGTAGCCAATGCATGTATAAAATATGATATCCTAGCATTATAATGAATAAAAATATTATATGATTAAATATTTAAAAAATTCTATTTATACAAATTGAGTCCAAAGCAATAAATTATAATGCTCAAATCTTGAATTATTCTATTAAAACGTCGTAGTAAGTTACACTATAATTATGTTTTGAACAAACCTATAGCCTATGTATCGGAGATATTAGTTTCTGGGTCTCATATACTGTATATACTATTTTTGTTAAGACAAGCGCTGCTGATGCATCGATTAACAGCCCCGGATAAGACAAAGCCTTAACGCCTAAACAAAGGAGTTATCCGAGCGCACCGGCATGAGCCCCACATGGCTCGACTGCGCATGCTCAGTGCCGGACAGCCCGGTGTCCAGTCAGTGTCTGCTTACACTGATCAGATGCGTTTGCCTCATATGCTCCGGTCCCGTTAGTTACATTCTGTTTGCCTTCGCGTTATTATTGCCAAATCTGCGGGGTTGATGTGTTTAAACGCACACTGTAGATTTAAATCCAGACATTTATTTGCTGTCAAATTCCACCTGGGCTGCACCGCACCTGATGTCGGCATAGGCACGCGCTCGCAAGGTAAGACTGTGTGTGTGCGTGTGCGTGCGTGTGCGTGTGCGTGTCAGAGTGCGTTTTCTGCATCAGCACCTGATTTCAATCTAGATCTATACTTGTCTTGGAAATTTGCATGCAGTTCACTGCAAAATGTCAGATCCGGTTAAATCGCTTTGATGGAGATTAGTCATATTCCCTACTGGAATCATTCAGTTTAGGGCTGACATCACAGGCATAGCTTTTTATCTTCTAGTTCTTGAGAAAACTAGCATGCACTAATGCGTTAAAGAACCCAGAATCATTGAAGAACCTGTATAACAAAACATGAAGAACTTCTTTTTCCATCTCAAAAGAACCATGGAAACATGCAAACCCTTTTTCTTTACCATAGATATTTCAGCCTGATCTGAACAAGTCATATATTTGACTTTGACTAGTTCATTTTCCACACAAGGGAAGAACCTTAAGAACTGTAGGAACCTTCATTTTATTCTGCTTACATTCGTTTCATTTCATAGTATAGGTTATGCTCACTTTGTTTGCTCATTTCAGTTATACTTATCAGACTTTGGCTACAATGGACTGCTGGAACTTATGATTTCCTACGTTTCTGGAAAAGTTTTAGACCTTGCATTTGAAGCATCTGGTGGTGATAACCTTCGTGGTGATCATCCCTTTGAGTGCTGCGGCCTCAGATGTGGGTCGATGGGCATTTGTACTTACACTTTAAGCTCGTAGATCCAAAGGAATTAAAGCCTGACTGACAAATGCTGGTGAAAACCTGCTGACACACGAGCACTGAGGCTTTTGTCTTCAGCAGCGACGCACAGGAACTTTGCACTGCCCGGTGACATGTTTATTTTAACAGAGCTTTGTCTCTTCTGTTTTATAGTGCAAAAATCACCATTGCCAAGTGGCCTCAAAGCATATTTGGAGACTTAATCCACACTTAAAGGGATAGTTCACCCAAAAATTACTCTCACATCATTCCAAACCCATAAGAGTTTCATTCATCTTCAGGACACAAATAAAGATTTTTTTTATGAAATCGTAAAGTTTTCTGTCCCTCCATTGACAGCTATGCACCTACAACTTTGATGCTTCAAAAAGTTCATAAACAGTTTGTTAAACTAATCCATATTTATTGAGCGGTTTTATCCACATTTTCTGAAGAGATACAATAATTTATGTTTATATGATGAACAGATTGTATTTAGGCTTTTATTCACATATAAACATTGATCAATAAAAATGAACAGAAGTTCAACTGAACCTGCTTGATGCACGAGAACAAACCTCTTACGGAAATTCAAACGTGATGCGTAACACGAGAATGAACCTCATTGGTTCTCGATGAAGCTGAAACGTGATGCGTAACACGAGAATGAACCTCATTGGTTCTTACAAAAGTTCAAACGTGATGCGTAACACGAGAATGAACCTCATTGGTTCTCGCTGAAGCGCAAACGTGATGCGTAACACGAGAATGAACCTCATTGGTTCTTACAAAAGTTCAAACATGCTGCGTAACACGAGAATGAACCTCATTGGTTCTTACAAAAGTTCAAACATGCTGCGTAACACGAGAATGAACCTCATTGGTTCTTACAAAAGTTCAAACATGCTGCGTAACACGAGAATGAACCTCATTGGTTCTTACAAAAGTTCAAACGTGCTGCGTAACACGAGAATGAACCTCATTGGTTCTTACAAAAGTTCAAACGTGATGCGTAACACGAGAATGAACCTCATTGGTTCTTACAAAAGTTCAAACGTGATGCGTAACACGAGAATGAACCTCATTGGTTCTTACAAAAGTTCAAACATGCTGCGTAACACGAGAATGAACCTCATTGGTTCTTACAAAAGTTCAAACATGCTGCGTAACACGAGAATGAACCTCATTGGTTCTTACAAAAGTTCAAACATGCTGCGTAACACGAGAATGAACCTCATTGGTTCTTACAAAAGTTCAAACATGCTGCGTAACACGAGAATGAACCTCATTGGTTCTTACAAAAGTTCAAACGTGATGCGTAACACGAGAATGAACCTCATTGGTTCTTACAAAAGTTCAAACGTGCTGCGTAACACGAGAATGAACCTCATTGGTTCTCGATGAAGCTGAAACGTGATGCGTACACGAGAATGAACCTCATTGGTTCTTACAAAAGTTCAAACATGCTGCGTAACACGAGAATGAACCTCATTGGTTCTTACAAAAGTTCAAACGTGATGCGTAACACGAGAATGAACCTCATTGGTTCTTACAAAAGTTCAAACGTGATGCGTAACACGAGAATGAACCTCATTGGTTCCTGCTGAAGGTCAAATGTGATGCGTAACACCAGAATGAACCTCATTGGTTCATACAAAAGTTCAAACGTGATGCGTAACACCAGAATGAACCTCATTGGTTCTTACAAAAGTTCAAACGTGATGCGTAACACAAGAATGAACCTCATTGGTTCTTGGTGAAGCTCAAACGTGATGCGTAACACGAGAATGAACCTCATTGGTTCTTACAAAAGTTCAAACGTGATGCGTAACACAAGAATGAACCTCATTGGTTCTTACAAAAGTTAAAATGTGATGCGTAACACGAGAATGAACCTCATTGGTTCTTGCTGAAGCTCAAACGTGATGCGTAACCCCAGAATGAACCTCATTGGTTCTTACAAAAGTTCAAATGTGCTGCGTAACATGAGAATGAACCTCATTGCTTCTTACAAAAGTTAAAACGTGATGCGTAACACGAGAATGAACCTCATTGGTTCTCTTATGTCAAGTGAACATATTTGAGCTTCCGTTTCCCACAACTGATGTGAGCTGATGAATGTTTATGTGAATAAAAGCCTAAAGTCAATCTGACGCTTCAAATTTTTCAAAAAGAGATCATAAAACTAATCCATATGAACTGAGTGGTTAAGTCCACATTTTCTTAAGAGAGATTCAATCGGTTTATTGGATGAATAGATTTAATTTAGGCTTTTATTCACATAAACATCAGTTGTTTTAAACAAAAGCTCAAGCATGTTCGCTTGAAGTGATGAGGTTCAATCTCGTGTGTAAGCAGATTCAGATGAGCTTCTGTTCGCTGATCAATGTTTAAATGTGAATAAAAGCCTAAATTCAAACTTCAACCGATCAATCCATATGGATTAGCTTTAAATCTCTCACATTTCATCAAAAAGATCTTCATTTGTTTTCTGAAGTCTTTCGGGTTTGGGATAACATGAGGGAGAATAATGAATCACAGAGTTTATTTTTGGGCAAACTATTCCTTTAAAATTGTCCGAACTTCATTGCATTAGAGACAAAACATATCAGAAATTAAGATAAAAAAAAGCGTACAAATACACCTTTTAAGCAGTTTATTTTTGTCAATTTCTGTACCACAGGTCTAGCCAAGCATGTTAATTATAACGATAAAGATAGTGTTATATTCTAAAAATAGGGACAAAGTGTCCACACCCAAACTATAATGGTAACGGCAATCAGAATGATTTTTTCCCCAGGCTTACAACATTAACAGCCAATCAGAATCCATTCTTTTTTAAAGTGCTTGTGCAGTGGATTTTTATTAGAAGTTGTCCTAGTTTTCAATCTCCCATTAAACAGCTATTTGATTGACTAATTTAAGGGTTAAACTACAAACCGTAACTCTGTAATCGTAACCGTATTCTCTGCCAGTACACCTGTGTGAATCCGGGAACTGACTGCATACATCCACTAAAAATAGTCAAAACACCAGCTGACTCGAAGAGCGAAAATGATGAAATGATGAAAGTGTTGAGAAACGATCCTGCAGCATTTCAGCAGCACTTTGATATTTTCTATCAAATGCAATAACATTCAGACATTTTAAGTGTGACTTAAGTCTCTTGTTTTGGGAACACCATATATAAGCACCTGACAACGCATACTGTATATGTGCAGGAATATGTATTGTTTCATTCATTTGTGTGACTGTTTTGTGTTTTTGCATAAAACAGTTAAACCTAATATGCAACCAAAAGTGTTTTAGCACCGCTTGTTCTCACTGTGGCTGGCAAATTTTGCTTTTGTGTTATACTTTATTTGGGATTGAACCATATACAACTGTTCGGTTTTCCTTTAGTTTTCTTGGTGGAACACGATAGGGCTGCTAAATAAATAATACACAGGTGTCAGCAGGGCTTCGGAAGACAGGAAGACAGGCTGATTATGTAATGACACTGGTGGACTGTGGGTCCATTTCTTAGATAAATCATTATTTATCTAAGATTAATTCTGCTTGCCGGTTACTGAGGTGTAGAATATTATGTAGTTGTGACTTGATGAGTTAAAGACAGCCTTGAAAAAAATAGTGACAGTCACTTCTCTGTTCTTGAGCAACAACTATGGTGTTTTTCAATATGGAAAAAATCCATCCATACAAGCACAATTATATTTTAGCATGCTATTATCAGGGTTATTACAGTCAACTGAAACTAAAACCATTAAAAAAATCATGAAAGAAAGTCTTATATACACTAACCTAAAGGATTATTAGGAACACCAGCTAAATTTCTCATTAATGCAATTATCTAACCAACCAATCACATGGCAGTTGCTTCACTGCATTTAGTGGTTGGTCCTGGTCAAGACAATCCCCTGAACTCCAAACTGAATGAAAGAATGGGAAAGAAAGGTGATTTAAGCGGTTTTGAGCGTGGCATGGTTGTTGCTGCCAGACGGGCCGGTCTGAGTATTTCACAATCTGCTCAGTTACTGGGATTTTCACGCACAAACCTTTCTAGGGTTTACAAAGATGGTATGAAAAGGGAAAAACATCCAGTATGCGGCAGTCCTGTGGGAGAAAATACCTTGTTGATGCTAGAGGTCAGAGGTCATGGGCCGACTGATTCAAGCTGATAGAAGAGCAACTTTGACTGAAATAACCACTCGTTACAACCATTTGTAGGTTTGCAGCAAAGCATTTGTGAAGCCACAACACACACAACCTTGAGGCGGATGGGCTACAACAGCAGAAGACCCCACTGGGTACCACTCATCTTCACTACAAATAGGAAAAAGAGGCACAATTTGCACGAGCTCATCAAAATTGGACAGTTGAAGACTGGAAAAATGTTGCCTGGTCTGATGAGTCTCGATTTCTGTTGAGACATTCAGATGGTAGAGTCAGAATTTGGTGTAAACAGAATGAGAACATGGATCCATCATGCCTTGTTACTATGCAGGCTGGTGGTGGTGGTGTAATGGTGTGGGGGATGTTTTATTGGCACACTTTAGGCCCCTTTGTGCCAATTGGGCATCGTTTAAATGCCGCAGCCTACCTGAGCATTGTTTGTGACCATCCCTTCATGACCACCATGTACCCATCCTCTGATGTTACTTCCATCAGGATAATGCACCATGTCACAAAGCTTGAATCACTTCTGCATCCCACAAATCTCCATCAACTGCAAGATGCTCCTATCAATATGGGCCAACATTTCTAAAGAATGCTTTCAGCAGCTTGTTGAATCAATGCCACGTAGAATTAAGGCAGTTCTGAAGGCGAAAGGGGGTCAAACACAGTATTAGTGTGTGTTCCTAATAATCCTTTAGGTGAGTGTATAATGCATTATAAAAGTTTTATTTAATAATTAACATAATTAATTTATTATGCCTTGTAATGCAGCTGATATAATTTAATAATTGTAACCACAATCTTAATGCGTTATTATGTTCTACCACTAGAAAGTGTAATGCATTCAGATGTAACAAGAAACTTTCAAACATTATAATGCATTTTAACTTTGGTTAAAATTGTTTGTAAAAATGTAAAATGCATTATAATGTACATTATGCATTATGCATGAAAGCTTTTAAGTGTTACCAAATCATTTTTGTTTCCTTGAAATAAAATAAACTATAAAAGAAATGTATATAAACTTATATACTTATTAGATAAGTAAATTATATAATATATTCCAGCCAACACATTTTTGTGAACTGAACTTGATGTACTGAAATGTGTGAAAAAATATGAATAGAAACTATAGAGACATTTCTTTTTAAAACACACACAAAATAACTAAAACTTTAACTAAAAGTAATCTGAAAATGTATAATATCAAATAGCAATTTAAAATATGAATAAATAGAATCTCAATGCTACTTAAATAACACTGACTATTGCCCATCACACATTTAGATCAGTTATTGTGTAACAGAATCTTATTACAGCACATTTATCAGCAATCAAAATCCAATATTTAGTCTTGTGAAAGGATCTTTGTCTGACTCGCTGTCCTGAAGGAATTCAGTTGATATTGTGCAAGTAAAGTCACTTTTAAACTGCCTCAATTCTGCTTGTTCCTTCACAGGATAATCGTCTTAGAACTAGAGCCATGGAGACAGTCATTCACTTTATGAATGACTCTGTAGAGTTTTACAAATGGAGCCTTACCATAGCAGGTGAGAAACAGCATCCTTATTATTATAGCAAATGTCCTATATAGAATATCCTGAATTGAATTGTGTTTTCTCTGTTTGAATCTCAGATAAGCGCGTGCAGAAATGGCCGATGATGTCATCGCCGCTGCCCACCCTGGGGATCAGCGTTCTCTACCTGCTCTTCCTCTGGGCCGGACCCCTTTACATGCAGAACCGCGAGCCTTTCCAGCTCAGAAAAACCCTCATTGTGTACAACTTCAGCATGGTGCTGCTTAACTTCTACATCTGCAAAGAGGTTTGATGAGCTCCTTCTTCTCAATCCATTTTAATTCATTTGCAGGAGACAAACGGCTTTCTGTTTGGGATTTTTGCAAGAATAAGCAGCATGCAAAGAGATTAGATACGCAAGAAGCGGTTTTGCTTTTCACATGCATTCTGAATGGAAGACAACTAATCTATACTGTGAAGGAAAAATATATTTCTTCATCAAAAGATATTTAAACATCCTTAACTTTTCTTGTTTGAAGGATTCACCTCACTGCCACCTTCACCTTTATTTTGCATGACAAGTGAAGAATTGCACACATGTATAATATATACAGATAGAAAATAGAATTACAGTAGTGGCCAAAAGTGATGTCCGTGAGGATATTTGGTTATTAATTACCCTATAGGTTTTTATATTTTAGGTTTTATATTTTATAGGTTATTATTCATATATAAATATTAGTCTATTTTTAAATATTTTAAATATTAAGGAAGAACAAAACACTAAAGTTGGTTAAGCTATGTATATATCAAAATTATTTGGCAAAAATAATGGCAATTTGGCATTTTACTGTGTAAAAAAATGCATCAAAAAACAAAGCTCACAATTAAAAACAAAAAAGCATACAGTGATTACAACATAGTCAGTTATTAATATTTCATTGGTTCTCTCTTGTTTTTTCTCATGCATAATTTCTTTGTACGACAGCCTGACCATAAATTATGGTATATTACATTGTGTTATCACAAATAAAACATTTGACTCCAAGCAGAACTATGTAATATGCTTATAAAATCTGTACAAATAAAGAGTGAATGTGTCAGACATCACTTTTGGACAATACTGTATATAAACAAAACGTATATAAAAATATTAGAAAATAATTACAAATATTTATTTGTATTAAAACAATTAAAATAAAATGCTGTTTATAATATAATATAATAAATATAATATAATATGATATAATATAATAAAACATAATATAATACAATAAATATAATATAATATAATATAATATAATATAATATAATATAATATAATATAATATAATATAATATAATATAATATAATATAATATAATATAATATAATATAATGCAATGCTGGGGGATATTCATATTATGCAGTATAATTTTAGTTTCATCAGGATTTTATATTCACGCATGAAGTGTCAGCCGTGTGAAGAAACAGTAATGCATTGATTTCAGCCCAAAAGTAGTGCAATATTGTGCAGACAGAACACAGACAGGTCAGATATTTTGGCAATGGATCACTGGCTCAGTAATAAATTGTGACATATTTGACTT